>JARVLU010001196.1:12160677-12187270 GCA_031762415.1 Simpsonichthys santanae | reverse complement strand
TCACTGGGGCGCGACGGCTGTATACGCGAAACGCTGTAAACCAAGTCCGCTGTAAACCGAGGACTACCTGTATTTGTGTAGTGTGTGTCTCAGTGTAGATGCGTCACTGCTGTAAATCAACAACTAATTTTGAGCTCCGTTTTAAAAAAGAAAATTCTGACAACATGGTCCTGGAAACACTTTTATTTGGAATAAGATCGAAGCGATCCAAACCTTTGAAAACCACCAAACTAACTTCATTTTCTATAATTGACCTCCACTCATGTTGAGTGCGACGAGGCTGCAGTGACGTCAGGAGCTGCGACGTCATCGGTCACGTGACGGCGGTGTTTTGATCCAAGCTCGGCGTCATGAATCACTGCTTCACGAAGAGCGACGCCAGCTCCGAAGCTTCGGTACCGTCTGTCCGTCGTTGAAGCCGTTTTCTGCCGCCATGTCTTCAGTCCATCACCTGAGGGAGTTCATCGGGGAACGACTGACCGCCGCTGCCGCGGAAATCTTCTCCGAGTTCGAGAAGACGATCCTGCGGTACGAAGAGGAGCTCGGGCGGCAGCGCAGGCTGCTGGACGTCAGATGGAAACCTGAAGTGAAGCTGCACAGAGTCGGTACGAAACGTCTAGCTACACGTTAGAAACAAGAAATCAACCGGGAGGGCATAAAGACACAAAGTTACACCGAACCGGAAACGACTGTAGAAGGCTGGCTAAGCTAACGAAGCTAATGGCTGCGTGTATTTACTGGAGCGCTCGTCTGAAATCAGTATTTCATGATCCCTTGTTTTGTTTTACGTCTTTTTTTATTTTTTTATTTTTATGTTTCTTTAAATCTTTCCTGACGTATGAAGAGACACAGGCTTCCTCCATCTTTGCTGTTTATTTTTATCAAAGCTGAAAAATAGCGGACTCAGTCTTTGTTCCCCCTCCTCACAAAGACCGAGCTCCCAGGAAGTTGAACTCCAGTGGTTCTCCAGATGTTCTGCTGGTCGATTAATTTACATTATTACACTAATGTGGCAGCGTGCGCCAGCTGGAGATTCACATGAATTTATTTAATTTAACCTTTATTTCTACAGGTTAATCCAGGTCTCTCTTGTAAATGAGTCCTCGAGGCTCAATGAGATTAACCTGCATAAATAAAGATTGAATGAAAAATCCCATTGAGCCTCAGGGACTCATTTACAAGAGAGACCTGAACTTGAACCAGACAGTTCTGACTTTGTTTTTAATCAAACAGGTTATTTAAATGTTAGATCACGGCAGGAACTGGGTAAATGTTAGGGCTCAGACCACGGGGTACAAGAACAGATTATCAGATGTGCAGTAGTGAGTTATGGGTACGAAATGATAGTTAGTCACCTCATTTCGTACCCATAACTAACTACTGCACATCTGATAGTTTGTACCCAGTAGTATGAGCCATAATATTAACAAGTTCCTGTTGCGATGTAACATTGAAATAAACTGGTTGTTAATTAAGAACAATGCCAGAACTGCCTGAGATCTTTTTCATGTGAATCTCCAGGTTATCCAGTTGGTGCACGTGTGCAGAGATGTGCCAGATTAGTGTAATAATGTAAATTAAAAGACCACCAGAACATCTGGAGAACTACTGGAGTTCATTAAACTTTCTAGGAGCTCTGCTGCAGAGAGGTCAGAGGTCAGCTACCACTGAAAACGGGGACATTTTAGGAGAAGTGGTAAATATTAGTGCTTCGTTATGTTAATTTTGAATTAGCACAGCTGTTAACAAACATATCGATGATCTGGTTCATCTGATGGGGGGTGATATTTGAGTGCAACGCAGACGTGCAGGTGTGAGTCAGAGTCAACTTCATGCTGAAGCGAACAGCAGAGTGCATGTTTAAAGTCTGAAGCAGACATGTTAATAACTCAGACCTCCTGTTTTATCACATGGAGGCTCCCTGGCAGCCCAGTCGAATTCTCGAGTTCCTGCTGTTTCACAAAATCTGTAGGGAAGCACAAGACACTCGTATAATCCAAGAAATAGTCCCCACCGCAACACGAGACACAAATATTTCCATAACCATTGGTGTTAAAAATAAAAACTGGCATCAATAAAAGCTCTGGTGTGGAAGAAGAGCGATGATGTTGCTCCGGTTCCCTGAGTGAATCACGTGACCGGTTCAAACCGGTTGCCTTGGTGCTCACGCTTCAGCAGTTTGTTGGTGCATAGTTTAGGTTTGTGGTTGTGTAGTTTGGAGTGTGCAGTTGTCATTTTTATCATCATTGTTTGTTTGTTTCTTCACCACCGTCACATCAGCCAGGAAAAGAAACCGCTCTCAAATGTGGGAACACTTCCAGCTGATCGGTCCTAATAAGGTAGGTGTGTACTTGCTCCTAATTGTTTATGTAACTCGAGTAAAACTACGTAACGTGCAAACGCTGCCAGTTGGACCTGAACACCCGTCTTCACGATGTGTTTGGAGTCACAGTTCAGCGTGACATGTCTGATAAGACACGTGTTGCCGCTTCACAGGTGACCTGACTGAGCATTGTTGGATTTGGTACCTGGATGATTGAGCATGAACTTTAATGCTTCACAGGTCCAGTGTTCGCTGTGTTTCCAGCAGCTGGCCTACAATAACAACACCTCGTCCATGGTGAGGCACTTCAAGGCCAAGCATGACGACAAGCAGGAGGTCACAGGTCGGTCATAACTAGTATTATCGTTGTTGTTGTTGTTGCTGTTGTTGTTATCATTGTTGTTGTTGTTGCTGTTGTTGTTATCATTGTTGTTGTTGTTGTTGCGGTTGTTGTTATCATTATTGTTGTTGTTGCTGTTGTTGTTATCATTGTTGTTGTTGTTGCTGTTGTTGTTATCATTGTTGTTGTTGCGGTTGTTGTTATCATTGTTGTTGTTATTATCATTATTATTATTATCTTTTTTATTATCATTATTATTATCGTTATTATTATTATCATTATTATTATCATTATTATTATTATCATTATTATTATTATCATTATTAAGCATTATTATTATTATTATTATCAATATCATCATCATCATCATTATCATCATTATTATCATCATCATCATCATCATCATCATCATCATCATCATCATTATTATTATTATTATCATCATTAGTATCATTATTATTATTGGGTAAACAGGTAAACATTGGAGTCTAATTCAAGATGGCTGCCTCAGCAGAGACAGACTTGGATGTAAACCTGTCAGTTGTACAGATGTTGAGATAATATTTGAGGTGGTAGTCTCACGTTTAACTTCTTCGTTTTGTCTTCGTCCATTCAGACCTCCACCAGAAACCAGTTCATGACATGGAGCTAATCCTCACAGACCAGCAGCTCTTCAACCAGGACAGTAACTCCAGTGTGGACCAGGAGGAACCAGAACCTCCAGAGATCAACAAAGATCAGGAGGAACCAGAACCTGCACAGATCAAAGAGGAGGAGGAGGAGCTCTGCACCAATCAGGACCATCAGCTCCACCTGAAGCAGGAGATGGATCCATTAATGGTGACAGAACCAGATGGGGAGCAGCGCTTCTCTCAGGGTTCTGCTGGACCCGAGGACCAGAACCAGGGCAGTCGTCACGATGTCAGTTTGGACACATTCGGATCATCTGGTAGTTTCTGTATCGGTGGAGGAGGTGGAAGAAAGTTCTTAAAATGTGACGTTTGTGGAAAAGCCTTCAGAAAAAAGAGGCAACTTTTGGACCATCACAGGAGGCAACATGTCGGCAACATTCCTGGGAGAACTTGGGGAAATGGATCAGAACACATCCCTCCGGGTCGAGCAGGAAGACGAGCCGACAGCTCGCATCTCTCAGAGCCTTGGAGCTCGGCCGGCAGCTCCGACGCACTCCGACACCGCTGCCTCGTCTGCGCCAAAAGGTTCTCGACCCGCACGACTTTACTGATCCACAAGAGCTTCCACTCGGAGCGGCCCCTGCAGCCGTGCCACACCTGCGGGAAAACCTTTGCCTACGTCCAGGTCCTGCGGGCTCACATAAGACGTCACGCTGGTGGGAAAGAAGACGCCTGACAGACGGCAGCGTTCGTGTCCGTCCTGTGGAAGAATCTTCTCGCGTCACGTGAGGCGTCTTGTTTTTATTTTATTCAACTTTTATTTTTCTTCCTGCAGCAGCGTCTGAGGAGGAGTTTGTACCTTTACTTTGATCCTTAAAGACATGGCCTTAACGCGTTGTCGCCTTTGTTTTACCGGAGCAACGCATTCTGGGTGAATGACGTACACCGGTTGTAGCGGAGACTAAAACAGAGTCGAGGCCAAAACTTACAAAGTTTGACAGTGAGGTTTTAATTCTGTGAATGTTTATGAAGTGTTCACTCTGTTGTCATCCTTTTCTCTTCTGTCCAGCATCTTTCTCGTCCCACAGTTTTTAATCTGTTTCATCAAATCATGAATCAAAATGTTCGGTTCTTTCAGGACAATCCTGCTCTGACTTTTGTTTTGGTGCAACTTTAGCTGTTTGAAATATTTAGCCTTTTCTGACATTTTTTCCACATAGAAAATGAACTGAGCTCATTTTACCTCCTTCAGCTCTTTAGTGGGGCTGGGCTATGGACCAAAATTAATATCTCAATATTTTTACAAAAATCTCAATATACGATATATATCTCGATATTTTTTCTTTCCATAAAGTGATAACAAAAATATATTTGAATCAAAGTTTTGTCCCAGTTGTCACACAGCTACATTTATTAACAAACAGCTGTAACTTTACAAAATAAATGTCTAAAAAATAAACTATTTACATATAGGCTGTTAAATAGTTTATTTTTTTAGACATCTATTTACATAAATTAAATAATAGTCCTCTTCAGGTGGGGGCAGCTGTGGGTGAGAGGCTAGAGCAGTCATCCTCCAATGGGAGAGTTGGGTGTCCGATTCCACTAGCAGTCACATGCTGAAGTGTCCCTGAGCAAGACACTGAACCCTCATTACTTCTGATGTGTGTCCCATCAGTGTATGGATGTGATAAAGTACTGATTATAGATCTAGTAGATCTTTGAGTGTCTTGATAAGATGAAAGGAGCTGTATAGGTACAGTCCATTCAGCTGTGCCTCCTTCATGTTAGTCAGACTGTGTGACGCTGCGGTGATGAGCCTCCACTTTGAACCTGGAAGCTGCAGCTCCGACAGAAACAAACTACGGTTCAGAGTTCATGTAGTCGTGCTGGAACACAGAGAGGAAGCACAACGTTAATAAATCAACAGTTTTTCATATCGATACAGATACGGTCTTTAGCGGCTAAAGGGCCGTATCTGTATCTTTATGATAAACTTTTGATTTATTAATGTTGTGCTTAAAAGAGCTGAACTGTCACTTTAAAATTCAAAACAGACAAGACTTTGATCCCAGAACTCCAGGTCCGATCAGAACCTAAGGACCTCTGAATACCTCAGCTGGGATCTATGTTCTTCCAACATCCTCAGTTTCTACGACCCAGTTCTGATTCCACTCGTTTATCGTCCCTGGACTGGATCCGGGCCAACAGAACTCTGAGATCTGTTCCCGGGACCGGCTCCGGTCCAGCAGAACTCTGACTCTGTCCTTGTGGTTCAGGCTCTCCGATCAGACGGCGGCTGCGTGCGGCTCCTTCCTGTCAGAGGTGAGAGTCAGAAGTTTTGTTTATTTGTTTTTGCAGATCAAACGTTTTTGTTTGTTTTTGCAGATCAAATGTTTTTGTTTGTTTTTGCAGATCAAACGTTTTTGTTTGTTTTTACAGATCACACATTTTTGTTTTCTGCAGAGAAATTAAATTAAAACAAAAAATAGAAATTTTATTTTTTTCAATATTTGTCTAAATTGTTTATTTTTGTGTAAAAACAACAAAATGTTTTTATTCATCATGCATGTTGTTGGCGTGTTCTCCATGCTTGAGATGAAACTCCGCCCCTTCTCCCCCGCAGCCTGGACACCTCCCTCCTCTCCCCCGACTCCTCGTACGTCTGTTACTCCTCGGCGGACGCAGGAGGTGCGTGCTGCTGCCGCCGCTCGCCCCGCCTCCTCACCAACGGCTACTACGACGTGACAGAGGACAGCTTCTCGCTGGACGAGGACGGGAACGTGTCCCTACTGGGCTGCAGGTCCAACGTGTCCTACAAGGAGAACCTGGTCAGGTGGGATGAGACTTTTCACCTCCCCTCACATCGCGGCCTGCACAGAACCGGGTTGGTCCTCTCGGCCAATCAGAGCCCGTGTTTCAGCGGCGCCGGTTCAGAGCTGAGCATTCCTCAGCTGTGAGCTCAGCTGCGCTCAGGGCCCTGCAGTGATGTCATCGGCCTGGTTGCTAGGAGACGGTTTTGTTATGGGATGCTGGCTCCACTTCAAACGTCTCAGACTGAGGCCTCAGCAGGAAACATTTTCAAATGTCTCTGCAGTTTTCACTTGGACCTCGTTCACGCCCGGCACCAGCACCGGTCCAGGGCGGTCCGAGGTCCAAGTTCTGATGGTCTGGACTGGACCCGCCGTGCTCACAGCCGGCGTTCACTGACGAGTCCAAACGTCAGAGTTTAGGACAAAAACTGGAGTACAGTAGTCCCTCACTACTTCACGGTTCGACTTTCGTGGTTTTTCAAAATAAGACTGGACACGACTCAACTGGCTGGTTGTTGGTTTAAAACCAGTTCTTTTAAACAGTTTAGCACCTGCTAATTCATCAGGTGCAGGGAGAAGCTCCCACCTGCAGCCTGTCGTGATCCCCACTCTGCCACCTGTGGCTCTAAGCCACGCCCACATTTCTGCTGCAGCAGAAGGGTTAACCCTTTGCTGTCCAGATGCACCGGTCGACTTTTGTCTTCCAACTTAAAATTCAAACTGTCACATCGTAGGATCGTCATAATCACAAAATATAAAAAGCGTTTAAAGTTATTTTAAATTTTTGAATGTCTATGTTCAGCTGTTTCAGTGTCATTGATCAAGAAGTTAAAGCTAAACCCTGCTGCAAAGAGGGACTCTGTTTGTTTGAGTTTTACTTTTTGAGTTTTTATTTTTTTACATAATTGATCATTTCCAACCTTCATTGAATAAATATCTCTACAACTATGAAGAAACAACACAAAGAGGAACACAGCACGTATAGTTTGTTTTACAGGAAAGTTTAATGAAATAAAATCAAACTGAGAACCTGAATTTATCAGAACTTTTGGGTTCTGTTTTCCCGGTTCAGAATTTTCCGGCGCCGGCGGAGGCCTCGCAGCGCTCTGGTCCGCCTGCTGAGCGGCGTGACCGAGACCTGCCAGTCATGGCTGGACCAGAACGTCTTCAGAGGCGTGTTCGGGACAAGGCAGAACCAGGACCGAGATCTGGACTGGGACCAGAGCAGCCAGGAGTGCCCGGTTCTTCAGGACGAGTCTTTGTGGTCGGAGCTGGACGACGGTCTCAGCTTCACCTATGGTGCGTGTCCGACCAGGACCAGGTTCTATGGGTCCACGAGCGCCGGGTCTGAGTCTCGTTTCCCGTTTCAGATCCCACTGAAGCCTCGCCTCCTCCTGACAAAGAAGCCCCGCCCCCAAAGACCGTGATCCAGGAGGAGATTTGCTCTGAGATCTGCCAATCAAAGGAGCAGTTCCACTCGCTGGGCGGGCTCTCTGAAGTCCCGCCCCCTTCACCTTTCTTCTCTAACAGCTGCTGTCAGACGTCACCTGAACCAACAGGTGAGCTGATGAACCTCCAGCCGGGAAAACCCAGTGCATTATGGGAAATGTCCCAACAGGTTCTGATGGTTCCGTTGTGTTTGTTTCAGGATTGACGATGACGGCGCTCCTGCTCCTCATCTTCACGGTCTTCGTCCTCACAGCTCTGTCCTCACGGTGAGACGCATTTCAGTTTAGAACCTTGTTTTTAGTTTCACCGTCAGGAAATCAACGTCTGGCGGCGCCTCAGAGGATGTTTGGGAACTTGAGGAGCTTCTTTTCCATCACATCAGTTGTGAAACGTTCAAAACAAACTTCGGTCTACATCAGATTCACTTTTATGATCAACCTGATTCAAGATGGCCGCCACGGCTAAGTAACAAACACTAAAATATCTGAATCCATCCGTCATCTGGTTCTGGTCTTGGGGCAGCAGCTTGAGCAGGAGGTCCAGACCTGTCTCACCAAAGCCTCCTGGAGAACTCTCCAGACCAGCAGGCCCAGAGTCCCTCAGCTGGTCTGGGTCTTCCCTGGGGTCTCCTTCTCCTTGAGGAGGTCCAGGGTCCATCTTTATCAGATGGCTGAACCGCCTCAACTGGCTCCTCTTTGCAGCTCAACTGCCTTTTCACCTCAGCGGACCGGCACAGCTTCCTCAACACTGCAGAAGTCGCACGGTCTGTCTGTGGTTCTGTGAACATAAAGCTGAACCTCCACAGATCTTGATCTTTGGTGAGCTCCTGTCTGGATCTTTGTTTAAAGGTTCGGTGGGAAGACGGTGGGCGGGCGGTTTGGCGGGCGACATGCATTCCTTAAAGGGAAACATGTTTTTATTTCTCTCTGGATCTGAACATCTCACGGTGTTTTTGTCTTGGTCCTGCAGGAGCTGGTGGTGGAGCGCCGCCGTGACGTCAGCTGCCCTCCTGACCGCCGCAGCGTTCATGAGTGAGTCTCAAACCTGCTGCGACACGAGCCGCCTAACCACCGCGCCGCTCAATTGCATCATGGTTTTTAAACAAGCGTTTACACTCGGCTCTGAAACGAGCAACGTTTAGATCTTTAACGTCTTTGTTGTTTCAGTTCTGACCAAGTCCGGCCCGATGGGAGCGTGGAGGCGAGCCAAGACGGAGGTGAGTCAGAACCTGAGCCCGGCTCGTCGTCTCCCCCCTGCAGGAAAACTAACAGTCCGGTTCTGTTTCAGGACATCACGTCGAGGAACGAGTAACCGGACCGTGAGCGGCGCCGGACGTCCGATGGGGATCGACAGAAACTTTGTAAATATTTTATTCTGTTTCTGAGCTCGAGGCGCCTCAAAGCTAAAAAAAAATCCCTTTTTAAATTAAACGTTTTAACCTTTAAATCATCAGAGATGAAAAGTGGGAACTTCTACGTTTAACAAGTTTAATAAGAAGTTTCAAAAGAAACTCTGGTGTTTGTAAAACTGCAGCTTGTGATAAACTGTCAGCATCAGAGCTGATTAATAATCAATAATCATTAACAGAAACTTTAATCAGATGTGAATTAATGTGATACAAGTGGAAATAAAACACGAAAATCTCAGAGAAATATTTATAAAAATAAAGCTTTAATTAATTTAAATTCTGAGGGTTTAACCTCAAACTTTTATTTTGAAATGTTTAATTTCTAACTCACAGGATAAAAATAAATCTTTGATGTTTTGAGCCTCCAGATGATGAGCAATAAGTCCAATCAATACGTTTGAATTGTTTACTAAACGTGTTCAAGAGGAATAATTGTTGAAAGAATCACCAAGTGTGTTTTTTTTTAACTTTTATGTTTGAGGCCAAAACCTGAAACAAGATTCTGACCCGGGCTTTGGTCCCGGATCCACTTTTTGTTGTGATCGTCTGCAGGAAAACACTGATCAGGCTGAATTAAAGATTTAGAGTAAAAAGTTTTGATCAGAGCTGCAGCACGACGTCGCGCCGACAGACGAAGAAACGAGTGAAATCAGAATTTCTGCTTGAATGAAAGCTGCACTTATTATTATTACTTATTATTATACTTATTATACAGGTACTTCTTATGAACCTTTCTGTATTAACCATGAAATTATTCTGGAACGTTTCTAACAAACACGTCTGCAGATTAAAATCAGATTTAATGTTTTTCAGTAGCTCTGAAACAAACGTAATGTTTTTATTTTCACCTGTAAACTGTTTGAACAGCACTTTGTATTATTGTTTCTTTGACGTGACGATCCGGCAGGTGAGCAGGAAAACTAAATCTCAACCCAGAAGCTAAACGGGATGAAAGCGCTCCAGTTATGAATGTGTGAAAAACATTTAGAATAAAACGAGACTTAAAAGTTTTTATTTGATTATGAGTTTGACCAGCAGGTGGCGCTGCGTGTAGGATTTAATGTTTTCTGCCTCCTGTCAGATCAACACTTTGTTTACAAATAAACTGTTATACAAACTTTGTTTTTCTTATTTTAATAATTTTCAGGTTTTGTCGCAGATCTCCTGCAGGTTTTTGTGTTTAAAGTCAAAGTTTCTGCTCGTCTTTTCAGTCCATCTTATGTTGAAACAAAAGAAATCTGTCAAAATAACCTGATTTTATTTTTACTTCCTCTAGAAAAAAAAATCAAGACGACACCACAGTTGCTTTAAAACCGACTTTAGTTTAAATCTGGCCACCTCTGCTCCTCTGGCTGAGGAAATAATCCGGTAGGTGCAAACAGGAACTAGAAATGATGAATGTTACAACAAACAGGAAGTAAAATTAACCAGGTGAGCCTTATGACAAACAGGAAGTAGAACCCGAGCGCGGCACAGTGAGGAGATGCAGCCAGATCCAAAACAAGTAAAAAAAATAAAGAGGAGCTACAGAACCTACAGGAAACCCAGAAACTGTCACTTCAGAACATAAATGTTTGTTTGTTTACCTCAAAGAGTAAAACGACTTTACAGTTTTAACAAACAACAAGCTTCGTAGTAAGAACCGGATTGGAAAAATAAAACTTTAAAAGAACTCCAGAAAGTCTGGCCTCAGTTTAAAAGGCCTCTCAGACTCGGGATGAGTCGGTGCCCGTCGTCACGGCGACGCATCATTAATCCTTGGCGTGGGAGGCGGCGTGGCGCCTCAAGTGTCCCCCGGACGTAAACGTCTTACCGCAGAGCGAGCAGCGGAACTGCCTGCAGTCTCTGTGGATGCTCATGTGGACCTTCAGCGAGCCGGACTGCGCGAAGCGTTTCCCGCAGTGGACGCAGCCGTAGCGCTTCTCGCCCGTGTGGACGCTCTGGTGGCGTTTGAGGTTGCTGGAGTCGGAGAAGCATTTGCCGCAGAGCGCGCAGATGAATGGCTTCTCGCCCGTGTGGACCCTCATGTGGGTCTTCAGGTTCTTGAGGCAGGCCAGAGTCTTCCCGCAGCAGCTGCAGACGAACGTCCTCCCCCCGGTGGCGTCCCTGCGGACCCTGTTTTGGAGACGCCACCCGTCCCTCCGGATGAACGCGCTCTGTCCTCCCGGGGATCCTCCAGGCAGACTCCCTTCGCCGCGGCTGAATCCGAAGCCGCCGCCCGAATCGTTCCCTCCAAGGGTCTGAACCGAGGAGCCGGCGGTCTCCGGCCCTGAGGGATTCTGGGACATGTGCTGGAGGTCGAACACCAGAGAGTCGTAGGTTCCGCTGTCTCGTCTCTGACTGGTGTTTAGGGCGTGTTGGGTGGAGGTGGAGCTGACTTCGCTGCTCGTCCACGAAATCCCACCGCCGTCCTCGTCGCCCGCCGCTTCCTGTTTGACCTGCGAGGACGAATCGTCCGTGTCCATCGTCCGTCCCTCAACAACACGACAAAAACTCCCTATGGACGCAACAAACCCGTTACAGATGGAGTTAAACCAAACGACTGTGGAAACCACGAGAAAACTTACGATCCGTCTCCGTCTGAGACCAGGACTCGTCCTCGTCGTCCTCCACTTTGATCACTGTGGCCGTCTCACCTGCGGGGAGCTGAAATCACAGGAAACTATGAGAAACTGCGCCACAGACGCCTCTCTTCTTCTTCTACTCACCATCTGCAATGCAACTTCCTGTCCCGGGTCCGACGGGGGACCGCGGTCCTGACTGGACGAGCGATTCGACACCACTCCATCATCTGCAAAACCAGAAATATAAAATTTAATTTGTGAGAACATGAAGAAAGTTTCTCAGAACTTTTTGTTGACTTTTGTAAATCTTTTTCAGTCGGACGGATCAGGAACAGAACCCAGCAGAACCTGGCGACCCCTGAGTTAATTCAGCACAAGTCTGTCACATTTTAAATACTCTTTTTTTAATTCTGGCCAGTCAGTTTCGTTTAATGGGACTTTAACTCGTAACGTTTGGTAAAAAAACACATTTAGATCATTAACTGTTAAATGGAACGTTTGAGCCTCATTTTGACCTGCAATAAATTTACTTTTTAACTTGTAAATGTAGACTTTATGCTTAACTCGATATAATTTTAGCAACTTTTGGTAAACTTTAAGTCGTGTCTCTTGGTAAATGTAGAATTTTGGGGGTTTAACTCTAAACTTTAAACCAGTAGAGTAGATAAACTTTTAAACCTAAATTTAAAAACTGTCCTGGCAGGTATTTGAAGGTTTTTAATTTTTAACTTGCTCGTGGGTTTCTGGCGCCTCTAAATTTGAACATTTGAAAGTCGTAACGTGAAATAAAATCAGAAATTAACAAAAAACGCTCAAATCCAGTTTTTCTGAGAAAACGCAGAAAATGGAAACTCCTTCCTGGTCAGCTGTGCGCATGCGCAGAAGGGCCGCGGCTACCTGCGGGTGTAGCGAGCCTCCTGGGCTCGCACCCCCCGAGCAGATGAACCCGCGGGCGGCCGCTCGCGGGCAGCAGCGCGCCGGTCCCGCTCAGGGCGGCTCTCAGGGCGGAGGTCCGGGCGGCTCGGAGCTCCTGGAGCCGCAGCTTCCTGCGCAGCACCTCGTTCTCCTTGCGGCTCCGGCTGAGCTCCAGCTGCAGCACCGCGTAGCCGCCGTCCACCAGCTCGCAGATCTCCGCCACCGCCGTGTTGGCCAGAACCTCCATGATGGAGGCGAGCTGCGCGTGGAAGGTGGCGGCCGGAGACATCCCGGACCCGGACCGATTATCTAGACCAGAGCTCGGAGCAGAACCTTTTGTGTCCTGATGCGGCCTCTTCTACAAACAGCGGCGCGCGACACAACAGGAACAGACGCGTTTGGAGTGCGCATGCGCGAAGCACGCATGCGCGAAGCGTTTAAATATTTGATCGCTTGAAACAAGTGATCCGCTTGTTTCTCAGTCCTTTAAATTTAATGTATCCAGCGTCTATGAGGGAAAAAAATCACAAAATAAAAATAAAAAAATAATGAGAATGTTTTTCACACACATGTAAACATGAGGTGTGTGTGCTGATGGGCCTCTGACATTCAGACCAGTAACTTACCTTTATTTCTACAGGTTAGTCCCACTGAGCCTCGAGGACACATTTACAAGAGAGACCAGGTTTAACAGAGAATGATGACAACAGTGGACTCAAATATTTTTATTTATTTTTTACAAATTAAAATAAAATATCCATATCATTTTATTTATAAAGCACTTAAAACAGCAACAAGGCCAACCAAAGTGTTGTACAAACAAACAGGCAACATACACAATGAATTACAAAAAATAGACAAAATGTTGCAGATAATAAATGTAACAACTAACCTGTGTGAAGCAACAGGTTCAAAACACAGATCATCTGGTGTTGAAAGCAACAGAATAGTAGTGAGTCTTTAAACAGGATTTGAAAACTGAGAGGGAGGGGCCTGTCTGATGAGCAGAGGTAACTTGTTCCAGAGTCTTGGGCCTGCAGCTGCTACAGAGAAGGTCCTGTCACCTCTGCTTTTAAGATGAGTTCCTGTAACTGTGGGAAGTGTGGGTAGGCAGGGTTGCTGCAAAAGTGCACAAACTGCCGAGAGTTCCTCACCAAGGATGAGTTGTTGTGATCTTCAGTCGATCATACAAGCTTCTGCATTTTGATCTGAAGCTAAACTTTTATTATAAATACAGTACATTAGTCTCAGATCATCTTTAAATGTGTTTCACATGTTAAATCATTTTTGACATTTCTCTAAACTGAAGTGTAGACTGTTACTATAAATGAAAGCTATTTAACTGCTGCATATTAAAAAAAAAAGTTTTGTTGGCAAAAGTGACAAGTAATATTTTTAAATTCTTGCCTTCAGAACCATAAACTTAGCTGCATTGTTCAGACTTCCAACAGACAGAGAAAATGCATTTCAAAACCCTTTTGTTGGTTGAACTTTTGACTGCTTGAGATAAATCTAGATGTAATGTCCTGCAGCCTTCCATCGTTGAAAATTAAAACCACTACATCCCATTTACGTTGTACTTTTGGAACCAGAATTCGAGCACCAGCTCTGCAGGCCAACTCTCCCACTCACATTCAATGTGTCACATGACCTTTCTTTTGATAATAAAATAATTATTTTCATCTTATTAACAGCTACATGTATAAAATGTGGACATGTTCACCTTATTCTTGGGGGCGGGGCTCTGATGTATAAATAATTCAGGGTACAACTTCCTGTCAGACAGGAAGTAGCAGTAAGAAATGGTTAACTATGGTAGCAGAGTACAGACCGTGGTTTATTTTAAAGTAATTTGCATTCAATTTAGCAGATAAAACGCTGTTTTTGCTTTTTAAAAAACATTGATTTAACAACCATAAAGTTTACTAAAATAGCCGTGTTGAGTTCAGGTACCTGTTGTGTTCACAGCTGCACGAACAACCAGACCAAACTCAATCAGTGGCTACAACAACAGAGTTTTGAACATGGACCCAAAACCAAAAAAAAAGTGTTCCTGTGAAAAGCGGTATAGTTTCCATCTCCTACCTACAGATGAGGAATTAAGAAGAATGTAAATGACACCACCAAAACACTGTATGTGAGCTCATTTCACTTTGTTGACAAATGGACGACAGAGGGAAACCTGCATCCTGCTTTGTGTCTGGACTACAATAAACCACTGGAGAAGATGCGCCGGATCCTCAAAAGCACTGAAAGCAGTGTGATGAGAAAATCACGTATGATTTCAAGTACATGGAGGTCACAACATTGATTTATTCATCTTTGAATGATTATCGTCTTCATATCGTATTACGATATTGTCCTGTTTGAGCTCTGACACGTGGTGTTCCTACATGTTTAGATTAAATTCAGTGCTCGCAGAAACTACATTGGTTCGCACTGTTCGCACATAAACAAATGACGGTTCTGGTCCGTGCTGGAAATACAACTCGTAAGACACTAATTATTTCCAGCGTTTCCACAAAACCACACATAAATGTTATTTTGCATTTTACTTGTCACCTTATTAAAACTAGTCTCAGTAAGCAGTACGCAGTCTTTCATTTTATGCACAGGAGGAATTAAAATTGTAATTTTTTTGCCCTAAAACTAAAGACAAAGATATTTCCCCTCTTTTCCCACAAGAAGCTTTGGCTTGTTCTCTGAGGTCAGCCTGAAACAAAGCGGCGCTGCTTTACATGACAGAGCGGTGAGAAAGATGAGCCTGCGAGGAGGTCGGGGAGTAAAAGTGAGGCGACGTGGTCGAGGGGCGAGCGCGTGAGCGGACAAAGAAAAGAAAAAGGCGATGGGGCTTGGAGGTCAAGACCTGGGTGCCTGAGAGAACAGCCATTTCCTGTTGACCTCCGTCTGAACTCTGGCCCCTGACCCTCTTCCTGCTCCAGGCTGAACGGGGAGCAGGGAGAGGGGGTGGTGTTCAGCGTTCGTGTCGAATAATGTCTGAAAGCTTGATGACAGAAGGAGAGCACGAGCAGTAAAGTCTACAGATGCAAAACGTGGACCAGAGGAGGTTTAGAATGAGGGTTTGGAGCGTTTGAAGGTATCTGACTGGTTTCCTCTGCTCATCCAGCCTGCGAGACAGATCGCTGCAGCTGCAGCCCGAGGCCAGAGATAAAACACAGAGCCACAGAGGACGCTCTGACATGACTTATGATCACACAAAAGGAGGAAGATCACATTAGTTTTTTTAGATAAAGGGTTCTTTAAAGTGAAAGTTTAAAAATCTCTACATTTTCCAAGCAGCAGAATAAATCAGGAGCACTCTGGGAAGATGTTTCGCATCAGATCTTTAATCTGATCGTGCAACATTTCTAATAGATAGTCTATAAAATTGTGTTTCCTGCTCATGCCTGCCACGTTTACACTGCAGCAACTATAACTCCTGCAGACGCCATGCTGCAGATCAGTCTGACAAAGCCTGAGGACGGATCTTCATTTGAAACTTTGATCATCAGTTCAGGACCTGAAGATGTTGGAATTGGTTGAAAGTTACTTGCTGAGAACAGGCCAAGAGTTTTACAATCTACACAGTTCATTTAGATGCAAAAAGCTGCAAAAGACAGTCTCCGTAAAAGCTCTCGATTTTCTGCCTCTAATATTTGACTACCTCAAAGTAAATTAAACCTTTAAGTCTTTTTCGAGTGGGTCAGTTTGTACGCTTTATTTTATAGGTGACACATGTGGGACTGTGTTTGTGAGATAAATTACATCAGTGCAAGTTTCTAATGTGAATGGCTGGAAGCTGCGTTTGGTGCAAACTGTTCTTTTGGTTCTTGTTTTACTTTTACAATAAAAAAAGACACTAATTGAGGATGTGCTCTTAAAGAGGATTTTTTTCTTTCTTTCATTGTTTCCAGGTTTTTGTTGCAAAGCAAATGCCATGAAAACTAGAAAAGTTCTAAAGAAACTAAAGATAAAACTTTAAACCTTTGAGATTGTGGGTTTTTGATTCTATAAAATATTTATTACAATATATTTGACATGTTACAGACAGCAACTTACAAAAGGTAATACCACTTTTACTACAATTTATTGATTTCCTTTTAAACATCACAGCTAAATTACCGTTTAAGAAACACTGTTTATGCAATTTTCAGTATTTTTGCAGACTGAAATAAAAAAAGATTCAGCAAACGTATGCACACACCCATTTTTGAAGGATGCACAATTCAGCCGTTGTTTTATTGAAAATGCACAAATCAAACATGGCAGAAACAAGCAGCAAATGTGAAGTTATGCTGATTAAATGTGTTCAAATGATAAAAGTATGAGGGATGAGCAGCAGGTGGAGTGACACTAGACTTTAAATCTCTGAAAACACCTTTTTTTTTCTCTTTGGCTTTCAACGCAAATTGAAATGTTGGTTTTACTGTTTTTAATGTATTTATTTTTATTGTTTTTACCGTTTGCTGTTTTTATGATTTTAACAGTTCATTACTTTTATGGTTTCAACTGATTTTATAGTTGTTGTTTTTTTCTTGCTTTTTATGCGTCATCAGTACAGCACTTTAGCCAACGGTGTTGATGTTAAAGTGCTTTATAAATAAAGTTGTATTGTATTATTGTACTACATACTTGTTTGTCTCAGTGAGAAACATGTTGCAACAAAGCAGTAAAATTTGTTTAAATTATTATTTTTACTATACTGTATTCTTCTTTCGGCTGTGCCCTCATCAGGAGTCTCCACAGTGAGTCATCATCCTCCGTCTCACTCCATCTACCTCCATGTCCTCTCTAACTGCATCCATAGAGCTCCTCTTTATGGCAGCTGCATTTCTAACATCCTTCTACCAATACGTCCCTCCTCTGGACATGTCCAAACCATCCCCAAAATTTAACTGTATAGTTTAAACATTAAACATGTGATTGTTATACATGATGATTGATCGTTTTGGATGGATGTGCTCTGTTTGCATGTGTTAAGTCTCCTGAGATTCCAACAGGAGGGTGACTTGAAGCACAGCAGTGAAGGCTACTTATGGGACAGATCTGGTTGGCAGGACGCAGACTGACGAAATCTTACTGATGGAAGATGAAATGTTTCTCACTTAAAGAAACTGGTCCAGATGACATGATTTAACCTTTTTTGTTGTTATCTGCCTGGATGATTGAGCCTTTTTTAATCACATTCTTATTAAACTAGTTTACTAAGACTGTTATCATCAATAAAATAATCAATAATATTTCATCTGACTGCATTTCTCTTTAAACACTGGATTGATGAAAACATAGACAAAGTGGTGAACATGAAATGAAAGGTGAAAGGTCATGTGGCCAAGGTACAACGACTACATCATCAAACCAAAAGGATGACGGGGTCGGTAGAAAGAAGACAGCTTCTGTGTCCTCACCTGCAGAGAGTCGGCCCACAGCTGGAGGTCCAGCAGATCAGCACTGGATCTGGGTGGACATGTGAGCAGTTCATACAGAAAACCTTCAAGAACTCCACGTGCTGAAGTATAATAAATATGTGAAGCAAGTTTTTCCAGTGCAGGTAGAAAATAACCAGACTTCACTTGATTTTACCTGTAAAAAAAAGTATTAAATTAACAAGTGCAGCACGAGTTTTCCACGTCATGTGTGAAAACATTGTAAACTCATGTTTTATTCTGCAGGTCCCACACATGTGGGGAAAAGGCTGGGGTAAGGAGATTAATTAGTCTCCAAAGCAATACAATGAGATTTGTATGCGTCAGTTGTTTTATTTTTAGCAGAGGAAGAAACTACCAGAAAATGTAATTTTCTGGTAGTTTTAGCAGAAGAAGAATAACCACATTAAAAATACCGGAAATTATAATTTTCTGATAATTCTAAGAAGAAAATGTTAGTTTTGTGGACTATACAGGTGAATACAGAGGTTATGAGTTGCATTCGGGCCCAAATATCCAATGGATGGTTAGAAATGACGGCCCTGTGATGGACTTGCGACCTGTCCAGGGTGTACCCCGCCCCTCGCACTGTGATTGCTGGACATGGGCACCGGCGACCCCCGTGACCCTAAATGGAAGAAGCGGGTAAAGAAAATGGATGGATGGATGGTTAGAAATGACAGCTCTGTGCCAAGTTAGAAATGACTCTTTTCCCAATGACTCAGTAAATCTGGTAAGGCTCAGATGTCCCAGCTTTTTACCAGCCTTGAACTCAGCATTATGTTTGTGAATCTGGCAGAATCTAAAAAATCGCGTTCCGCAAGCTGATCTGTGCACACTAGGTGATTTGCACACGTATTTGATAATTTGCATGCACAGACTATTGCAACTTGTGCTCTTTGGAATGTGTACATTTGAAAAACTGTGTCAGTGTTTGTGAATGATGTGGTATGTGCAGCTACTCATTTATCTCCATACAAAGGGACTCGGCAGATAGAGGATGAAGCCAACATGATGTTGGGTGTTGCTGCTGAATGAGCCATCTTTTGCGTCTGCAGACCGTTTACAGACAAATCAGTCCAAACTCACCATTTGGACCAAGTTGTCATTGTTCTGGCAACTGCCTGATAACACTACTTGTGACGCCACCACTTAATGTTCTCTGGTTCCCGTTCTGCCAGCCTTTTACAAATCAAAGAACACCAGTTCACACACATGGACCAGAACACATCCAAGTTATTCATTTTGGGTGCCTTTTCTATCCGTGAGTGTATTTATTTACATAGTCCACAATTTGATTTTACTGTTTCATCGTCTGTAACTAGTTTTGAGTTTTCGATGGTTAGGACCGCAGTACACGTTGTAGTAAATGTTGTTTATTTCAGCTGTTGGTCTCTTTTCTGCCTGGCAGGGATTTTTTTTTTCCCACTGGGGATGATTCAGGTGTAGCCGTGCTATTTGCTGTTGAAGTAGTTTTGACATCATTCCACAGAAATCCTCATTGTCTTTCCTTTCAGAAGTATCCAGAAAGAAAAGACAGGTGTTTGTTTGACAGTCTGACTGTGACGTCAGAAAAAAAAGGTCTAATTTTAAACCTGATGCATCATCTAGATCTGAGGAGTGAGGGACAGAACAATACACAAGGTCGCCTGACACCTAACACACAAACAGAAGACGAGTGACAAGTCTTACAAAAAAACATTTTAATACTTTAACTGGGTTTCTCCATATCATCATCATCATCATCATCATCATCATCATCATCATCATCAGTTAGAAATATTTCATCAGTCCAAGCAGAGCGGAGAGAGAACCGAATGTTTAGTCCTTTGGCTGCAGCTCCCTCTCACCTGGCTGTGACAACAATGTTCTCGAAATGCTCAGAGAAGTCTGGTAGTGTGTGTGTGTGTGTGTGTGTGTGTGTGTGTGTGTGTGTGTGTGTGTGCGTGCGTGTGTGTGTGTAGGAAAGGCGTCTTCTGGAGGTTGGTGAGACGACAGCGAGGCAGAGGAAGTCATCCATGCTGAGGAAGAGCACTAACATTTCAACAAAGCTCACGTGAAAGCTGCATCTGCCTGGAGTGGCACACATAAATATAAAAATATAAAACAAATTTAAAAAGGTTTTAAATAAAATGTGTGTGAACGTGTGTGTGTGTGTGTTTCTGCAGGAAGACGGGGAGCAGTTCACAGGATCAAGTCCCATCCAGTAACATCCGTGTGTGCAGTGAAATAACATTTCTGCTGCTTTGATCCGAACAGTCGTCCTGTGGTTCATCAGGCATGATGGGAAATGTAGTTTAAAGCATGTGTCTCGCCCACAGGACACAGTGGAGACGTTTAAAGAGGAGGAAGCACTTCTACTTAGAGAGAGGTATGGCTTACACCTGTGGGTCCAGACTGAAGCGTGTGAAGGCAAATGTTTATGTGTGTGTGTGTGTGTGTTCGTGTGTGCATGTGTGTGTAAGTGGATCAGCTACATTGAGGTCAGGGTCCATCAGGGAGGAATGTAAACTTTCAGAGCCATTTGTCTTTAAATAGTGTACTGTATGAGTCATTACACAGCCCTGCACACATCCACGAGCACGCACACACACACACACACACACACATACAATAAATCTGCCTCACACTCATTCACGCGCACCCTCCCTCCCCCCCACACTCAGCTAGTGGGCGTGTATGTCCAGTCCTTGGGCGAGGAGCGGCTCTGCAGGGTGTGCGTGCGGGGCCGGGTGGAGCAGCATGGCGGGGTGAGGGTGTGGGCCGGGGTACGAGTGGAGGGACGGTCCCGGGTGCGCAGGGTATCCGGGCTGGGACAGCAGAGCGCTGGGATAGTCCCCCTGCAGGGAGGACATTCCCTGAAGACCTGCGGGGAGACAAACAAGTGGAGAGTGGAATCATTTAGTGGTTTGGCTGCTGTGACGAGTCGAAGCCGAACACTGGTCTGAGTCAGAGTTTCAGCTGATTCCAGAAACATGAAGCTTTAAATGTTTGACTTTACAGTGTGTCACAGATTTCACATAAAGATGTTCACGTTTTATGTTTAGGATCGTCTTTTGTTAAAAAGAGTTTCAGTCAAGTCTTCACATTATTATTAGGTGTAATGTCACCAAACATCATGTGCTGGGAACGACTCTCACCTGCTGACACATCAGGTTTCATTCAGCACAACATTTATAAAACTACGTTGTATTTTCTAATTAAACTGAGTCAACTTATGGAAATTATTTTATGCCTTGTGAATCTTTTTATGCAGAATTTCCACAAATACTGTCAATAAGGTACGATGGAGCTTTAGGGCCACGCTGAGAAAAATAACAAAAAACATTAAAAGACATAAAATTACGAGAATAATGTTGAATAAAGTCTTAATATTACGAGAATAAAGTCATACAAGACTTCTTTTTTTTTTTTGCAGCTCTCGTTTATTAATTTTTTTTCCCATGAGTCAGATCCACAACGCGACCTGTCAATCAATCCAGTAGGCGTGTCAGCAAATGACCAATCCAAAGCTTAAACGAGTCATAACACGATACAGTAGGATTTATTTAAAATGAAGAATGTTGAGCATCTTGTTAAATTATACTTTGATACTGGTTTTACAAATAAGGAGATAGTTAATCTGTGAGCACATCAGCATCAGATTATTATCAGTATCAGGTCTGTGAACCTGTTTACAGTCAGGGGGAAGCTCTGATGAGCTGCAGCAGCTCTGCAGGTAACGAGCATTTAGCTTTGGATGGGTCATTTGCTGACACGCCTACTGGATTGATTGACAGGTCGTGCTGTGGATCCAACCCGTGGGAAAATAAAATAATAAACGAGAGCTGTTAAAAAAAGTCTCATACGACTTTATTCTCGTAATATTATAGCTTTTAATTAATTTATTTGTTTTTTTAGCATGGTCCTAAAGCTCTGTCGTAATAAGATGCTCAGTATAAATTTTAGAATATTTTAATGAAATATACAGTTTTTATTTTGCTCTCCTTAAAATTGCAGGTTGCTTCTCTTCAACTTCACCTCTCACCTGTTTGTACAATTATTTTAATCTCATGTCAGAAACTGAGCATTTCTTAAACATCATTTAAGAGCTGGTTGATTTGTTGGCTGATAATAGAAAATATATTTTTTTAAGTTACAGCTGACATTCATAATTTAATATTTTATTGCCCTCACTTCACCTCACGTGCATCTGTTGTGTTTTACTCTTTAGTTAAGCTGGGGTGTGCAGCTCCAAGCCCACCGGCTGCTGCTGGGAAGCAAATTGTAAAAAAAAAAAATAAATAAATAAAAAATAAATAAATAAATCATTTTTGTTAAGAAAATAAAAATCATGTCTTGGAACATTTAAGTCACTGCAGCGTTGCACAAACGGGAGTAAACACGTTGGGACTATTTTCAGCAGCAGAAGCAGTCAGGGTGAGATTTACTTATTTGTTTATTTATTTATTTATTTAGAGTAGAACTACAATGTTTGTTTGTAAAATAATAAATCCCCTGCTATCGAAACCAAAGGTGGAGGGATAATGTTTTTGCCCATGTCAGCTAATTTGTCTATTGTGTCAGCAAAATATCTCATGAACCAGTGGACAGAATAAATGAACATCTTCAGCTGGTGGACTTTTGGAGTGAGCTCAGTTCAAGATGGCCGCCCAGCCTCTTGTCCTCAGCGAACACAAATCAAGGCTGGGTCAAACTGATGCTGAGTTAAACTGTGATGTGGTAGTAGCTGAGAGTCATCCCTAACGACAGTCTGAGTGCTGACACGTCACGTGTGAGAACTGCTCAGAGGTTCTGGCTCAGTGGACCTCCTGCCCTCAGGCTGCTGTACCTGCTGCTCGAAGGCCAAGGTGGGCCTGCCCGTCGAGCCCGTACCCCCCGAGAGCTGCTCCCTCTGGACTGTAGGGACCCCCCTGACCTGTGAGACCACACGTGTACCAACACCCTCACATGCAGAACCAACCACAAGGTATTTGTATTTTCTGTGTCGGAGCGAGCGGCGATGCCTGACCTGAGCGGTTTGACTGGTCAATCATCGGCTGAACTATTCTCCTCCTGGCGTTGATGAACCTGCACGGGGCGGGCGGGGGCGAGAGACATAAAGAAAGTGTTCAGAGAGCAGCAGAGAGAGAGAGAGAAGCGGAAAAGGCCAAGCGTTAATGGAGAAAAAGGCCGAGCGGGAGACTATTAACCTTTTCCCTTTTACAACCACTTAACTCTTTCAGGGGCCGAGTAAATCAACATTTGGGCAGGGCATGTATTGATCCCCCCCCCCTTCATAAGTGATTGATCTGCATTGATCTGGTGGCGCTGCATGTGCAGCAGAGTCACAGATAAAGATATGTAAACTACGAACGGATCAAATCATCTGTTTAACATGAAGCGCAGACGCATCATGAAGGAACTGTTCCAGCAGCAGCACCAAAGGAATAAAACAGGATGTGGGAGGCACTAAATAATCTGATTATTGGATATTGATTTCTGTTTTATGGAACAACAGATTTTCCTGCTGCAGCAGGACAAAGAAAAAGAAAACGGCTGGCAGCACAGTTTTCTCCTCACCATAAAAATCTCCTGGAAAATGATTTTTTTTTTTTTATTCCCACTGAACGTTCCCGGTAAAAATCATTTTATGAAGGTCGTAAACTACAGCCGGGACGAACGTCCACATGAGGCAGGAGATCACAGCTGCAGACGAGGCGTTCATTTAAACGTTGATGCGTTGCGTTTAGGCCAGACGGTTTGATTGATTATTGATAATTCACTGGGGCTGGAACTAGAGTATTGATTTAAGGAGTGCACTGACCAGTTGTTGACCTGCAGGATGGTCAGCCCCGTGTCCTGCGACAGCTGCTTCTTCTGCTCCTCTGACGGGTACGGGTGCTACAAACATGCACAAATAATAAAAATCAATCAGGCGGGGGGGTCAGAGGGGCAGGAACGTGGTAACATCAATAAATAGATCATTGCCGAAGTAATTTTACATAAAGCAACTGAAGCCCAAAATGTAACTACCGGTAATAATAATCTGAGATGATGAAATGCCGACATTTTGAGGAGTGAACTGTAGAAGAGTGAAGCTGCCTGTCACTCCCTGACAGCACTCCTAATAAGACAGGCAGACGTTAACACAGAAGTGAAACTGACTTGACTGGTCCTCTGACGAATGGGTGAAAAAAGTCCAAAATGTTTATAGTTTGATGTTTCATTACATATAAATTGTAAAGATTGTGGACAAAAAGGGGTTTGTTTGCAAAATGTTTGCAAAGTTTTGACAGCTCAGAAGCTCCAGCAACACACGTTCAACACTTTAATTGTCCAAAGATCATAAAACTTGCTGTGGTTGTGTTAAAAACCAATACAGATACTAAAATGTAAGTTAATTCCTGTAAAGTTCAGCTTTATGAATTCTCATTCTCTGACATTTAAAGCCTAATAAAACCCTCTCGCACATGCACACGCACGGGCGCGCACACACACACTGCAGCGTTTGAACTGCCTCATTTAGCTGCTAATTACAGATCTAACCACCTCACCAACAATTACACACCTCATTTCTAACACTTCCACAATTTTTCGGCAGCGAGCGTGTTCTCATAACCATCATTTAATCCTCCATCTTTTCCTTTAATTTAATTGACCTCCATTTTACGCTCGCTTCCCCTCCTCGTCTGCTCTCGTTCTGGACGTTTCGCTCACATTAAATCCTCTTTAGCTGCAACTTGAACACAAGCTGTCTTTGTCCAGTTCCATACATAATCTGTTTTTTTTTTTTTTGTAAGAGTTAAAGATTAACTTTGGAGAAAAAGCAAGCTCACTGTGAGGTGCTGGAAGAGCCACGCCCTCATGATGTTTGTGGCCACTTTAGGGAAGATGCCTCTCTTCTTGTTGTTCCTCCTGTCTCTGTCGCACTCGTCCTCCTCTCCTGTGCTGGGGGACGCCACTCCTCCGTCAAGACCGTCGCCTCCAGGGAGACGTGGACACGTTTCATTCAAGTGAACACAGAAATTAGAGCTACCCAGCCTGAATCCAGACGACTGGGTTCATTTATTTCAATGGATTTCACCAGGGCCGGCTCAAGGCATAAGCAAACTAAGGGGGCCACTAGGGGCCCCCCAAGTTGAATTGAATATATATGTATTTTTTTTTGTAGTGATTTATATATGATTCTATTTAATATTTTAAGTTCAGCTTATGCAAATTGTTGCATACATTTATATAGCTTTAAGAACTAATTATTTGACTGTGAAAATGTTTTAAACCATTTTACGTGGTTTCAAGTAACTGTTCATTATTGCATTATTTAGGTATTTCCTTGATATTTCATTTATTTTATTGTATTTAGTCTGTTTTTGCACAATTTATTTTTTATGCATCTAAGTTTTTTTAATCTGATGTTTGTTGTTGATCTTGCATTACAAATTATTTTGAACATTACTGTTGCAGTTCTTTGGAACCAACGATAATAAACCAGATGACGTGTGTGCTTCATCAGTCAAATCAAATCAGTTGTTATGTTTATAATACCAAATTACTCAAATAGAAAACGTTAATTTTTTTAGAAGTACCGGTAGTCATCAAATGCAGAGAAAGTTATATTTTATTTTATCAATACATTCTGCCATGTCCATCGTTTTGAGGACATTCATGAGGTTGATGTGGCCCACAATAAAAATGAGTTTTACACCCCTGCACTGGATGATATATACATATACATATATATAAACAGGGCTGTCAAAGTTGCATTGAGTTTATGTTAGGTGTGTGAAGTTATGATTGTCTGACTGTTGATTGCAGTAATCCACATTATTAGCAGAAATAGAGGACCCCAAACCAAATTTAGCTTAGGGCTTCATGGGGACTTGGACCGGCTCTGGGTTTATCTGTCACAAACAGAGATTCCCTCTTAGTCTTTTTCTGATTTTCTACTCTCGTGGTCAATTTAAACCTTAAAGCTGCTGTTTTTAAGATGAGTTCTTAAAATATTACATTTAATAATTAACTTGTTAGAAAAAAGTGATGTAACTGATTAATTTGCTCGTTATTACCAGGGAAAGGCGGGTGATAATGTTTCTGCCTGTCAGCTGATGTGCATGTGCTCATCAAGCTCTTGTGTTTTCAACCTCAGGAAAACAATTACTATAAACTCGCAGACAGTAATTTTTAAATGTACATCAACACCTGATTAACTTTTGAACCCAAACCAAATTCAAGATGGCACAGCCAGCTGATCCTGGAAAACACCAAAACAACTAACTCAGTCAACTTTACAGATATTAAGCTAAAATTTGGTGTGGTGGTAGCTGAGAATATCTACCAAAAGTTACTCCAAGTGCCACTCATTGCTCAACATCTTTGCTGAAAACTTTTGCATTAACTGTTGGGAGTCAATCCTGCTTTAGTTTTAACCTCTGGTGCCAGTTTCATTTAGCTAATCAATGCTAGGCAACAAAAATGATTAAAACTCAACCAAAATGACAACTACTGTGGTAGTAGCTGAGATTCTTTCATAACGTGCTCTGAGCTCAACATCTCACAATATTGTGCCTAACATAACTATTTTACCTAAATGTATACGTTTCTCATAGGATATCAGTGTAAATGGCGGTGGGCAGTATTCATTCTTTAAGGAATACAAGGTGTGTGTGACATGATGTTTGAACTTTGCATAAAATGGCACAACATATATATCTTGTATCATTCAGCTATGTTTGTTTTTGCAA
>JARVLU010001196.1:12085861-12100314 GCA_031762415.1 Simpsonichthys santanae | reverse complement strand
GAGCCTGATAACTGAAAGATCTTCCTCCCATTCTGTTTTTGGAAACTCTAGGAACCACAAGTAAACCTGCAGTCTGAAGTGAAGTGTTCAGTTAGGAAAATATGGAACAATAAGATCTCAAATTTACCTATTGCCATAGAACTAATAATTTATGGGGTATTGTTAGACAGCTAAGACTTACACAGTGGACAAAACAGAAGGTTGAGTTTTTAAATGATTTATGAACTAATATAAGATAATACATATGAAACGTAACGCTTTTGAACTGCAGGTTCTGGTAATTGCAGCAACTGATGGCAAACCAGTGGAGTCCTTGGATAAGTTTAGGTTTTGTTTTTCTCAGATTATTATGGTCTGCTGTCATTCTGGCAGTATGACACCATCTAACACCTAGCAAGATGGCTGTACAAATGCTCACCTTGTTAGCGTTGGCCATTCCAGTGTGTCTCTGTTTCAGGTGTTGCAAATGATCACTTGTTTCTTTTCAGTCTTAAGTGAAACTTTCTGCATATGTTTCACTAGGTGGTGCTAAAGATGGTCAACGAGATCAAGAAAATCCCTGGCATCTCCAGAGTGATGTATGACCTGACCTCCAAACCACCTGGCACCACAGAGTGGGAATAAAACATGACTGGACACATTCACAAACTCTCAGCAGTTATGAGAGGGCTCTCCTTTTCTGTCCTTCCTCCCTGACTCCCCCCTGTCCCACCTCCCTCCTCTTCCTCCCCGTTAATCTTCAACATTCCCATGGAAGGCAGACCGTACTGTGACGGGCGCGCTCGCAGAAGCTGCTCCGCTCTCCCCCCACCACTCCTACCTGGTCTTAATATTTCTGGCAATAGGGATGGATTCATGTTGATCATTGATATATTGTCACTTTTGATTCATGTACAATGTATTTTCTTGCTGTCATGTAAATTGCTGCTTCCATTTTTGTGAGTTTCACCCATTAAAAGGCAAGTGGCGAGAAGCTGTGAGATTTAAGTGATGTGCCTCAAGATGAAATATAGAACGAGAAAAAAAATAAAAGAAGACAAGCAAATAATAGTGTCATTAAAAATGCAGTAGTGTGTAGAGGAAAATTTGAAACCTTTAACATTTGTTTTCCATGTTCAGCCTGAGACTAGCCTCTCTATTTGTTCTTTTTCTCTCTGCCTCTCTGAGGTTGTCTGAACTGACAGCCTGTGTGACCACAGTTTTTATTTTCCTTCTTTTGCCAAAAGTAGAAGATGCTGTGGTGATTTATAACGTTGTGGGCTCCTGACGAGTCCTGACTTCTGTGCAGCCGTGAGGGCCAGGACAGTCAGTAACTTTGTACGTGCCTGCGTATTTTTATTTTATTTTATTTTTCTCTTTGGGTGTGACCTGACCTGGACTCTGATGTGTCCAGAGGAGCTTAAAACACGGTTCTCCTCATGCTGCAATGTGTGCTTTTTTATGAAGAAGAAAGTAAAGGCAAAAGTTCTAATATCAAATTTAGAGTAGAGTTTCTAACCACGTTGTGTCACTTGTTGTCATTCATGAGTTTGGCAGCCCTGATGTTGTAAAGGGTCACATCTGTTTGCACATTCTTTCACTCGTTAAGCCTCGGTGCTGCATCGACACAAACGCCCAGTGAAGGATTTGACCTGAACTGTATGGCTCTAGTGTCGGTCAGTTAAGAACTGTTTCCACCTCCTCCGTACGCTCACTGTCTCTGAAAGGCATCGCTGCTTTTTATGCATCTGTTGTGTCCTCTTACAACGTTCAGCGCATCACCATCATCTCTGTTTCATCTTCAGACCTGACATGTAAACCTCAGTGAATTCAGTGCTCAGGTTTAACTGAGTTTTTAAAATTGTATCGAACCCTTTTGCTTGGATGTGGTGGTTCTCATGCCTCCATTTGTTTTTTCTGTTTCTCATTCTTCCGTTGCTGCAAAAATACTCCCAAGGTAAAAGAAAAGTTTTACTTAAATTAAGTGCTTGTTGAGTTTCTCTTTCTTTGTTTTTTTTTTAGTTTTGTTTTAAGTTACATTATTCTATGTAGAAGAGCTAACGGTGAACACTTATTTGAAATCTTAAGATTTAAGTTATGCAAGGTTGTCTTATTTTTCTTTAGTTTTGCTTAGCCATGGTCATTATTTTTAGTAATGTGCCTCAAACCGAGCTACAGCATGCAGTTTTAACAATGACATTTGTACAACGCAAAACTGAGCTTTAATAAATATTTCATTGTTGCAACCTTTATTGTTTGCATTGTCTTTCTTTGACATTTAGGCTATCTTAAAGATAGACTAAATACTATTGTAGTGTTGTATTTAAGGAGATTAGATCTTTGAAGTGGAATTTTTCAAGAAAGATTAATATCTAGCCTGTTGGGTTTAGCTGTTTCAGAAATGGTTTACTTCTGATTGATTTCAAATGTGGCAGTGATAGCAGAGGGTTCTGGGGTACTTGTACTAGGGTACTGTAAAGTACTAGGTACTAAGTACATGTACTAGGGTACTACAGAGGGTTCGAGGTTACTTGTAAAACGGCTGAGAACGTTTTAAATATGGTGTTTGCCTGCATCGGTAACACATAGGATTGATACAAGACGTGACATTTGTTATTTTCACTTTAGACCAGTGAAGGTGCTGAATAACCTTAAATTGAGTAACTTTGTTGTAAACAGCTTTAAGCATTTTACAGTGTTAAGTACTGTATATGTACTGTATTCTATACAGCTTCCAGGTCTCATCCAGCTCCAACCCCAAACTATCCTCTCATTGGTTAATGATGCCAAGGCCTCCCAACTGTAAATACAGGTGCTGATCATAAAATTAGAATATCATGAAAAAGTTGATTTCTTTCTGTAATTCCATTAAGTGAAACTTCTATATTCATTCATTACACACACACTGATATATTTCAAATGTTTATTTATTTTAATGTTGATTATAACTGACAACTAATGAAAATCCCAAATTCAGTATCTCATAAAATTATAATGTGAAACGTTTCAATACTGAAGACACCTGGTGTTACAGTCTAATCAGCTAAGCTCAAAACACCTGCAAAGGCCTTTAAATAGTCTGTCTAGTTCTGTAGGCTACACAATCATGGAGAAGACTGCTGACGTAAGTTGTCTAAAATACGACCATTGACACCTTGCACAAGGAGGTCAAGACACAAAAGGTCATTGCTAAGAAGGCTGGCTGTTCACAGAGCTCTGTGTCCAAACACATTAATGGAGAGGTGAAGTGAAGGAAAATATGTGTTAGAAAAAAAGTGTAAAACCAACAGGGATAACAACACCCTGGAGAGGATTGTAAAACAAAACCCATTCCAAAATGTGGGGGAGATTCACAAAGCGTGGACTGCAGCTGGAGTCAGTGCTTCAAGAACCACCATGCACAGACGTATGCAAGACAAGGGTTTCAGCTGTCACATTCCTTGTGTCAAGTCACTCTTGAACAAGAGACAGCGTCAGAAGCATCTTGTCTGGGTCTGCTGCTGAGTGGTCCAAAGTTATGTTCTCTGATGAAAGTAAATTTAGCATTTCCTTTGGAAATCGAGGTCCCATCATCTGGAGGAAGAGGAGAGACACAGAATCCATGTTGCTTGAGGTTCAGTGTCAAGTTTCCAGAGTCAGTGATGGTTTGGGGTACCATGTCATCTGCTGGGTGAGGGTCCAGTTGTGGCTTGAGTGAGGGTCCTGCCCTGGAAGATGGGTTGGAAACACGGTGACCATTGGTGTCAGAAGCATATCACACTGTTAAAGCCAAGAGCCATTGTCAGCAATGGGGGCTAAAGCGCCCCTAAAGAGCATATTCTAGAATCGCCCCTGATGTAAGGTTATAATTATATGATTTTAATAATAATATGTCATGATCTAAAGTGGGCCATGTCTGAGGCATGAAACTCCAGGACTGAAAATGAGTCCCACTCCGGCCCTGGACGTGAACACAACAGTGGACTAGACACTTTCCTTTGAGTTCTTTGTGTTCCTTCATCCCACTGAGGTTCTTTCACTGAGCGTGACTCACCATGAGGCTGGTCCATTCTCCCATTGACACATTTTGGAGCAGCACAAGCACGTCCTTTAGAGATTTGTTCTCTCTCTGCACAGTTCCAGCCTCATATCAGTTACAGGTTCTCATCTGCAGGGCTCAGCTGTGTAGCACTGAGGGTGAGACAAGGATGCTGCCACTGCAAAGTTCAGGAGCCTCCCCGGTCTGCTCTGCCTGCAGGAGCTGGGACAAATAATCCAGCACACACACTGCAAGCTCCAGCATCCCATCTGCCATTTTGTCAGCCGGAGCTATAAGCTTTATCTTGGATTACAGCTCCGTTTAAAGTGTGGGATTTATTTAACTGAAAACAATTAAATCCATAATGGTTACATCACACTGATGTTGACATTTGCATTAAAGCTGTAAACAAGGAGCGTGCATTTGCAGATTCCAATAACTTGCACCAATAAGCTGAAGTGGCACAAACAGCATTTTTCGTTTCCCAGCCATAAATAAATAAATAAATAAATAAATAAATAAATAAATAAATAAATAAATAAATAAAAATGGCGATAGTAAATCAATAAATCAAACGGCAGCAGATGCAGGCTCTGACAAAAACAAGGGCAGACATGGAAAGTGAACTCACCACGGGATGAGGAATCAGGATCTCCGTCTTGTCGCCATCAGCCTCCTTCTCCACCTTCTGCCCTGCGACAGGCTGGAAGCTGATCTTCACCATGGCTCCAGCACGATGTTCTCCTCCCGCTGCAGGTGTGACAGGTGTCCTCTGAGCCCCGGGACCTGACGCTGACACACAAACACTGATCCGTCCTCCGGTCCTCGCTCTTTTGTCTCCGTCCACCGGAAACGCGCCAGGACTGCCCTTTTTTTTTTTTTTTTTTTTTTAACCCTCAATCAATTTAGGACTCTTAAAGGAACAGTTGTTTATTTTAACAAGCACAAATTAAAGCGTGATTTATTCTAGCTATAATTATATATTTTATCAACAGTTCATTAAATCTTAAACTAGCCACAGGACTAAACGGGAGTATTTGCTCATTTTAGCTATAATTATCGCAACACATGGTTTTATTATGTAGCCTATGTAAAAAATAACTCAGTTTACTGTTTAAAAAAAAAAGCTTCAAACGCCTAATATTTACTAAGAAGCCTGCATCTAACAAGTTAACTGTTTGTCCCCATTTGTTAATTTATTTAAGCAAAATAGTTTGACATATAAAAATAGTATTTTAACGCTAAATCCCAAAAAGGTATAAAATGAAAAATTTCCGAGTGTGAATATTCAAGCATTATATATACAGTATACTGTATATAAATTAAGCAGGGGTGCTATCAGAGGGGAGGAAATAGCCACCCCTAAAAAAAAACCAGTGCCCCCCATTGGCCTCCCTTCACCAGACAGTTTTTCCATCTTGAGCTCAAAGCATTTGGGCTGTTGCTTGGTGCATTTTTATTTCAGTAGCTGTTTAGGTTTAGTTGAAACTCAAGCATAAAAACATAAACCTTGTTTTTTTTTTTTTTTTTTTTTTTTAAAGTAATTCGGAGTCACATTTACTTAGAATAAAAAAATTAAACTTAAAATCTATAGGGTCTCAGTAGGTTTCATGCACATTTTATAAATGTAAATTTGTAAGTTGCCCCCAATTTCAAATGTCCACTATGGAGAACATTTAATAGTAATAATAATAATAGTGTATTGTCATCCCATACAATGGCAAAATTAGCTTTCTGCATTTAACCCATTGTGCCTGGGATACAGCTGGAGGAGCAGTGGGCCGAGCAGTGCCTGGAGAGTAACAGGGTTATGTGTCTTTTTCCGAGACACCATGATAAGTTGGAATGGCTGGGAATTGAACCTGGGACTTTTGGATTCTGAGTTGGCTGCCCTACCTCTACCCCATCAAGCACTGAAATACTGAGGATTTGTCTTTCACTTATTCTGAAGTCAGGTCATGGGGGCAGCAGCTTGAGCAGGGAGGCCCAGACATCTCGTCCCACAGCCAGCTCCGGAGTACCCAGGCCAACCAAGACATAGTCTGCCCAGCATGTCCTGGATTTTTCACGGGGTCTGCTCCAAGTCAGACATACCTGAACCACCTCAACTGGCTCCTCTCAATATGGAGAAGCAGCGGTTCAGAGTCTCTCCCAGATAACTAAACTTCTCACCCAATCTCTAGAGTCCAGCTACCCTGCGGAGGAAACCTCAATCGCCCGTATCCACAATCTATATATTGAATTATATTTTGACCAGACAACCAAATGATAAATTGTGTGGTCTTATTTTTATGTATAGATGAAACCAAACACCAAGTTATCATGCTCTCAACAAGCACACGCAGATGGACAGAGGATATTTCTTATTCCCCCTTTGCTCCACGAGGGACAAAAACATTATCCCTCACCTTCGACCTCGGGATAATTACTGCATGTTAACGTGGAGCGTCATGATTCTACTGATCATTAAAAGCTAATTCAAAAATAAAAGAGCTCAAACGTTTGAGTATTTATGACTCTTATCGGGGAAAACACTGAAAATTATCTCCCCACGTTTGCAAACAGAATAACTAATACTGGGATTTTCAAATCTCAGGTGAAGCAACTACTGTTTTCTAAACCACTTGAACTTTAGTCATTGGACAGAAAAACAAAAAGCAAAGGTGCCAATCCCGATAATTCTCAATCGGGTCATCTGGACAGTTTCTTTTTAATAGAAACGTTTCACCCTCAGAGGGCTTCATCAGTCAGAGCAGTTCCAGCATGCTGTTACCCCACCAAGCAGTAAACTCAAGTGGACCAACCAGTTTGCTGGAGCCAAGATGGTTTCTGGAGGCCGTCCTGTCCCTCATCAACTCCTCCCTGGCAGGCAGCCACTGCCAAAGTGGTTCAAGACTAATCTGTTCAAGATTAACCTGCCTAAATAAAGGTTGAATGGAAAAAAAAAAGACAAGTTCATGCTCAATAATCCAGGTACCAAATCCAATAATTCTCAATCGGGTCATCTGGACAGTTTCTTTATAATACTGGAACTACTCTGACTGATGAAGCACTCTGGAGGGTGAAACGTTTCTATTAAAAAGAAACTGTCCAGATGACCTGATTGAGAATTATCGGATTTGATACCTGAATTATTGAGCATAAACTTTTTCTTGTCAAAGGTGCCAATGTTTTAACATGTAACGTTTTCTGTGCTCTCTAAAAAAAAAAAAATGGTTAAATTTGGTTACCGTACCGTATCAGGCTGATTGTTGTACACACAAAGACACTGACAACAGTTTTAGTCCCAAATGTTTTTAATTTAATAGTTGGGCCCAGGCCTTTGACACATCTGGAAGCACCCACACACCCTTTGCTGAAACTGGAGTTAAACATCAGCGTACAGCCACAGCCAAGACGTCTAGTTCAATGGGTTTTTTTTTTTTTTAATGCTTGGAGGGTAAACGGAAACAATTCCAGTACAATATTTTTAGTGTAGCATCATGCAGTCAGTGGAGCAACATGCCTGATGAATGTGGAGGAACACCAGGCTCTTACGGTCATCTGCCCTCAGACTGTGTTAACGTTTGATTAAAAGGTGTCACTCTGCGCCGAGAATGAAGAAAATCTATTCTGTCAGTTTTTGTCTGCTCCATGGAGAAGATCTAACACAACAAAAACACTCTGCTACCCACAATGCTTTACACCCACCATTGTACTGGAATTACAACCCTCTGCAGAAGGCTCAAACGCAACAAAATGTTTACGGTAAAGATAGAATCACCAGTTTCTCTAAATCATAATCAGGTCCCATCTGAAGCGCACAAACTGTGGGACTACATGGCACTCTGAAGTCCCTAACCAGGTGGTGAAAATGAGGCGGGGGGGGGAAGGGGGGACTTCTCACCACGCCGACCACAAGTCAGTTGAAATCAATCAGCCAGCATGTCACAAAGTGCAAACACACGGGCGTCAACGTTTGAGTTAAAGTCGCTGCTCTCCTGCACATTTTCAGCAGTTACTCAAAATGTACGATGCGTTAAGATGAACAGACCCAGAGCTTTTTATTCCCATGACATTCTTCTGCTGTACAAATTGTTCATATTCCTATAGGTTAAGCTAAACGTGAGCCGGCGCTTTATGTACAAACAAACCCACCAGCAGTAAATGAAATGCACGATGTCACTTCTCTTCTTATGGTTTAGAAAGTAACTCGATAACAAATAACCAAAAACTTTTTGTTTAAGGTAATATTTATATATAATAAGTTCATTAGCCAAAGTTAAACAAAAATCTATAAAGCAAAAAGGAGAAAGAAAAAAAAAAAGGCATATGTACAAGTTCACCCTCTCCCAGAAAAAAAAATTAAAATAAAAAATCCTGGGTTTTAATAAACTGATACCCCTCCCCACTTTTGTCTGCACGTTAAGTGCTGCCTCTCAACAAAGCACGGAGGAGGTAAACGCTTCTGTGTGATGGCATCAGAGCTTTTCTCTGCAAAATCAATTACTGGAGACTGTGGCGGTTGCTGTGATGCGCACACGTCTTGAGTCTGTGACATCACACGGCGAGAGCCAGACTCGCCGCGAGAGAGCGCCTACACCGAGCACAGCCGTGGCCTTGTCACGTGTCACAGCATGCAACAATCAGTTCATCGTGCTCGTACCACTGCCACATTCCTGCAGCGCGCGCATGAATCACACCTTACGGAGAACGCAGGTGATGCTGATTGCATCCGAGCCCGCCTTAATTCAACGCATGGGCATTTTATTTCACATTGCTTCATGGACTGTTGGGTTAAAATAATATACCTTTAATGTCTTCATGTGCAAGAAAGCAGCAGCAACTACTAATTTTTTATTTCTTTTTAAGTAAAAACTGAAAGAAAAAATAAATCTTGAGGAGCAGATGGGCTTGAAACGTCCTGGCGAGTTGATGAGTTTTCTTAGTTTTCTTTGTTCCTCAGTTTTTGTTCGAAAAAAGCAGAAATGCTGCTGCTGATGGGTCCGTTAAGTACACGTGGTCTGGATGTGGTCCAGACCTGGTACTGGTGGCTCGGTCCTGCACATGTACACTCTCAGACCTCCTGGGGTGCAGGCCTCTTCAGGTCCCTGATCTGTTTGATTAGGTACGTCTTCTCGTCGTTGAACTGCTCGTCCTCTGTCCTGTCGTTCTGGAACTTGCTGAGAAACTCGATGAGTTTGGTCTGGTTCTTCAGCAGGATGTCCAGGATAGGCTGCGTCTTGTTGGGGTTGGCCACAAACACCTGGCAGAGCACAAGGAAGGAGGACATAAAGAAAAATGAGTTACTAGATTTAATATAGTGTGCTTCTTTACTGTCAATGAGCAGTCCAAATTAATTTAGTACTCTATCCACCTCTGCCTGAGTGATTTAAAACTAAATGTTTGGTTCGCTGAGCAGAAGAATATTACACAGAAACTAACCATCATTTTGTTTATCTCACTCATCATACATTTACATAAATCTTTGATAAATATTGAGACGTTTGTATCCGTTTAAACACAGACGAAGCCAGAGTTGGACTTCTGCAGATCCTAAGTTGTGTGGAAAAATGGTGTGAACATGATCCATGAGGATCTCAGTTTCACAAACACCCAGAGTGTTAAATTTGCCAAGTTCATCATGAGCATCCTCCTACAGCACCAACAGAAACAATTCTGACTGATCTCAAAACTTTTAACATCTGCTTCTTTGAGTTTTTCCTGAAACGTCAAACCTCATCCAGGACTAGTAAATGTTTTTATATTGAAGTATTATTATATTATTATATTATTTCCAGGTCTCTCTTGTAAATGAGTCCTCGAGGCTCACTGAGATTAACCTGCCTAAATAAAGGCTGACTGAAAATTAGATAAAGAATTCACCGTGTGTATTATTACAGAGTGTCTAACAAACTGGAGAACAAACACAATTAAAGTCCTACTCTTAGAGGGACGTCACTGTTCATGCCCAAGTTTTAGTTTAAGAAATGATGGAGCTGCTCTTTTAAACCGTCAACATTATTTCATGCATTTGCTCGCCTGATATCGAGAAAAGTCATGCTAAGAGTACGTGACACAAATAAGTCTTGGCTATTATCAGATCAAAGTGCAGCACAATATCAACTCAATTCAGTTTATTTCTATAGTGCCAAGTCACAACAGAAGTAGTCTCAGAGCACTGAACAGAAATATTCATATATAAAAATAATAATTTAGCATTATTTATCTGAAGAGCAGACTGCTTTGAATTTAACTTCATCAGACTCTCATCTTGAGCAAGCATGAAGGTGACAGTGGAAAGAAAAACTTCCTCATGAGGAAGAAACATTTAGCAGAATCAGGCTCAGGACAAGTGGTCATCTGCTTTGACCGGCTGGGTTTGAGAGGAACAGGAAGGAGGAACAGATACACAATGGCAGGTCAAGAATCATGTTAAGATAGAAATAGTATCCAATGAAAACTAATCAGTTTTAACAATTCATTTAAGGAAATGAGCCTTTCAGTTTTCAGGCTCCTCTCTTATGGAACCACCTTCCAGTTTCTGTCCATGAGGCTGACACATTGTCCAGTTTGAAGACTTTGCTTTATGATAAATCCTATAATCTTAGGATTGACTTGTTATGCTGCTTTAGGCTTTGACCACTGGAGGACAAATTGACCTCATTTCCTTAAATTAATTATTTATATTTTAACTATCTTTATTTATTTTTTTTAATCAGTCTTAATCCCAGTCTTAAAACTGGACAACGTGTCAGCCTCACAGACACAAACTGGAAGTTGGTTCCACAAAAGAGGAGCCTGAAAACTGAAAGATCTTCCTCCCATTCTGCTTTTGGAAACACTAGGAACCACAAGTAAACCTGCAGTCTGAGAGTGAAGTGCTCTGTTGGGAAAAAACAAAACAGAACAATAAGATCTGTAATATAAGATGGAGCTAGGTTGTTGAGGGCTTTGTAGATTAGAAGATTTTGAATTAAATTCTGGACTTGACAGGGAGCCAATGGAGAGAAGCTAAAACTGGAGAGAGTTGATCTCTCCCACTAACTCCAGTTAAGACTCTGGCAGCAGCATTTTGGATCAACTGAAGACGTTTCAAAGAAGTTTTTGGACACCCAGCTAACAAACCAAGATGGCTACCACAGCTAATTGATTATAGCAAACATAAAAATGTATTTAACTCAGTTGATTGTACAGGTACTGAGCTAAAACTTGGTGTGGTAGTACCTGAGACTGATCCCCAACACAGAATCTTAGTTCTCTTGTATCTCTTTCTTTATAAGTTTGGCGTTTAGTTGAGTAGTGACAGTGCTGTTGTCAGTTAAGATCAGATGTAAAGTAACATACTGAACTCCAAAATTGCACCATTCTTTCCAATAGTTAACAAACAGTAGAACTGCAGAATAAAAGTCTGGTTTGGCTTTTGTCTTATGTCCTACCCCAAGTGGTCCCAGTTATTTCCTTACTGCCAAACCTCTTGAAAAATTTATGGATGTGCTCCTTGCAATTTAAACAACACATTCCACTTTTAACAACTCTTAGTTTTCTAAAGTTTCTTACAGATTTTCAAATTCATCACTAGCCACTTGCTAGCTTGCAGCTTTCAGCCACATTTACCAAGTTAGTAAACTTAATATTTCATGGCTTAGCCATCTTGTTCCACTTTAATTTGTCACTTCTCTCCATCAAGACTTCTAATCAATGCGTCTTCTTCTCTTGGTTGGCTGAAAAATTCCCATTTGATTTAGTTCTTTAGAAAAGTGACCTCGCCTTTCACTCACCATCAGTCGCTGAGTCCGTTGCAAGGTCAAGGACGGGCCATGAACTCTTGGCTTCTTGCTGTAGGCGTCCATCCCCCCTCCCCCCGGGACCCCCACCTTCATCGTTACTCAGCCCCGCAGCTGGTGACGCAGAAACGTGTGCGCAGAGAGAGGGAGTACAAGTGAAGCTCATGTTTGTGTGCAGCTGGTGGTGTGTCTCAAACCTTTGCGGGTCTGCGTGTATGTGTGTATCGTTTAATAATACAGTATGAAAGCAACACAGCCCCACTGTGACCAGAGCTCGTTCCTTTGACCTCAGCCACCTCTCAGGAGAACTGCAGGAACCTTTTTGCTGTAGAGCTCTTTTTCTTGTTTGACTTTCAGCACAAGTCCCCCGACAAAGACCCCAACATGACCTCTGTCTTGGGACTGGATGTGTCTCTGAGCTGAGTCATAATTGTAAATGTAAAGGACTTCCATGAAAAGTATTAATTTGAAGGTAACTTACAATGAATTCAAATCATTTTAACGTTGTTTCAGCTACAGTTGCATGTTATGTTACAGACTGACCATCAAATGGGTGCATGTAAGTACAGTACAGGGTGGGGGTGGGGAGATCCATGCATTGGATACAAGTCATGCAGCTGGGTGCAATGCGATTAGCCACAGGCTAATCAGCGCATTGAAAATCTGCTTAGCTCTGGAATGAAAATGAGATCATATCCCTGTAGCCTTGCGGCAAGCTCTCTCATTGGTTCATAAACCATCCACTCACACACCATCTGCTTTTAGTGGCTCTGCAGCATAAGCTCCTGCACAGCAAGTGGCACCTAACCAAACACAAGGCATGAAGAGGTGCGGGGATGGATTAGGGTGCAATTAACAACTTGAAATTTTTCAGGAAGTTCTGATTTATCGTCTATTTTTGTCAATTGTAACACTCTACAGTTTAATTCTGGATCACTTGCTGTTTTCTTTTTCTTTTCTTTTCTTTTTTTTTAGTGTTTGACACGTTCTTACATTCTATGAATAAATACATTTTGTCCAACTTGTTGCATGCCAAGGTTTGACGCAAAGGTCATGAGATATTTGCACTCAGACCAGACAATTATCAGCCACCTGTTAATAACAAAGAGTAAGCTGCATAGGGTATTATATTTTCAAGTTAGCTTTTTTTTTTAACCTATCCATAACACTTGGCTTTCACATGAATTTATATAATTTAGACTTTTATGTATACTGCCATCAGAAGACTTCAGTGGTAAAATGGTAACATATATAATAATAATAATAATGTCACACAATGTCATCACTCTATGTTTCCATACAATGGCGAAATTAGTCTCTGCATTTAACCCATCTAACACTGGGTGGTGCAGTGGGCAGCTATTGAAAGCGCCCAGGGGGCAATTTTGGGATGAGGTGTGCTGCCCAGAGACACCACAAGGTATGCAGGGACCGGGGATCAAACCTTTTCGGGTCCCAAGCCGGCTGCCCTGCCTCTACACCATCTTATGAAGATAGTTTCCTTTTACTATAGAATTGGAAAGTAGTATGACCAAATTAACATAATTTTGTATGAAAGACTACTTAAACCCTAATTGTAAGACAGTACACAATAACTAGAACAACTGGAAATATGTGTTACTTGTATCACAAAAGTGATTACAGGTGCTAATTAAAAATTACTGAAAGTATTAGGTACTGTATATAGGCTACAACAAACACTAATGAACAAATGGTGTTTAACGTTTCTAAAACCATACATTTGTCTCCTGTAATCTGCATAGTACCAGGAACAAACAGCCTAGAAATGGCAGCCAGTGTCCATTAGCATGCAATTTGCAGCACATGCAGATGTGAGAAAAGCCGAGCCCATAAAGTCTTGCGTCTCTTGAAGATTCTCCATGCTTGACCTTACAGATAATACTTCTGCTAGGTTATGGAGTGCTTAGTAAGTAATACTCTGCTAAAGGCCAGCAGTAGGTATTTGGTGCAAGAAATCATTATTGAATGAGGCTCAGACCAACTTTATGGTGCCAATTATGCTACGCTATTAAAGTCTAAAACTGGTTGAGCAAAAAAAAAAATAAAATATTTTTTTTTTTCACAGAGTCTGAAGGCTGATGAGGAACAGACTTTAAATTAGAAGTATATTTGAGAAATCAGAAGAGCAATTATCATTATAAGATGGAGGGAGGTGTTGCATCATACTTCCAACAGCTTTTATCTTTGGTCATATTAGACCTAACATCTGATTAAACATGCAGCTTTTCATACTGAAACTGATTGAAATGAGACACAAACTAGCTAAAAAGAAAATTTAGAATGGAAAAATATAAAACTTCCAGTAAGCAAACATTTTAAGATAATAATACTGTACTCTATAAATACATCTTAGCCAATGATGGAGAACAAAACTGACGAGCTCTAAATATTTAATTTGGACTTTTCCGATTGTTTATTACTGAGAATAAAAATAGTGTAGGCATTTTCTTGCATGTAGTTGATGATAAAGCTGAAATTAATTTCACTGGAGCTTAAGTTCAGTCATTCTCTGTCTACGTGACATCACAACTTCCTCAGTTTTCCATCAGATCTTTTTCTTTGCGTCGTCTCTGGATCCACACTTCACTTTATACACGCCGCATTTCCTCTTTTGTGTTGTCATTTGTCTTCTTACGTTTCTCTCTGCCAGTCTCTGTCATTCTCCCCCC
>JARVLU010001196.1:11996874-12007353 GCA_031762415.1 Simpsonichthys santanae | reverse complement strand
AATACACTGAACCATGTGTTCAGCTTTAATGGCTGTACGCCTAAGATTTACAGAAGGAAAAATCATGAGAATAAGTTCAGTATTCAGCGAGCTATGACTGATTAAACGTGCAGATACTTCATTGCACCTGTCAAACAGGTTAGACTGAGTAGAGCAGGCGACCGGGGCAATGCGGGATCTAGCTTTTATATGATATCCGACTGCACCTGAACGTAACATCCGCCTGGACGCAACATCCATGGAAGGGGAGCTTGAAGGGACAAACTACCTACCACTTGTATTTTGTTTATGATATTTTGCTTTCACACGGTCAGAAAAACAAGCCCCAAAAAAGTGACCGCACGGGCAAAACAAGCCCAAAAACCCGCAATCCGCGGCTCATGATTTTTGTAAGCGACTGCAGGAAAAAAGAAGCCCAAAGTCGCTTGAAATAAACGGACTTGGCAACTATGATCACATGTAGCTGCATGTCACGGTCTCTCGTCCTGGCCACACCTCCTCACTTTAACCCTCCACCACCTCCCCCTCCTTTAGGCGGTGTCTCTTGGCACACCCACTTTGTATTTTTTAAATCTTGTCTTAGGGCGGAGCTATCGTTTCACAGTGGGGTAAGTTCCTCTTTAAACCTGAAACTATTTAGGTAAGCTGTAGTTTTACTGTAATCAAAGTATTTGGTGGAACTAGCGTAAACATTAACATTTTTAGGTCTATTATATTGAAGTTTTAATAATACATTTTTTATTTAAATTGTTTAGTATGCTGTATGTTTTATTTCATACTTTGTTTTCTTATTGATTGCACTTAATATGCAGACCCTTTCCAAAACATTAGAATATCATGGAAAAGTTTTTTAACTTCCATAATTCCTTTCAAAACGCTAATCTTTAATAGATGATAGATTCAGGGCCCACAAATTAAACGATTTCAAGTATTTATTTGTTTATTTTTTACATAATTTGGGCTTCCAGCTCATGAAACCCACGAAAACAAGATTTCACAAAATTAGAATTTTCATTCATTCAACCTTTATTTAGGCAGGTTAATCTCATTGAGCCTCGAGGACTCATTTACAAGAGAGACCTGGCTACAAACTAAGGATGATGACAACAACAACATACTTTTTTTTTGATAGAAAAGGGGAAAATCTATGAGGATGGATAGTGGTATTACAAAAAAGAACTCTTCTCACCTTTTCCTATCATGACACAATTTAAGACATCAAAAAACTTTACCAGCAAGCACTTTTATAAACACATTACATTAGCATTTGACATCAAGACGGTGAGATTTGTCCATGAAGCACTTCCACATAGACCATAACTCTGATAAGATGTTGGTCAGCCGGCACAGCTCTGACTGGGGGGTGGGTGGAGTTGCAATAGACTAAGCTTTCCCTTAGTTGACACATAGCCCAGGAGAAATTTGATAAGTCAGCCTGTTTTCGAGGCCAAACGGTGGAGTCAGATTCAGATAAGCCACAATTATTGATTTTTTTTTTTTTTTTCATGCAGAAGACAGATTTTTTTTTTCTTGTCAGCCTCGAGTCCTGCTGGTACTTTCAAGATCCAAAATGACCAGATTAGTGAGTATTCCACTGGTCTGTACCTACGAGGCTCCTCCAAGTTCATCTCCAACATGCTGGCGAGTCCCAAAGCCGCAGGTGGCCTGCAATTTCACAACTCGCTTCCATCTTACAGTTTAGCTCATAAGTCAGCTGATTTTGAGTACTTGAAGCATGAGCCACACCTTCACACAAACTCGGCAGATTTGCCATTGCCAAAACTGCTGCTGCTGCCTTTCTTAATAGCTGATAACACAGGAATCCACCGATGCCAGAGAGCAGAAACCTTGCTCTCATGGATCCAATTATATAAACATCTTTTTGGCGTCCTCCTGACACAGAACGGAAGGACATAGCTCCCAAATTCCCTATGGATCCATGATGTATCCTGCCGTGTGAGTCTCAGCAGAGCATGAGGGCTCTCCAGGACCCTGTCGCTTTGTTGAAAAGGTATTGTCGATTGCGTCAAAAGTCCAGCTGACCAGATCCATGACAGTAGTTTTCATTTCGGAAAATGTGTAACAGGAGCTCCGATACACAGAGAGCAAAAAAAAAAAAAAAAAAGGGCAGGAGAACAGGAGAGGGTTTTTTTTAGGCGTTCCCCTTTTTTTAAACATATAGCTGGACTTCCTGATGACATCACTCCAGACAAATAAAAGACAAGTTTTCAAACCGGCACACTCATAAACAAAACTTTTCCCGGCGCCATGGTTACAATTGAGCTTAATGTTGGCCGAGTTCTTTCAACATCTCATCAGGTCCTCCTCCTGTGTTCTGTCTCCAGGTGGCGCTGTACAGCATGTATGTGGCTTGCATGGCCTTCCATGCCAAAGTGAGTGACCCCCTGATAGGTGGGACCTACATGACCCTGCTTAACACGGTCACCAACCTTGGAGGAAACTGGCCCACCACCATGGCTCTGTGGATGGTCGATCCCCTGACCTCTAAGGAATGCCGGGGGGCCGCCAGTCAGAGCTGTGGCTCCACAGTGGAGGCAGGGGTGAGTGGAAACAAAGACATTAGAGTAACACAGTGTACACATTTGCATTGTTTAAAAATTAAACCTTTTTTTTTCTTTTGTTTGTTTGTCCTTCCATCCCCAGCTGTGCGTGAAGGAAGGAGGCGTTTGCGTTACGACCTTGGATGGTTACTACGTGGAGTCTGTGGTTTGCGTTGTGATCGGTTTAGTTTGGTGGTTGTGGTTGGGGAAGAAAATGAGGCGACTGCAGGAGCAGAGTCCTGCTGCCTGGAGGTGCAGAGTGAACCAGTGATTCTACCACCAGCACCTCCGTCCAAACAGACTCTCCACAGTGAGCTGTTCTTTCCTACTCTGCTTTAGAGCAGTAAACGCTGGACTCGCTGTAATACATCTCATTCTGTCTGCTTGTTGTTTTGGCTGCTACATTCTGAAAACATTTCCCTTCAAACTTGTTAAAGTTCACACAAATGAAGAAACATTTGTCTTTTAAAGGAAACATGCCTCTTGATATGACTCCTGAACTGTCCTACACTGAAACAATGGCGTAGTTTAGCTGGAACGTTATTTTAAAGAGCTTTAAATCATGTAGCGTTTACAATTCTGAATCTTTCCCCCCCCAATATGGAAACATACAGTCCGAATCTAAAGATCCAGTCAAACTGACTGAATGCACGTATGAGTAGAACATTTTTAAACCGTGGGCCTGTACTACGAAGCAGGGTTTGTGTTTGAATGAGTTAGCTTCAACTTTGGAGTTTCAGTGTCTGCCACAGGGAATTTATACGGGGGGGGGGACCTAACCTGTATTGGAGCAGGTTATGAGAAGTGATAAAAAAACATAACTACTGACATAAGTCTTCAAGAAACTGAAGGAAAACAAGGTTTTAGGACATTAACGTTTTTCCATGTGTGCATAAACCACTGAATGAATTTAATGAAATTATACTGTACCTCTACTACTGGAGTCAATCCAGTTCATGATGGATGTCATGGCTAATCATCATTAGCCAACACAAAAATGGTTATAACTTAGTCAGTTTTACAAATATTGAGCAAAAATTTGATGTGGTAGTAGCTGAGAGTCGTACACAACACATACTCTGGCTGCAGTATCACATGAGATGACACATGATATTTTCAAGGTTTGACCAAAATGGCTACAAGTCCTTTGTTTCTCAACATAAGAGGAACTAAATACATATTTATTGGATAAATTAAAATACTTTTTTTTGTTTCAGTGGCAGAACATTAGTTATTATTTATAATTGCTGGATACATCTGGGTCCAGTTTTGTGATTGTAATTAGTAACTTAGTGCTAACATTTTTTTTAAAAGCTGACAACATTATGTGTGTTGTTTAAGGAGATCTTGGCCGAGCTGGAACAGATGACCAAAGTTCTCCTGGGTTGGTTGAACCTGCTTCATAGTACAGTCCCCTGATTCGGTTCAACCCATCCTGTTCATTTCTTCTGAGTTCAGCAGTGGGTAAAGCACATAGCCAAAACCGTTCCTGTTACTGTGCATGCATCGTTCCAGGCGGTGCACCCGTGCCTTGGTTGGTGTTTCAGAGTCGTCGGTAACAGAACTCAAGCTGAAGGTACTGCCGTAGTGTTCAGATGAAGACGTGCTGACGAAAACTTGTCATAAAAGTGTATTTTCAGTCATGCAAAGTAGAACAACAGGTTTTACTGAACTCCTTAAAAAGTACAACGTGCACTTTGTAATGGAACGCCAGTCTTTAGTGGTTCAATGAATGGAGATGACTGAACTATGTTATTTTAGTGAAACAATGACTACCTTCTCTTTCTGCCACCAGCTAAAGATCTGTTGAAGGCGTGACTAGTCAATCATATTGAAGGAAGCACTCTAAACATTATCCTTCAAGGTTCAGCAGCGGTCTATGATTTGATCGATCTTTATTTTGCTGCAAATACAGCAACATGTAAAATGGAGAATGTTGAACATTGTATTTTTCCTAAATCTCTAGTGTAGATCAAGAACTATTTTGCTTATTAGACTTCTATAAATAAGACAGTCAAGGGTTAGTTCAAATCTTTTGAAGTGGAGTTTTGTGGGAAGCTAGTTGGAGCGGGGACAAGACTGATGTGGGTTGCTGTTGTCTTAAAATGATCCACTGTCAAAACCTTTATAGAATGTTTTTAATGTTTGTTTTAAATTAGCAATGTGCATATCGATACAGAAATATAGAAACCATCACCGTCAGAGCTTTACTCTAGAATCTATTCTCAAATCAAATTATCAATACTTTTCTACTTAATTTCAGGTTATGTATACCATTAACAGGAACACTGTGGAAAGTAACTAAACTATTGACATCTTGTCTGGACTCTAAATGATACAAGTGCAGAGGCATGCTGCAGCTATATTGTATATGTGGCCACACTACAACATCATAACCCCCCCCCCCCCCCCCCCAAGTTTAAAATAAATTACTTTGTCTTGTATTCTTTATAAAGTTTTGATTTGAAATACACAGCTTTTTTTAGATTTACACACACATTAGGTGTATTTGCACCAAGTATCGCCGATACCAGCCTGAATTTTACTCATTATCGGAACTGGAAACCACGGTATCAAACACTGTTTGAAACCTGTACATTTTCATCAGTTTCACGTGTTATTCCAGCAGGAATATAATCTTCCTGTTGGAAGTGTTACAGCTAGCTGCTACTGTAAAATGGCCATTTTTTTTTTTGTGTTAAAAAATGTGATGCAAACTAAACAATATGAAGGTATATAATATTCTTAAGAACAACTACAAAACTGAGATTAGAGTTTTAAGGCGGCAGCATTACACTTTAGTCTCAACTCTGCTCTGACTAGCCATTAGCTCATCAGGCCAGTCAGGATTTAACTTTACAGAATTACCTGTTGCTCCTTCATAACTTTTCCACAGAACGCCACTTTAAAGGATCTGAATTACGTGGACCGCTGAGGAAGAAATCACAGCTGCAAATACTGATGATCAAGATGCCTGGACTACATTTATTCTGTACCGTTTATATACTGTATTTGTCTTTATATACATATACATACACACTGCACATGTAGAAAGTGGATTTAGGTTTAATTCTTATCTCTTATAAAATGTGATTTATTGCCAACAAACTTCAGATTTCAAACAAAAATATTTATATTCTTTTGTTACAGCACCAAATCCAACTATGACACCACATACTTACACCATTACTCTTTTAATTTGGTTTATTTGGACAAACATCTTAGTAGTTAGACTGGTGGAGGTAAACGTCTTTGAGAATGACGGCTGAAAATCTGCTTTTATGCCATTATTTTTTTAATTTGCACACATTTTGTTTACAATGACTAATAATAAAGTTGGTAAAGGATGGTGTGATTACTCTGGAATATCATTTCGTAATTAAAGACGTGCACTTAATGAGGTCTCGTTTTTTTTTCCTGAAACAAGTTTATTATACACAAACGACATCACAATATTTCTTTTAAATGTTTTATTTATAACTTTGCATTTCATGAGTTTGAAAATTAGTTTTGTAAACAAGTTGAGGCTGACGGAGGCTGCGGTAGCTCTGTGATCAGTGCCACGGTCGTGTGGTCCTGAGGATGCCGGTTCAAGCCCGGGCTGTGTCAGGAAGAGCATCCGCAACAAACAATGGCCCAAATCTGTCATGCAAGTTTGCTCTCCGTGCTGATTCCTGCAGAGGAGAGCATCCAGAAGGAGAACGAGCTGATGCTGATGCAGGAGGCTGTGACTGCTGCTCCAAGACTTTGAAGCATTGACCTCCTAACCCCCGTCCAGCTGCAGACCGTGACCAGATCAACCGTCAGACATGAATCCACTCCTGAGGTCCTGAACTGCTGAGATCCAGCCAGATGAGGGAAATCAGTTAAAATGAGCAGCTCAGCTGGATGTTGGAACGCTTGACGTTGCAATAAGATGAACTCTGACTGAAGGAGACGTCAACAGATGCAGCTCAGAGTGAGGTGCACCCAAAGGATCAAACAAGTCAGTCACAACACCACTGATGGAAGAAAAGGACAAAGACAAACTCGTTTTCTTATTTAATTCTGGCTCTCCAACTCACCAGATGCATCGCATTTAATGCAACGTCTCTGTAGGACAGAGCTATACCAATCACTGACAGAGCCTGACTGCTCGTCTCAATCCCAATTCACTGATTCAACTGGAGCCAGGAAGGATTTCACCATCTTTCCAGTAGATTCTTTTCAGTGGCGTTCAATGAAACCCTCCAAAGCACTTTGGACATCTTAGAGTACACAGAACTGACTTGGATTCAGTTCAAAGCTTACCACATGATAAATAATCGCCTCTGATTTGTTTCCTTTAATGTCTCAAAACATGAGAAGTCAGAGGCCGACAGACCTGACGTGTCCGAGGAGAAGCTGTGAGACGACGACGTCATCTCAAGCACTTAACTGAAGCATGCCGCAGTGCCAGACGCACGCACCAACTCCAGCCTGTGACGGGACATGTAGTGTGCCATGTTTGGATTTTCATTGTCTTGAGCATCCATACTGATTTCTTTGTTTCCTGTTTAAAAAGTGGGGGGGGGGTCATAGGTTCATACGTAGATGCTCAGGCCGTTTGGCCACGACTGGGTAGGCTTGCTGCTTCATCTGGTTGATCCCGGCTGGTTGTCGGATAGGGAGAGGTGCTGAGGCCTCGGAGCTGCTCGTGATGTCCATCTGCTCCACTGAGGACACGTCCATGGCGTGCTCATGAGGAGACGTGAGGACACTGGGTCCTAAGCCGGGGAGGAGAGGGCTACGGGCCCAGCCTGGGCTGAGAGGACAAAGGAGAGAATATGATCGAAGGATCAGGGTTTGTATGAGTCAGTTTGATACAGATCTGTGGCAGCGTCCAGACTAGGCCTGGACCGTCGAGTTAAATGAGTCAATTTATGCAGCTGCCTTTTTATAGACACCTACTTTTCAAGGTCAAGGTGTCTTTATTGACATTCACATCACATGTGGTACATGAGGTGGAACAAAACTATGTACATAGGGTCCCAGTTACAGTTATTTTTCGGCCTAGAAGTTGTAGTTTTTTTTTTGGTTTTTTTGCATGATTTGCATGCCCTATGACTTATAGGCCAAAGTGACATATTTATATTTTTTTCCCATATTTATAAACTAATTTTTGGCTGAGATATGACCGTTTTCATTCATTCTGACTGAAAATATTAAACACTAACATTTTCAGCCGCTACGGTACTCGAGTAGTATGTCATGCTGTTGTGTCATGTAATAGGTAAAAGTGGCTATTAATGACACAATTGGCCTGCCACCTTTGTCCAGTTTGCCTGGAGCAACAGTCAAATCAGACTGATTTCACTGCATCGCCCCAGCGAAATGCAGCTGATTTGACCATTGAAGTGAATTTATTAAGTAAAAGTTCAACTGAGACACATCTTTACTGTAATGTTGAGCAAACAAACAATTGTTTTTAAGTGTTAATTTTGTTAAATTCTTGTTAAAGTCCTCCCATGCACACCCCAGCAGCCACCATTTGGCAGCCAATTGATTTTTGGCACAACACCGGTCCATATTTCCGAGTTGTCAGCGGTAACACATAATAGATGCAACATATGCGGCGAAGCTACGTATTTATGTATTTTTCCACTTTATTAGACATATTTGGACTGATGCGACTTATAGGGCGGAGTGACGTGTACGGTGGAAAATACGGTACACGGCGCCGGGTGGTGGCATCTTTAGTTGCTCAACAGAACATTTACAGATGGTGTGTGTCAACATTTATTCCCCAAAAAAGGAAAAAAAGATTTTTGAGCAACCTAAACTCTTTCTTTTACCAAAGTTTATTTTGAAAGGATAATAAAGGGGCAACTATAGTGAGTGGTGAGCTCAGTTTTACTGTCGAGCATCTGCCCTTTACTGTAAAACAGGCCATGGTCCAAAATCATAAAGTGGCTGCTGAGCCTTTAGCATTCGTTAAGACGGCTTTCACTGCTTTAAATATGTTGTTGCGCTGACATATATTCATTATTCTCACATGAGTAAAAACAAAACTGTGTAGTGAGAAGAATTACTGCAATTAGGTTTTATGTTTGGAGCTGTAGATCAGCAGGGGACTGGGACAGTGGTGTGGTCTGAGTTCAAATATATATAAAACCTTCTGACAAATTTAAAACATGTTTTTGCTTAAAATGCCAATCTGTAATGAAGTTTGTCGTGTTTCAAAGAAAGTTGCTGCAGATGAACAAACACACCTCAGAAGTGTTCTTGGGCTGTCCATGATCCTCCGGGGGGAGCGGATTTTTGGCTCGAACGAGAACTTCTCTTTGATGTTATCCAGGACTGATGGAGCAACGTACGTAAAGCCCTAATAATAAAAAGATAAAATAACCATCTTATAAAGTTATCTTTCACTAACTGAGCACAGATCTGACAAAATCATTGATACTGACTATGATGCCTGAGAACCAGCAACCCTCACTGACACTGATTGACACTAAACAGATATTTGATTGCAAAACCGTAAATTGAATTGATGGAAAGCAGACGTCGGGGTATAAACAGGTACCAGAAAGACTTGATTTGCGCTCTCGCTGAGGGTAGAATCGTCGGGGCTGTCCACTGGCGTCTGACTCGTGAACTTCGAGTCAAATTGGCTCACATCATCCGCCGATTGCTGCAAACACACAAGACAAGAAACGCACGGGGATGAGTTACAACAACATGAGCTAAAGTTTCAGCTGTCGGGAGAAATGGGAGAAGATCCGGTTCCTTTCTTGAAACGTGAGCTGCATGACTTACTGTAGCATTGTTTTTAAAAACATTTCTCAAATTTCTGTCCTAAAAATAACAGGTGTGTTATTCAGAGCGCCTTAAAGTACGCACTTGATTATAGCCAGGGGAATTTAGGTAAAGGTTTATGGATGTTTATCACTGCTGAGTTAAAGTTACTGTGTGAGGCCAGAGTCGTTCTCTCTGAGAAAAGCCTGCAGGCACCTGACGTCTCCAGGTCTAAGAGGCGAGGTCACCATGCTGATGAGCTTAAAAACACTTCCTGCCTCACTGTCCGGTGCAGATTCTCACTGACGAGGCTCTAAAGGTAACTTTGTACATCTGTGAAAGCCTGTGTCGTGACCGATCTGCCATTACATGTGTACTTCTTTAAAAATCTTCTCTCTTTGTGTGTGTCCGTTTTTATAAGCAGATAAAAACAGGATCTTTATTTATCCAACAGTTATACTCACCAGGATGGGCTTGAAGGGGGGCTCCACTTTCCGAGCCAGCAAATCTTCCCAGTTGATGTGTCGAAAGAAAGGATGAGCCTATCGGACACCAAAACCAAAATTAAATGCGCACATTTCAGCATAAATTAGTTGGTTGCAAATGTTTCTAGTACTAACTCGAGTCTGTTTCACAGTCCAAGCTAGACTTAAACTTAAGCGAACATCAGCCCCATACAAGTGTCTGAATGTATTTGTGCTCTGGAGCCACAAAGACGCACCTCAATAATTCTCTGAAAACATTTACAATTCCTATTCAGTACGTAGGCCTGTGGCGATAAACAATAAATCAATTAATCGCATGATAAATGAAAATGATCAACTTCATGTTCATTTATCAGCTTTATCGTTTTTTTCTTGTCTCTCTCTTTCTACTGAAGACACAGAATGACAAAAGGCTCAACTCCGGTGCTCTTCACTGACCCCTCCCTTTCTCTTTTAAATCCATTTTAACGATCCAAAATCGTGTTTTTGGATCGTTAAAAGCAGTTAAACCGAGAAGCTAAACTGAGAAGCTAAGCTACGAGCTAAACTAACAGGCCGACCTAAAAAAACAAACAAAAAAAAAAAACGCTGTCTTGTCAAAGCTCCAAAATTCACAGTCGAAACCTGTGCCTTGGTGTAAAAAGCTTTTTTTTTTTTTTTTTTTCAAAATGATGCGG
>JARVLU010001196.1:11978678-11990214 GCA_031762415.1 Simpsonichthys santanae | reverse complement strand
TCCAGTTTACGACCGAATCAGTATCCGACCGGGTTGTTGGAACGGATCTCGGTCGGGAACCGAGGACTACCTGTAATTCCATTTTTTCAAACGTGATTCTGTTTTTTCAAATGTAATTCCATTTTTTCTAAAGTAATTCTGTTTTTTCTAATGTGATACCTTTTTTTTTTTTTTCTTTTTCAAATGTGATTCCGGCCACTTCTGCTTTGGCTCAATGTAATTCAGGTTTTGTTTTGTTTTTTCTTAAGTAATTCCGGTTTTTCAAAAGTAATTCCGTTTTTTCAGATGTAATTCTGTTTTTTCAAATGTTATTCATTTACACCTCAGGGCCACTGTACTTCACAGCTAAAACAAAGAAGTGAATTCTGCAGGTCATTAATGTGTCACTGGGTTCATGCTGAGCAACTGGGCCAAGGCAGCCTCAAACCGTCGAGCAGAATGTAACGGGCTCGAGCAGAGCCGAGGCTGCAGCTGAGCAGTGCAGATGGCAATCTACCAACTTACAGTCAAATATTGCCCCACACGTCAGAGGCAGCCAGTCTTTGCAGAAAGAAAGCCCTCAGAGCTCACAAACGTGCACTGTGTTCGCATAAAAATGTAAAATTTAAAAAACAGAGCAGAGTACGCTACACTTAACACAATTTTACATGAACATAAATACCTTTTTCAAAACTTTCATGGCAAATATTTTGCCCGCTGCAGCTCCGACGACTTTGCGAACTTGAAAAACCTGCAGAGCGAGGAAAAAAAGACGGACATGTTTTAAATAATCTGAAAGGTAACGGGTCAACAGTGTTATGGGGGCAAAATAATTCCACCCGTGTGTTAAATATGATTCATACCTTCCCGTAACCACCTTTCCCGAGGACTCGCAACAGCTCGAAGCACTCCGGGCGAATGTTCTCTGTCCCCTGATTCACGTTATCCTCTGAGATCTCAATCTTCTCACAGCCCTCCATGTTGCTGCAGAGGGATATGTTTACACCAGCTCTTCTGTATATGGTACACTTTGTATATGAAAGGTTCAAAGGAAGCAAGACATGTTGAAACACTTACAAGTCAAATCCAGTGCACTGCTCCATGATGTCACCAATTTGAACCTGAAGAGAACAGATCACAAAAACAAACGTTAAGTTGATGTTTGTGTTATTTGTTCTTGTCTGGCATCAAAAGACAAAGGGAGATAATTATGTTTTAGTGTCTGTTATTAAAAATTATCTCTTGAACCACAGGACATATTTGAAGAAACTTAACATTGCATTACATTTACAAGTGAATATTTTTAAGTTGACCCAATTCAAGTTGGCTTTCATAACAAACCAATATTAGCCCACAAAAATGGATATAACTCAGCCAGTTCACAAATACTGAGCTAAAGGTTAAAGTGGTAGTAGCTGAGTGTCATTCACAACACACCCGCTGAGAGCCATTTCATGATATCCCATAACGCTGTGCATTTTCAAAGTCTGATAACAAATTAAATTGAGCTAGTGAGCTAATTCCAGTGCATTTATATTCTGTGTAATGCAGAAATATTGATCAATGTGCACCGTCCTTTTAAATAAATAAATGAAATGAGCAAAGCTGCAGCACCTTACAGGTTCTTTCATCACAACATGATCTTGGTGTAAAAAACACGGGCATGATGTGTGGTGTGTGAAAAGCATCACTCCGAGAAATGCAATGACTGTGAATCATCTGGTAAATGATCATGTTTGACACGTTAATTTTTTTAAGCAAGGACACCAAAATGCCTTAGTTTATGCTGGTTTTAATATGCCTGAACATAAAAGCATTGATTTTAGTAAATCCCGAAGTATTAATATTATGGACGTCTGGATTAATTAAAATACAGGACAAATGTGTTACAAATACTCAAGCTGTTGTGGTGCAAGGAATGCCATGGTATAAAAGTACAGTATAATGATGCTAAAAATATATATTTAACCATAATTAGACTTATCTGTGTCCATCATAAAAACCAGAACAAGAGCAAATTTGGGAATTAGAAATTAATTTTCATCAGATATAAAATATAGCTTGAACAAAATATTTTATACGGCTAATGAATTATAGTTGCACTTACCAAGATAAATGTTTATAAGTACTATACTGGGTAACAAGTTCCCTCACACACATTCTGGTCTCCTACTCTATAGTACATGGTGCAGTCAAGTCATGGTGTATGGTGGTCTGGTTACTTATGGTACATGTAACTGGTATGTACCCCTTTATCGCTCAGTACATAACCTTGAGTAACCAGTAAGTAGCCAATATTGTTAAATAAATGGTAGGAACCCATTAATTACTCAGTAAGAATTTAGTACATACTTGTTTCATACTCTGTAAGTAACTAACTGGTACATATCCTTTGAGTAGCGGATATATAACAAGTATGTATCCAGTAATTACTGGGTATATAACTGGTACTTTACCTGTAAGTACACGTGCAAACACTGTAAGAATCTGGTAATACTCCTTAACATTCTGGTAGATGTTTTGTAAGAACACAGTACTGTACACAACAGGTAAGAACCTGGCTGTATTATGGATTGATACCAACAGTTTCTAAAAACAAAACAAAACCACTTAAAATTATGGCTGCATGCATTTGATCTTAAACAATGTTATCGTTAAAAAAAGTATAAAACGCATTTGCATTAAATTCAACTACAGTTATTTTTATACAGCTGCATAAATGGTGCATTCACACTAAATATGAATCAAGCAAGGGGCAAAATGTTGCCACTATAAGAGTTATGTTTTTCAGATCTACTGCAGCGTTGACTTGCTGATTTTTTTCGGTGTGTGTGTGTGTGTGTGTGTGTGTGTGTGTGTGTGTGTGTGTGTGTGTGTGTGTGTGTGTGTGTGCACAGCAGCAAAGGGACAGGCAGCCCACAGTCCCACTCTGCCACATCTTGCCAAAATAAACTGTTGCACACGGAGCCGCATTTACTGCAGCACCTTCGGCCAAGTAAGCTCCACAACTCCAGCATGACAGCGACGGGTTTAAAAAGTGAGCGTCGAGAATGCAAAAATATTAAAGCGAGTTTCAAATGATCAAAGAACAAGTAGTAATTACGTCACATTCGCTGTCAATTTAATGGCAGCAGCCTGGGTTTGTGAAAAGGCCCGACAGCTCTGGCTGCAGGCTGCAGCAGGGCCTGCACTGGGAGCTGCCAGGCTAACAGCTAAGTGCGCGTGTCAACGGGTTTCTCTTCTGTGACAGCTTCCGTAAAAGTACCTCCTCGATCTCATCGTCGGAGACGATTTCCTCCGGCTGGTCCAAGTCAATGTCGAACACTCCAGCCATGGCAGCGAGCCGCTCGAATCGCTCTGTGACAGAACGCAGGAATAGCAGGCGTCCCCCGCCTCATGGACAAACATACACTGCCACCATAACCGGCTACTACACCGAGCATGCGCAGTGCGAGGCTCACAACAAAGGGGCGGGAACTTGTCATTGTGTCCTTACAGTACAGAATCAGTCATAAATAAATCACCCCACACACACTTAAAATATGAAACAATTACTAAAACTATATGACAATGATAGTAAATTATGTCATTAATGCTTTATGTGTAAGTTTAAAACTTCTGAGGCTGATTTTATGAAAAAAAAAATAGTAATGACCTTGTGGGTGATTTCAGACATGTAAAGAAGATATGTCATATCTATTAAGGTTTCCGTAGTGTAGTGGTTATCACGTTCGCCTCACACGCGAAAGGTCCCCGGTTCGAAACCGGGCGGAAACATAGTTTTGTGCTAAATGACTTACATATGAGGACAGGAAGAAGAGTTACCGGTAAATACAATAAACACTAGACAAAAACTTTCGGGAATGTAATCTATACAAATTACAATTACAATTTTTTTTAAAAACGCAACTGAGTTATAGAAAACACAGTTTTTGAATACATAAACTATATCTAACCTAACTTTCATCTAAAAAATTTCTAGCGAAAACAGCTGCTGGTCAGTTACATGAACATCTGCAAAAATTAATCTGCTATAAAAATAAAACTGAATTATACAAACAGTTGAATCAAGAATAAACTACACTCTATCACCAGAAGATGGCGGTAATCTGAGAAATGTAAAAAGGTACTGTCTCAATGCCAGCGTTTCCGTAGTGTAGTGGTTATCACGTTCGCCTCACACGCGAAAGGTCCCCGGTTCGAAACCGGGCGGAAACATTATTTTTTTGATAGGAAGGGGAGGACAGAGTCTGGAGGAATTTAAAAAAAGTTAAATACAGTACTGTACAGTATAACAATCACTTTACAAAAAGCATTCGGAAACGAGGAACCAAACGTACACAGCTTATACAGTATGCATACACAAACTACAGTATATTTGATTAAAAAAATGTTTGTAGACTCAATCATCCAGGTAGATACAAAAAAGGTTAAATCATTTCATCTGGATAGTCCAGATGAAATGATTTAACCTTTTTTATATCTAATATAACTTTCATCTAAAAAATTATTTGTTTTTTCATCCCCGTGTCCATTACATCTGAAGCAAACCCAAAGAACATTTTAATTAAGGTTTATTTATTTTAAAAAATCCATTAAAATATAAAAAAAAAAAAATCTAGAGAAAACAGCTGATGGTCAGTTACATGATCATCTACAAAGAAATAATCTACTATAAAAATAAAACTGCATACACACAGTTGAGTCAATGACAAATCATTACCAGTAGATGGCGGTAACGTGCATCTTCAGTTTTTCTGCATCCGCCAAAAAATAAACTTCACAAGAAGAAGAAGAAGAAAAACGAAGAAGAAGAAGAAGGTTTTTGAAGTTTAACAAAACTTTATTTATTTACACAATAAGTTAACACAACAGTGTTAAATACAGAAGGTTCGTAACTAGCTTGTAAATGTCAGTAGTGACGCTTCAGCTGGGTCAGTGCGGTAACCAGGTGGGTCAGGAGCTGTTCGACACCATCTGGACTGATGTTCAGGAGGGACAGAGAGAGTACAGCTCGAGCAGCTGGGACCGTTTCTTCCACCGAACCGCCCAGGGAGGTAGGACGGCTCTGTCACACCGTATATTTATATTATAGTTTATATTATATTTATAAGTATGAGCTTTAATTCCTGGGAGTCCTTCATGTGTTTCAGGCTTTGAGGCCCGGGCGGTACTGGTTGATATGGAATCCAAAGTTATCAACCAGAGCATGACCAAGGCTGCCAAAAGTGGCAGGTGGAGGTACGGAGAAACTTCACACTTTAGCCAAAAACATGGTTCTGGAAACAACTGGGCTAATGGGTAAGAGACGAAGCCACCAGTGTCACTGCTGTAATGGAGACCTTTCAGCTTCATGTGTGATGCTGATAATGTTCTGACTGCACCCAACCAGGTATCATGTCCTCGGTCCCCGTCACAGGGACGTGGTGGAGCAGCTGGTGAGGCGGGAGGTGGAGCGCTGTGACTTGCTGGCAGGTTTCATGCCCCTGATGAGTGTTGCAGGGGGAACGGGATCAGGAGTCGGTACCTTTGTCACTCAGTGTCTCAGGGACATGTACCCAGCGTCCTTCATCCTCAACCACCTCACCTGGCCGTACGGGACGGGAGAGGTATGTACACTCAGACACTTTTTTTATCGCCTGCCGTCAAAGAGCAACATTTTTGATTGTGTTTGTCTGACCTGCTAACAAAAATGGAAAAATTGAAGGCCCATCTACAACCGATGAACTTCTGGAGTCTGTTCAAATTTCAGATGGCCACACAGATAAACAACATTACCAAACACAAAAATGACTGTGACTTGGTCAGATTTACAGGTATTGAGCTAAAATTTGGCTTGGTAGTAGCTGAGAGTCATCCACAATTTATACTCGGCACTAGCTGATGTCACCATACCGCTTAAAAAAATTGTGTGGCTACACATAATGCATATTTTCTGAATATTTCTGCATAGTTCAAAAAAAAATTGAAATCATCCATCTGTTATCTTTACCCACTTCTTCTCGGGTCATGGGGGGTCACTGGTGCATATTTCCACATTTGCACTGTGTGAGAGGCGGGCCTGGACAGGTCTCCTGTCCATCAAAGAAACAAATAAAAATAAATGAAATTGCATGTAATGATGTTTAAGTTGTGATAAAAATGGCTGCATTACTCCACAAACAATCATCTTAGTCCAGAACCTTGACTTGAAATGTGGAACCTTCTTTCAAAGACTGCTAGGCCTTTATTTATAATTAGAATTTTACTACTTTATCATGAGCTTTTATTTTTCCCTTTATCTCGTTCTTTCAGGTGATTGTGCAAAACTATAACTCAGTGCTGACGCTGGCGCACCTTTACCAGCTTTCGGACGCCATTGTGGTGCATGAGAACGACATCGTGCACCAGATCTGCAGCCAGCTGCTGAACATCAAACAGATCTCCTTCAGTGACATCAACAAGGTTATTGCTCACCAGCTGGGCAGCGTCCTGCAGCCGGCGCTCACACCAGACTCCCACGGAGCTTATGGACAAAATCCTGTTGGTGAGGATGACGCAGACACACAAACATCACCACATTACTTTAATAAATGTCCCACAAATATTGATCAGCAGCAACAAGTTTACAAAAGCATGAATAAAATCCCTGCTGAATAAGACAAGTTTTACACATTCAATCTTTATTTAAACAAGTTAGTCCCATTGAGCCATGAGGACTCATTTATACATGCTCAAATTTCTGGGCTCTCAGTTAATGAATATTATATTTTTGCTTATGGTAATTGTTTCCAAGTTTACTTTATCAGTGGAAGTTGTTGAACTAAAAGCTGCAAAACAATTACTGGTACCTCAAGTTATTGTTTCAACAGTTTGTGATTGTGTCAGTATCTGGTTTTTGTGGTTTCAGCCAGTACCAAATGCTGAACTCACTAAAATGAAGCTTAACGTGTGAAGGCCCAGGAGGAGTAAGAAGGTGAAGAACAGGCAAAGCTAATGTTTGCTGAACTTTCATAATTAGACATCAGTGTTTTTCACAAAGTGTTGTACTAATCCTGTAGAAGAAACAATGAATGAGCTGTTTGTCTGACATTTGTTTGCCTCTAGGTGACCAATAATAATAATAAACTAGAGTACGGTAGTGTGAATGCTTATTCCACAAGAACTTGCTGAAAAACAGCTGAAATTAGTTTAAAAAACATGCTGAAATGTAGCTGAAATGGAAGAACAAGCCTAAATTAGCAGACAAAGGCAGAAAGAACACATATTTGCTGAATCAGGTTTAGATGAGCAGAAATGAGCACAGAAATTAGAAAATTAGCTCAAAACCGTTTCAATTAGTAAAAAAAAAAAAGCTGAAAAAGCAGAAAGAAGCTTAAATTATCAGAAGGAATTGGAAAGTGCTGAAATGAGGTAAAAAAAATTTAGAATTAGCTGGAAAAAAGCTAAAATTTGCATAAAACAGCTAAATAGTAGCTGAAATGACTGAAAAACTGAAACCAGTAGAAAATTGCTGAAAGCAGCATAACAAACCAAAATTAGCATAAAAATTTAATTACCAATAAAAGTAGCAGAAATTACCATGCAAAACTTGAAGTTATATGAAAACAGCTAAAAATTGCTTAAAAATGCTAAAGGTAGCGGAAAAGGTAGATAAATAAATAAAAATAATTGAAAGTATCAGGAACAAAGCAGAACGTTTGCCCAGTTAGGCTGAAAGAAGCCGAACTGAGCACAAAGATGTGGAAATTATCTGGAAAAAGCTGAAATGAGCAGAAGGAAGTGGAGAGAGCTCATTTGGACAAGTCTCCAGTCCATCACAAGGACACATGGAGACAAACGAGACAAACAACCATTCACTGTCTCACTCACACCTAGGGGTGCACCCCACCTCTCACACAGTGACTGCTGGACATGGGCACCAGTGACCCCCGCAACCCTTAAAGGAAGAGGCGGGTAAAGATGATGGATGGATGGACGGACAGATGGATGGATGAATGGATGGATAGGCTGAAAAATGTTGAAAAAAGTGCAATAGTGCAAAAAAACAAATAGTAGATGAAGTAGTGGAAAAAGCTGAAACTTGCAGAAATAAGCTGAAAGGAGCATAACAAGCTGAAGTTAGCAGAAAGAAGTTAGAAGAAGCTCAAAAATGTTGTAGTTAGCAGAAAGAATCAGAGAGGAGCTGAAAACAGCTGAAAGTAGCTGGAAAAAAAGCTTAAATTTGCGCAAGGAAGCTGAAGCAGCACAAAATGTGAAAGGAGCAGTAAAAGGTCGTGAACACATCTAAAGGTATGAAGGATATAAAAAGAGCTCGATTCATTTTCTATGAAGAGGAAAATGGCGGAAAAGGCTAAATACTGTATGTCAAAAAAGCTAAAGTTGCAGCAATACCACAAGTCATAGCAGGACTCTCCTGAAACAGCTGAACGTTTTGATACATGATTTGTTGAAGTAGCACAAAAACTATGGAACGAGAAAGTTGCTGAAAAATGTACAGAAGAAAAATGGATCACTGTAGTGTTCATGAGAGTTCACAGAATAAGCATGGTGGTGGCTGTATCATGCTGTGGGGACTTTATGCTGCCACTGATTCTGGAATAACTAAAAATGTCAGGAACATTGAAAATGGGGACATTACCCGTATATTTGGGGGAAAACCCATTTTCTCCTCATGGACAACAGGATTAAGGTAAAAGTGAAAAGCTTTTGGGGAGAGCTGGGATCTGCAGGAACTTGCTCCACCTTGCGAGCCGATTCGTCTTCAGAACTTTGTGTGCTGTCTGTCAGGTGAGCTGGTGAGCGCCCTCGCCTGCCACCCTGAGTACAAGCTGCTCAGCGTGTGCACCATCCCTCAGATGCCCACCTCCTCCATCGCCTTCAGCACGTTCAGCTGGCCGGCGCTCCTCAAACACCTGCGGCAGATGCTCATCTCCAACTCCAAGATGGAAGTAGGTAAAGTAACTGGTTGAGGATCTTCTTTTCCACGTCAGTGCCAGTTAACTCGTTTTATTAGTTTAATAATTAAAAAACGATCACTGAGGGGTTTTAAGAGTTTAAAATCTGTTGTCAGGTATGGACTGGCAGGTGTGCGTACCTTCAGCCTCAGGGCGGGTCAGGAGTCTCACCCGAGGCAGTTTCAACACCTCACTGGCCAATCTGCTCATACTGAGAGGGAAGGACGTGTACAGTGCAGAGACGGGTCAGGAAATGTGTTTAAATAAAACAATGTGCAAAATTATGTTTCATAATAAATCTATGATGCAGTGAAAGATATGAATTTATTTTTAAAATGAAATAATGGAGCTGCAATATAAAAATATCTAATTGTTGTGAACTTTGCTCTTCATAGGAGGTTTTGAAGATCCAGCCATCTACACGTCCTGGCTCCCACCACAAGAAGCTTTCAGCTCGTGGAAATGCCCAGTTCCCTTCAACAAGTACGAGAAGTCTGCTACGCTGGTTACGAACAGCCAGGCTCTGCTCACACCTTTGGATGACATAGTGAGGAAAGCATGGAACATGTTCGCTTCCAGGTGGGTCAGTGAAACAAAAAGTGTTTCTCAGTAAAACAGGACATTTTTCTCATTAAAACAGAAAGTGTTTCTCAGTAAAACAGGACATTTTTCTCATTAAAACAGGAAATTTTTCTCATTAAAACAGAAAGTGTTTCTCAGTAAAACAGGAAAGTTTTTTTCATTAAAACAGGACGTTTCTCAGTAAAACAGGATATTTTTTTCATTAAAACGGGGTGTTTCTCAGTGAAACAGGAAGTGTTTCTCAGTAAAACAGGAAGTGTTTCTCATTAAAACAGGAAGTGTTATCCTCTGCGAGCAGAAAGATGTTCGGAAGCGTCATAATTTGAACTTCATGTGTGAACGCTATAGCATATTATAAGACTCATCTCGTTAGTTTACTGGGATTAAATGTTTTTGTTGATCTTCCAGAGCGTACGTGCATCGGTACGTTAAATTTGGTCTCTCAGAGGAGGACTTTCTGGACAGTTTTACAGCTCTGGAGCAGGTCGTCTCCAGCTACAGTCACCTGCAGCACTAGAACTGGAACAACCACAGCCATGGACTTGATTTGAAGAAAGTGTTTATATGGAATATAATTTATTTTTCTTAACTTGTAAATAAAACGTTTGCTTTAATAAGATGTTGTATTTATTTTTAGTTTGACAGAAGTTGCAGCAGAACTTGATTCAGCTTAAAATTGTTGTTGAATTATAATGGAGTAATGTAAATCTTTTATTAAACGTTGGCATTTTGTTTTATTTTCATTATAGAAAATTGTTTTTCTTTTTTCCAATAAGATCATTAAATGAAAACTGTTTTCAGTTTTGTAATTTTAACAATGCAAAATAAATAAAAACAGCCACTGACTAGTAAGTGCAAGCCAGTGAATGTCCTGCACTTGTCACAAGCACAGGTAAAGGTGAGGGTTGTGTCAGGAAGGGCAGCTGGAGTGAAACACATCAAAACAAAGAGCTCAAGATACAGCCCAGGTCAAGTGACTCCAGTCCAGACTGAGATGGTTTGGACATGTCCAGAGGAGGGACAGTGGGTATATTAGTAGAAGGACGTTAGAAATGCAGCTGCCAGGAAAAAGACAGGAGATATATGGATGCAGAGGACAGAGATGATTTTGTTGTGACCCCTGAAGAGGAAACAGCAGATCAAGGTTCTTTGTCATTCACATCATGTGGTACATGAGGTGGAATGAAATTCTGTACTTAAGGTCCCAGTTACACCCAAATATAGCAAAAATATGAAGTATAAAAAAGGAAAACCAGGATCTAAGATAAACACTAAACAATAATAATATGATGTATTAAACAGCAGCCCAAACATGAGTCCGTTGTGAGCAGATGGGTATGAATACAGTAATAAATCAGCAGCATGGATATACTGTAGTGTCAAATCTCCATTTAGTACACGTGTCAACCTCAAGGCCCAGGAGCCATATGGCCCTCATTGACATCTGGCCCCCCAAGATGATATTTCAAATGTAAAATACTTTTATCACTTTAATTGTTTTCAGTAATCTTTGATTAATGATGTCAAACTGCAACAGAAAACGTCAAATGAGACCAATCAAAATGTTGTTGGAGAACCTGCAACCAAGAAAAGATGTTGGTTATCTAACTTGAGTTAATGTAGTTTCTGAAACAGGACCTTGGTTTGAAAAAGGTTTTAATGTTGGCCCCTTTTGTGAGTTTGACACCCCTGAACAGTGATTTTTTTATTTTTTTTCCCCCTTACAGGGATTTTCCTGGTTAGAGATTCATGAGTTACGACCAACCCTCTTTACAATCTACATAGGTAATGTAGGTCAGAGCATCCCTGATTCATCCTTGCATTTCTATGCTGATGACACAGTTGTTTACTGTCGAGCTAAAACAGTTGCTAAAGATTTCCAGCTTTTGCAATCTGCTTTTGACATCATCCAGTCAGATTTGTTCTGTCTCAAACTTGTCCTAAAACCAAAGGGATGCTTTATTCAAACAGGAAGTCGGTCCCAGCAGTTCTTCCTCTGATTTTATCCTCAAATGGTGTCCCTATTGAGTTTGTTGATT
>JARVLU010001196.1:11942829-11952829 GCA_031762415.1 Simpsonichthys santanae | reverse complement strand
AAGCAATGTTTATGTTTCTGACAGCCTGACGTAACATTTTTCTTTTGCGTTTTGCAGGGACTTGTGTTCTTTGTATCGTCAGGACCAGGAAATCTGTTCTGCTGTCCTGCTCAGTTTGTTACCTTCCATAAAGAGTCTGGGGAAGACCGATCACAAGCAGGAAGAGATGAGACATGTCCAGGGCTCTCTGCTTCAAGTCGTGTCTGGCTTCTGGTCAGAAACATGTTCTTTACAACCACAAACTCGTCTTTTTTTAATTTTTATTTTTTTATTAATTTGTTCATTCATTTAAAAGAAACAAAATAAACAAAACAAGTTCACCAAAAAGAAAAAAACTAAACATTGAATGAAAAGGGTGCAGAAAGAAGAAAAAAAAATTCTTATATCTGCTCCTTATTTAAAACATTATAAAATAACTTTAACTTAGACTTGAACAATCTCCAAAGTGAAAACAAAAACACAGACATTCTTCACATTGTATTATACTTTCCCAGCAATTTTAACTTAATCATCTTTTTAAACATATAAATTGTTTTAGAATTTTTAAATTATTTTTGATAATATTCCACAATCCTGTTCCCTGAATTACAACTCAGACTAGATCTAAATGGAGGTTTTACAAACATGTCCATTCTATTAAAGTTAAAATGACTCTCTTTTTTAAACAAATTTTAATTGAATATTTGGGGGTAACATTTTTATGAGATTTATACACGACTTGCAAAATACTATATTCAACCAAATCATAAAATTTCAATAATTTCAATTAATGAATTTAATTTGTTGGGTGACCATAGCACTTCCTACTAATAATTCTTGAAGCTCTTTTTTGTAAAATAAAAATAGGCCTTGTAATTGTTTTGCATGCTTTTCACCAAACTTCAGTACAATAGATTAAATATGGAACAATCATTACATTATACTGTACAATATATACATAACACCTTGTCATTCAAAAACTCTTTTACTTTGTTCAGTAATGCAGTTGATTTTGTTATTTTTATTCTTAAGTGATTTACAGGAGATTTCCACGTCAGCTTCTCATCAATAACGACACCCCAAAAATTTCATTTCATTAACTCTATGAATGTCAAAACTGTCAGTTTTAAATGGGACTTTGCTAATTTTCTTTCTATTACAAAATATCATGTAGTTTGTTTTTTCCAAATTTAATGATAACTTTTTAAGTTGGAACCAAGTTTGTATTTTTACAAACTGTGCCTGTATCATCTAACATCCGTTCAATATCTTCACACGAACAAAAAGAAACGTGGTATCATCTGCAAATAAAACACACTTGAAAAGCCCTGACACATCAACCAGATCATTCACATACAAAATAAACTACTTTGGTCCCAACATGGAGCCCTGAGGAACACATCTGTTAAAACAAAATTCTGATCTTACATCATCTACTTGTACAAACTGTCTCCTATTATTCAAATAACTGTGTACCTACTGTAGTGCTAATCCTCTTATGCCTTGTTTATTCAGTTTTTCAAGGGGAATGGTGTGATCAATAGTGTCGAAGGCCTTTTCTAAATCAACAAAAATGCTAACACAATATTGTTTTTGATCGACAGCAGTTATCTCTTCTATTAGTTCCATGAGAACCATTGATGTTGAATTATTTTCTCTATCTTTGATCTATATTTTATTTTTTTTTTTTTTTTTTTTTTTTTTTTTTTTCAAAAATAAGTGTATAACATTTATTTTTGGACAATTAAGTGATATAAAACTTTAAAAACTATTTATGTGTTGCTGTAATATTTGCTGCTGAAACCATACATTGTGTTTTTCTGAGCGTTCAAACGCATCTTATTCCAACTTAAGCACGTTTGTTGTTGTTTTCAGCATCCTGAACCAGACCGGGAAATGTGTGGCAGCTGTGCGAGTCGCTTTAGTGCAGTGTTTGGTAGCTTTGCTGGAGGTAAACTCTCATCATGTTGCTGTTGTTTGTAAAACTACCAGATTTATCTGGCTAATAAAATCCAGCATAAAATATCTAACGACACCTGCTTTGTTTGCTTTGCTTGTTTTATGTTCTTCTTTTTCTCCTTTGTTGTTCTTCTCCTAGGCTGACCCTTGCTGTAACTGGGCGATGCTGAGTCTCAGAGAGGCTGAAGCGGAGGAGGACCCTCCCGTGTCTTCTGTTCTTCCTTCTTACCTAGCCGATGCCCACCATCAAGTTCGCATGCTGGTAGCCGTATCAGTGGAGAGGCAGGTTCAACTTCCTGCTAAATGTCTTTACCAAGAATAAAATATTGATTTAAAAACGTTTATGTAAAATATATATTTTCTTTATTATAGATCTGATTTTTAATCTAATTTTCCCATTTGTCTCCTCCGTATCCAGGTTATTTCTTGAGATGGGATCGAAGCAGCCAAACAAGAGAAACATGTTGCCACTAAAACTCCAACAAGCAGCTTTTGAGAACATTTACCTGAAGGCCCAGGAGGGGATGAGGCGCTTGGTAAAACATTATGCATCAAGAGCACCATGTTTTGTTAATCTTTAAAACTCCCCTCGTGTTGTTTGACATTTATTTTGTGTGACTGTACGCAGAGGAGCAGCTCTTTGGAGGATCAGCAGGACGAGACGTTCAACCGTAAAGCCGCGCTGCTGAAGAGCTTGTCTGTCGTGCTGTGCTGCAGCCCGGTGTGTGAGAAACAGTGCCTGTTTGCTCTCTTCCAGTCCTACAAGGAGAACGACATCGAGGAAGAACTCATCAAAAAGGTAGCAGATCTTCAATAAATTGTCAAAATAAGATTATGAGGGAAATACTTTTACTTCTAAACGACAGGAAAAGTAAAACTGACTGTGTAACTGAAGTTCTTTATGAGCTCGAGTTCAAATAGTTGACCTGAAGAGAAATCAACTTAGGACTGATGTGCTGCTGTTCATTGCAGATGTTGTGCAGTGTCTCCAGTGTGTTGGGCTACAAGAGCGTAAAAACCTTTGTCAGCTCTCATCTGTACTACTTGGTAGCCGAGTGGCTTGCTCAGAGACAATCTGACGACCGCTACACTCTCGGCTCTTTCCCCTACAGCCTGCTGGACCACGACACAATCAAAGACTTTTACAAGTGAGAAAATAAGTTTTATTTCTAAGGATAAAAAAGGTTGGAATTACTCTAAATGCAAAATTATTTTCTCCTAACTATATAAAAAAAAGTTCTTTAGGATTTGAAAAAAAAAAACCCATAAAATTCTCGTTCTGCGTCCTTTTAGGTCTTCCTATCAGGTTCTGATACCCCACCTGGTCTTCCTGGATGACTTTGAGCAGGTGAAGTCCATTGGCCGATACCTTGAGAAGGACTGGAAGCTCTTACTGGCTGACTGCTTCCCTAAGATCATGGTCAACATCCTGCCGTACTTCGCCTTGCCGGGTCAGGATTCACATGTTGCACAGCAGAGAGAGAAGGCCAGCAGGGTCTATGACCTCCTGAAAGACGCCAGCTGTTTGGGTAAACAGGTAAAGGCCGTTTGCTCTGGGTTAAAGCTCTTCTCCTTCATGGAGTTATAAAGTGTGTGGACAGCTTGAAAGGAAATAAATAAGGACAATAAAGCTGTAACTCATCCTTAAAGGGCAGTCCAAATGTTTTTCATTCTCTTTGACTTTGTGACTTGGTCATGACCTCGACCACCAGGTTGTGCACAGCAAACCCGGAGAAGCATTTTTGGGTTGAAAAGAGAAGGTGAAATAAGGTTTTGTCCAATGTTTTTAATTACTTTTTGTTTGCTTAAACAAAAGAGTTTGATCTTTGTGAAACCTTTTTTTTGATTATGAGTGCTGGTGGTGTATCTCTCGCTCATGATTGTATTCTGTAAGACTTAAAGTTTTCATGGTACCCGCCCCGTCAGCTTTCATTTCTACATGCATTCTTAAAGATCCAAACGTTTTGAAAAACTGTGCTCTAGCTTTTCTAACTACACTGGATGGGGACGTTGAATATAAATGATTTAAAGTCAGTCTTTGGTCTTCCCATCAGAATAACATTCTTACTGTAGTCCCTCTTTTATTGCGGGGGATCCATACCCTGAAGCCCCGCGATAAGTGAAAAACCACAAAATAGGAATAGTAGTACAAGTAGTAAGTAGTAGTTTATTATATTATTTATATGTATAGATATTAAGGCTTTTAAAACCTTGCCAGACTCTTGCAATATTCTAAAAAGTGTTTCTAAACTCTAAACGCTCTAACAGAGCAGAGAATGTCATGATTTCAGCTCCCTGCCTCCTCTGCTCTTTGCCTCCTGCAAGAGCTCTTGGCCACGCCCACTTCTCCGCTCTGCACTAGAGAACAGCTGATCAGTTGCAGCAGGAAGTTCATCCTGCAGTGTGGACCGCACAAAGGTGCGGGAGGCGCTAAATAATTTAAAATAATTTATTTTGAATAAAAATGTCATGCCAATTGTGCGGCTCATCCATCAATCAGCCACATGTGTGTCATGTCCAATCTTATTTTGATAAACCGCCATAGAGCGAGGGGCTGCTGTATATGAGTATTCAAAACAACAACTTCTGCTGACGTTTGAAACTTTTATTTTGCAGCAAATTGACAGCCTCATCCACAGTAACCTGGCAGACATTGTAGTGGAGCTGCTGATGACTCTTTATGAAGACGGTGGAGCAGAGGGAGACAGAGGAGATCTGAAACACTTTATTGGGTAATGTTAACAGAAGAATCTCTTTTATTTACTTATTGCTTATTTTTATTTAACCAAGTCTTTTATGTCATGCAGAGAGTTGGATCCTGTACCTAATCCACCGTACTTCAACTCACATGTCATCAAAGCCACACTGGACTACCTCAGCAAGTGTCACAGTGCCAACCACAAGTCACTCGTAGCCATTCTGTCAAAAACCCCGGTACAGTGTCTCGTTTACCTACTGCTTAACCTGTGTTTTTCTTTTCTGAATACGTTTCTTCTCTTACACATTATGTTTTCTATTCCTGGACTTAAGATTTCAATCCAGAGGATTCTGCTAGCGGTGTGCGAAAAGGCAGCGGAGACGACCAACAGTTACGAACACCACCGCATCCTCCTCATGTACCATCTGTTTGTCAGCCTGCTACTCAAGGAGGTGAAGGATGATCTGGGAGGAGCCTGGGCCTTCGTCCTCAGAGACATCGTCTACACCCTCATTCACCACATCAACAGCAGGTCGGTGAATGAACACTAGGAAATAATAGCTTTATTTTGAAATCTCACCTAGAAACCCCATCGGTTTCCTGTTCCTCTTCCAGGCCACTTCAGTGTGACGAGGTTTCTAACCGAAGCCTCTCTCTGTGCTGCGATCTGCTCACCTCTGTGTGTCAGGTGGCGCTTCAGTTCTGTGATGACGCTCTTGACCCCCACCTGCAGGTCATTGTGGGAACTCTTACCACTCAAGTGATCAGTCAGTCGTTTGTCTCACAACAGGTGAGTGAAAGTTCTTTATTCAATGTTCACTTATTTTATTGCACAAATAATTCAATTCAGTTTATTTATATACTGTAGTGCCAAATCACGATAAAGTCATATCAGGGCACTTTACAGGAACATTCACATACATAGAAAAGCCCATTCGTAAAGTTCTCTATCTAAGGAAGCAGCAGACATGTTGAAGCTTCACTTGATTGTAGTCTCCCATCCTGAGCAAGTATAACGGCAACAGTGGAAAGGAAAAACTCCCTTTTAACAGGAAGAAACCTGCAGGAGAACCAGGCTCAGGACAAGTGGCCATCTGCTTTGACCAGCTGGGTTTGAGAGGAAAAGGAAGGAGAGACAAACGAACACAGAATGGCAGGTCCAGATATAGGTCCATGTGTACCTGAAAGACAAAAATAACACGTCAATGATTAAAAAAAAAATACAGATACAAAACTGATTGAGCAGAGTGAGTAAAGACAGTAGCAGAGTGAACAAAAGTGGTCAGTTTGTCCTCCAGCAGTCTAAGCCTATAGCAGCATAACTATAGGACAGCTTAGGAAACCCCAGCCAACCCTAACTACAGGATTTATCAAAAAGGAAAGTCTTAATCCCAGACTTCAAACTGGACAATGTGTCATCTTCATGGACAGAAAGTGGAAGTTGGTTACACAAGAGAGGAGCCTGATAACTGGAAGATCTTCCTCCCATTCTACTTTTGGAAACTCTAGGAACCACAAGTAAACCTGCAGTCTGAGAGTGAAGTGCTCTGTTAGGAAAATATGGAACAATAAGATCTGTAATATAAGATGGAACTAAGTTGTTGAGGGTTTTGTGTGTTAGAAGTAAAATTTTGAATTCCATTATAAACCAGTGGAGAGGCAGAGCTTCTAGTTCAAATATCCTCCAGGAGCAATTTGAGATGTGTTTATTGTCGGTACTCTTACAACACTGCATCCATTCCAACAACACAATATGTGCCATGAGTGCCATGAACACACAGCTGAGTTTGTGTATCGTTGTTTTTGGATCACGTAACTTTCATTTATAGGTCATATACTGTATGTGAAGTAAAGGTGACATTTTTACAATGTTGTGATTTTTTTTTTTTTTTTACAACCAAGTGTCCCAAAACACTGTAGAAATAAGACAGATATGAAGAAAATAATAATAATAAATAAAACAGCAACTGGAATGTAACTTTCTTGTTGAGATCTGAAGCTTCACTCTCAGTTCTTCTGTACAGACACATGCGGTCACCACAAATACAGTATATCCCGGTATATATTTTTAATGTATTATTGTTTTTAGAAAACTCACCTGGATATGGTCTTTTCACTTGGGAGCTTGCTAAATAACATTTCCCATGCTTCTGAGTGCAACAGTTGAAAAACTGACCTTGAACGTTTAATTTAAAAAAAAAATTAAATAAGCGTCAAAATTTGGGATGAAAGTTAGAAAAAGTCAGAGTAACGTTGCAGCATTCATTACATTTTGCGTTGAAACGTTACATTTCAGAGACAGGTTTAATTCATTCTTTTCACATACTTTATTTTTTTCTCTCTCTGAACAAGTTCTTTGCTAACAACCAGACGTGTGCAGAGAACCCTTCCAGATGTTTTTTTTATTCCAGAGCCTCCTGCCTTGTGAAGCAGTGGTGGTCATTGTGTATATGAACTTGCAGGTCTTTCTGGGTCAGTTTCTTCCATCCTCTCTGTTTCACATCCCTCAGGCCATCAAAGCTGGTCAGTGAAGCCACGTGACCTGAGGTCATGGGTAAACTCAGGCAAATACTGGGTCCAGCAGTGCCACCTCAGATTTGCAGTTCTGTGGTGTGAGGGGCCTCTGAGATGGGCCTACATGTGATCGGATCCGAGTAGCACTAATGCAGTGGACTGGTTGAGGCAGGTTGGAACTCTGGTGTCCCATTAAGTGTGGCCTGGAGGATCATACGGTTAGAGTTTTAGGAGCCTGGCCCGGCCTTGAACAGCATGAGCTGAAGCTTCACAGAGCAGAGACAGTTAGTGAAAGAGGAGGCTGGGGTTGGGTGGGAGGGGAGGGGTACCAGAACTCCTCAAATCTGGATGCAACTCATTCGTACTGGTGAATTACAGTAACAATGTGAAACTAAACCATCATGCCATTCGTGGTAACAAGATGTCAAAAATATCAAAGGGTTTTGGTTTAACCTTTGATAAAAGCTAGCACCACTGTTGGTCTGACTTTCATAAAAACTGTAAAAACTGTTTTATTTTAAATTATTTCTTTGAATGTACAGCACAGAAGAAGTACCATTTAATGCTTTAAAACCTAGACATATATATTTTTAGGTTCTAAAAAACATAAAGATTACTAGCTCATTGTTAGAAATGGATTAATGGTCATCTTATTTTTACATTATTATCATGAAGTTTTTCTGTCCTTCATGTAGAAAACATGACATTCTCAGCAGGTGACTGATGTAAAATCACAGCATTTATACTTTTTTGAGGTGTAACCTTTGAGGCAAATCTACAGTACACCCTCCAGGCATCACTGCTCAAATTGAAACCGATGCAGTCAGACTCAATTATGTCTTTAGGAAACATCCATGTTTGGGTTTTTTTTCCTTCTCTGAACATTAGATGTTATTAAGAGGGTCCAGTCCCGGACATCTTTATTAAACATGACACTCCAAGCAACCCTTGTTTTTCTAGGAGTATTAAATGAAAGTGAATGTAAAGTGAGGACACATTATTGTTTTAATAATTTATTATTGACCAGATGATTCAACTTATTAGGACTTACAAGGACTCAGGATATACGTATATGTAAAATAAAGAATTTATGAACAAAACAAAGAGCTGACGGGGTAGAAGAACAAACATGGAAGGATCATGATGTACTCACAAAACAGACTGGTCACCAGTGGACAGAAGATAATGCCAGGACAAGGACTAACACAGACACACAGACTTATATACACGAAACACCAATTAGACAAAATGAAGGCACCTGTGAGTAATCACAGATGCCAAAGAAAGAGAAAGAGGATGCAAGACATAAACACAACGCAAGATGGAGTTAGATACTAAAGAAACACAAACCCTATAACCCAGACATAAACATGACACTAGGGAGAAACTACAACTCCTACAATCTTTTTTTCTTTAGCATAATTTTAAAGTGAAACTGCAACATCTCAGCTGTGTTTTGGCCATTTGTCTACATGACAACGTGTTTTCTCTGACATCAAAGTATTACAAATCCAGGTCTCATCATGAGGGTTTTTGAAAAATGGCCCGGCATCAGTGTGAAATCACACATGCACAATACTGACGGCTAAAGTCAGTAGTTTAACTGTGCTTGTGCAAGGAGATTACAATGATTGAATAGCAGAATGCTTTTCATGCTACTCATTTATTTACAGCATGTGAGAGCGACCCAACCTTATCTTCTGTCCTACAGTCACATAATCACCATTTTGGATGTAACTATTTTCATGCTCAAAATTAAAGTGTCTGCATGTGTTGTTCAAATACAAAAATCAAAGTGCCAGCTAGTAACATGGAATGGAAACTACAGAAGATTCAACAAGCACAGCATTAATGTGTAAACCTGTGACATTTGCACAATAAACATTGGATGCATGTCCAGCAACTCTTCACTTGCAAACCAGGTCTTATAGTACAAACAAAGCGTGTAGGAACATAACTTGTTATATCACAAATAAGATACCTCAGGATTATCAGGACAATGTAAAAATTTGTTAAGTATCGCTCATCATTTTTACCCGCTTCTTCCTTTTTGGGTCGCAGGGGTCACCGGTGCCCATATTCAGCAGTCACTGTGATAGGCAGGGGACAACTGGACAGGTCTCCAGTCCATCACAGGGACACATAGTTGGAATTGAACTGATCTTATTATCGACTAATGTGTGATCACCTCTATAAAACGTGGGAGTGTGTTATCACAATGCCAATGTGGGAAGTCAGTAGCAATGAGAGAAACATCGATCTGAAAAGGGTTAAAAGTCATGGGACTCCTTATTTTAAGGTGACTACTGTGAGGATTCCAGTTCCTGGTTTTCCTCTACAAACAACTTCTTCACAGCTCATGAGTGACAGGTGTGTCATCAACTCAGCTGAGCTGGCTGCCTTGAAGAGCCAGGACCACAAAAAGATGTAGCCAGATCACACACTGATGCTTGAACGTTAGTATGCTTACGATGAAATCAACCTACAGACTTAAGAAATACAGTATGTTTATGACTAAAATACTAAGTCTAACTTTTGATTCCTTTGTGGGTGTTTTCCTGGCACTTGATGTGTAGATTCGCCTCTTGTGCATCAAACTGCTTCTTGTGAGTTTGGTTCTCCAGTGTCTCAACGTCCACCGCCTGGAGCCTCTCAATTTGTCAGATAAGAACGGACATAACTGGCTTCATCTCACACCTCTGGTCCCACCTGTCGCTGTCCTTCCAACCTCTACTTACATCCTGGAGAGCTACTACTATTATCTGGAACCTGGAGCCCTCCATGCCACCGCCTCCGAGCCTGAAAAAAAATAAAAAAAATAAAAAAAATAAAACACCAAGTAAGCAAAAT
>JARVLU010001196.1:11852709-11871187 GCA_031762415.1 Simpsonichthys santanae | reverse complement strand
AGAGGCTTAATGGGATTAATTTGTATAAATAACAGTTGAATTAATGTTACATATGCAAAATGTATTTTTATTTTTTTTAGAATGTAAAAGTATGTTATTCAAAGTGTTAAGCATAATTTTGATGTTTATACGCAATGCCATAATAAATAGCAGCATAATAAATGTATGTTTATACTGTTTAAAAACTGCCTCTGTTTTCATAATATGGTGGGTTGCCAGCTTGGGCTTGTTTTGGGCTTGTTTTTAAATCGTGGGTCGCTTGTTTGGGCTTGTTTTTAATCAAGTTTTTCTATCGCGAGATCTGGTGACAGTGCTTCCGGGTTGTAGGTGCTTGAGTTCCCCGCCTTTACAAAAATCGGTTTCAGGACCTCGTCTTCACAGAAATAGCCTGTTCTTGTGCAAATTTACTTTTTTTCTTGGATTTTCCCAGACATGTAGAACATTTAACTCTTTAATCTGTTTTATTAACCCGAAGGGGCGTCATGTTGCTGCCTTCCGACGTAGCTCGGCTTGTTCTGGGTAAGTTTGACGTATCGAAGCTGTTGTGGCATTCCCCAGCAGTGCTAACGAAGGCGAAGCTTGCATTATTAGCCCGTTTACTGTGAATAGATTGTCCAGAGGAATAAATGGTCGCACGTTAATGTCTTTTCTCAGGGTACCTCCAGGAAGAGGGACTGTCAGCCACCAGCCGAGCTTTCATCCACGAGAGCCCAAACCTAAAAGAGTATGCAGAGCACAGCACAGGAGATGGGACGATTCCTGCCTGTGTTTTTGTGTGTGACTTTTGTTAAGATGATTTATTTTACTCTCAATCTGCTGACTCGTTGCCATGTACATGTATATTAATCAACTTATTGTCTCCACATCTGTACAGTCTATGTTTGGGAAAAACCTCACAACAATTTTAAATGAGTATGTGGCTGTCAAAGCTAAAGGTAAAGTGGCTCATTGTGTCCATTCTTTAATTTACCTTTTAATGCACCGCTGTTACTATTAACTGTTTTTTTTTTTTTTTTTTTTTTTTTTTTTTTACAGAGTCTGGTCATGAAGTCCCTCTTGTGATGACCTCATTGTGGAAAAAGCTTGATTTTACTCTCAACCAAATCAAGTAATGAGCATTGACTTCAATCATATGAATCAATTGATATTTTGTTTAATTTGACCTTAAGCTTTATCCGATGTTGTCTCTGCTGTTGTATTTCTCAGATCGTTGCAGAATTCCCCTGCAAGTCAAAGGAGTAAGTTTTCTTTCATTTTCAACCTTTTGTGACAGTGAATGTTTTTGTGATTACACTGCAATTTTTTCGTGTGTTTGTATTGTGTATTTGGTCCATTGTAGGATAAAAGATAAACGGCATTTACGTTGTTGATTGAAATTGATCATATAGACTTATGTGGGAAAAAAATGTATTGTTCTTTGGGATTTTAAAAGATTTTTAAAGTAGTAAATTTGTGAGGACAAACAGTGTAAACTCATTGATAAATACTGAAATATAGTTTGGATTTGTTGGGTGTCTACATCACGACTAATACACACGTGAAAAGAGTGAGTCTCTGAGATTAAGGTTGATCATTCCTGCTCATTTCACTGAGAAATAACTCTCAAGTTATCATTTAACTGTAGGATATGTTAGGATGTTACGTGTGTCAATTTATCGCTATAATTTCTGAGACAATTTATCACTCAGCAACACTTATCATGACAGGCCTATTTTTGAACATCAATCAATCAACTTTATTTCTATAGCACATTTTAAAAACCACAGGGGTAGCCAAAGTGCTGTACAATAAGACAAATTAATTAAACATATAAAGCACACGCAAGGAAACAAAAACACACACATACCAGTTTCATGGCTGGTGTGTTAAACATCTAAATCAATGCAACAATTTTCAGTCAGGTCATCTGGACAGTTTCTTTTGTTTGTGTGTGCTGAAACATTTCACCACACACAAACAAAAAAAAAAAAAAAAGAAGAAACTGTCCAGATGACCTGACTGAAAATTGTTGCATTGTACACCTGGATTATTGATCATGGACTGTGTTGATCTATCAATGCTTTTTGTTTTTTCAGTTTGCGTATGAGTCTTGTATTTAGCGCCTTCTGTCCGTTGCAGCACGTTCACGGATTGGGGTTGCAAACATAGCAAGGCAGCGGGTCCTGACCGTAGCTTCTGCAGGTGGTGTCGTCTGCTCAACTGTTTCTGAAACGAGCGCCATCATCAGCCCTGCACACACCTCCCACAGCGTGCTCGGCCACTCCACTCCCGTGAGCTACACTGGCCCACAGACCAGAGCCGCTCCAGCCAGTAGTGCGCAGCAGCTAATCCAGGATGGCAGCCGATTACTGGATACACCCAGTCCGTACCACAGAACATAAGTTACCTTTTTGCTTATGATTTGACACTTCTGAAACTTAAAACTGTCTTAATTTGCAATCATATTTTTAAACAATTAAGGAAATAATTTGATATGTATGCAAACAAATCTTGCATACCTCTAAGTTACTTTACTTTCTGCATAATAGACGAGCTGCTTTTTTTTTTGGTCTAGGGGGTCCACCTGTACAGGTCATTCCAGTTTCAGAGCATCGGCTGAATTCGGGCCCAGTTTCTCCTGGTCGACGGAAATGGTAAGAGTTGTTGTATTATAGTTGTTGCTGGATCATCACTGAGACACTGCAGCAGATGTTGTTGGATGAATTACAGTAATTATCCTATCATCAACTCAATCAAATAAGCCACTCTGAGGATGCAAGAAGGTTTTTTTTTAACCCAACAAAAAAGGTTAAATCATGTCATCTGGACCAGTTTCTTTAAGGGAGAAACATTTCGTCCCCCATCCAGAGGACTTTGTCAGTCTATGGCCTGCCAACCAGATCTGTCCCATAGGTGGCCTTCACTGCTGTGTTTGAAGCTAACCTGTTGGAAGTCCTCTGGATGGGGGACGAAATGTTTCACTTAACGAAACTCGTCCAGCTGACACAATTTAACCCTTTTTGTTGTTATCTACCTGGATGATTGAGTTTGCAACCCATCTTTAACCCAGTTCGCTCCTAGAGTTGGTAGAGTTAACACACAGGCCTACACAGATGTTGCATCAAAGCTCTGGTTGTAAGATGTGCCCACAGAGTATAAAGAAGTGTCTTTATAATGCTTAACAAACAGAGAGAGGTCAGAGCAACCTCTGACTTCCAGTTTACAGCTTTGAAGGTCTCAGAAGTTATCTACTGGTAGTTCATCAGCCACCTGCTGGCTTCTCTGAGTAGATTATAAAACTCTTGACCTCACACACATGGTTTTACATTAATTTAACATTAGTAAGTGATAACATCCATGACCTTCACATAACTTCCCCTGACAGTTGTGCTGTTAACATATAATTAAGCTACTAAGCATTATTAGACATGGGCCACTGTTTATGTAAGATATATTTTTAAATAACAGCTTGCTGACTTGTCGATTGTCCCGCCACAAAAAGTCTAACATCCATCAATAAGGTAATGACTGAAAACTCTTGAGCGTGTTAAGTTTTGCTTTGTCGTTTGCAAAGGTTGAGTCAGGTCCTCTGTACGGATTCTTCTTTGTTACGTTTCATCTTTTATCCAAAGGACTTCTTCAGCCTGAGGAGCTGTATAAACAGCACCTTCTCATAGTGGATCATGCAGTTTGTTGGTGACATCCAAAACTAATTGTTCTCATGCAAAAGGAGGACCATCAAGGTTTCTTTATTTGTCATTCGCACCACATGTGGTCCATGTGGTGAAATGAAACTGTGCACACTGGGTCCCAGTTACATCCAAACAAAAGTATAAATTGTAAAAGAAAAACCGTAATAAGACAAGATATGAACTAAAAAAATATGCTAAACTAAGAATACAATAAGCTCTAGTAGTACAAAAACAATACTCTGAACAACAGCAGCATGACCATGAGTCTGTGTGAGCAGATGAGTATGAATGAACACAGCAGCATGGATAGTCAGCGGCACATATCAACAGTCAAGTGGTATTACTGTGATTTTTTTTTTTTTTTTTTTTTTTTCACGGTGATTATCCTGGTTAGAGATTCATGAGTCAACAGCTTCAGGGTAGAAGCTGTTCCTCAGTCTAGTGGTTCTACACTTAATGCTCTTTAGCCTCCTTCCTGAGGGGGAGTGGGGCAAAAAGAGTGTGTGCTGGGTGAGTGGGGTCCTTCATGATGCAGGTGGCTCTCTTCCTAGAGATGCATTTGGGCCTAATAAATCCGACCTGACCCGGAACAAACCCGTAGTCTCCCCTAACCCAAGCCCCACCTGGACTGAACGGATTACCGGTAATTAGAGGGCCGAACCCAGGGAAAAAAAATAAGATTAACCTTTTACTGCTTTTGTAAGCAAATCAGTTTAACATGATGGTTTTAAAAACATAAAGAAAAGAAGATATAGGATTTATTTTTATTAACAAGTCACCAATGGATATTAACATTCAAACGAATAGCCTAAAAAATCAACTCTAAAGACAGGCTATTATACAGATGAACAAAACTATTTTTAGCGTGAAATTATTTGGAAAAATATAGAACAAGGCTATTTTAATTTAGACCTAAAGAAAACCGTGCAAAATTAAGCTGAGTCACGCTGTCGCTGATGGAGCGATTTAACGTACACCTGCACTACACCATGGAATAAAACTGGTGTGTGCGTGAAAAATGAATTGAAAAGGCCAACATTCTACAACAATGCTAATGCTAATACTTTAATGAACAATGGTGGAGTGATAAAGAACAATAAAAATGATCAAAAAATGTATTAATAAGAATTGCACAAACGTGAACAAAATAAAAAGCTCATCTATCCAGCTGGCTCTGTGCCGGGTCGTCTGCCTCGTTTCTTCAGCTGTGAACCTGCAAAATAATTAGAGCCAAGTTGCCTAATGCAAAATTATAAATATATTTAAAAAGCTGTCAATAAGTTGTTGTGTGTTCTATTGCATGGTTTGTCATGTAAAAACAGTATTGCGCTGTAGAGAGCAGTCCTCCACTGTGCGGCCAGCTGAGAGCAGCGCAGAGCTGAGCGAGCGTGCACCTGACATGCATCAGCAGCTGTCATCATTTTAAGTTTAAAATCAGGAAAAGTGCAGCTCCGCCGGGAGAAAAGAGTGGATTCACTCAAAATATGTGCCGTGTAAATGGTCCGCAAGTTGTGGATAATGATTCTGTGCTCCAGTGCTTCTGCATGTGGCACATGAATGTGAGTCTGTGCACGTGTGATGACTGGCAGTGTTGCTTCAGTTTCTCAGAGGCAAACAAGTTTGATAGTGGGATACTTGTCACCCTCCAGTTCTCTCTGTGCACGGTAAAACGGTTCTAGAAATGTGACTAAAAAACCCAGCATGTTGGGGGAGACGTCCATGTGCACCTGCTCCCCGCGAGCGTCTCCTTACACAGCTCGTTATAATGCGCTGCTCTTTTAACAGTCTGATTACTTTTGCACTCTATTTTTTTTATTTACCGGTACATTCCTCATCAGCAATCTTACTGTTACTGCCTCCTCCTCTAAGTAGATTAACACAATGTTATATTGTGCATTACAGTATTATTTAGTTTGATTTCTGCTGTATGGTTCATAAAACCACATCAAAGCCCGAGACTGGCCCGGTCCGCCCGTTAATCCCATTATAACAGCCCGGCCCTAATCCGGGTCGGTCCAGGCCGGGTTCGAGTTAGAAAGACAGCTCTACCTCTTCCTGCATCTGGAGGTGTAAATGTCTGTGATGGTGGGGAGACTGACTCCAACAGTCCTCTGTGCAGCCTTCACCACTCTGCAGAGCTTTTCTTTCTGCAGCTGTGCAGCCTCCATGCCACACGTTGATGCTGGAGCACAGGATGCTCTCCACTGCACACCTGAAGAAGGAGATGAGGACTGAGCTTCCCAGCCGCCTGAGGAAGTAGAGTCTCTGATGAGCTTTTTTTTATCAGGCTGGTAGTTGGCACATTGTTTCTGTACCATTAGTGCTTAGTGTATTCTTAGTTTAGTGAATGTAGCATATTCTTAGTTCATGACTCGGACCTTGCTAATGTTTTTCTTTTCTGTGTACATGTAGTTTCATCCCACCTCATGTACCACATGTGGTGTGTATGACAAATAAATCTCTGAATGTCAACAACAAATTGGTTGATCCACTATGAGAAGGTGCTGTTTATAAGACTGAGTTTGTTGCAGCTCCTCAGACTGAAGGAGTCTTTTGGATAAAATATTAAATGTTTCAACAATGAAGAATCCATCCAGAGCACCTGACTTAACCTTTTTTAGATCCATCTACCTGGATCATTGAGCATGCATCAGGATATTTACTTTGTCTTGTACTTGTTTTTCCTTTTTGTTTTTTACAATTACTTCTCTGCTCCCTTCAGGGACACGCCCAGGAAGAGAAGTGGTCTAAGTGGGTCTAGTGGTCCCAGCAAATCCTCCACGCCTGTCATCAGCCTCAACGCAGAAGCCGAACCTGAAGAAGTTGTCGATGAGAACTTTCCTGTGAGTCTGTTATTTTATTCATCACAAAATGACTTTAACAGGTAAAGTATGATTTTATTTGTCCAGATGTTGGAGCAGTTTGATTTAGTTACCATACTGATTTTGATTTATTGTAAAGGGACAAATGGAAACTCACAAGTGAATTTAATATTTATGTGTCAACACTGAGTGCATTCAAGAACATGGTTTTAATGTCTACAAGACATTTGAGTAGTGGGGGTCCTGGGGAGAATGCCATCCAAGGGTAATCCAGTTTTTTGTGTCAGACTCTGCATCCTCTGTTACAAAATGTTTTTGAGGGTTCATACATTTTCTTTCTTTGCCCACCGTCTCAACCCTCACAGCAACTCGTGATACAAAATGCACGGGACAAGATTTTGGGAGACCGTTTGTTACAAGAGAAGCTTGCTCAAAACATCAACAAAATCCTTGCCAGGTAAGTTAAAACGCAACATATGGACTGATGGTGACTGATTAAAAGCTATTTTGACATTAAAATACTGCGTTATGTTTTATTTCTGACATCAGTGAGCCAACACCCCCAACATCAAAGGCCACGGTGGAAGCAGAGCAGTCTATAGATGAGATTCTTGGACTACAGGTGCTGATCAGATCTATATTAGTGCTTTGTTTGTTCCTTGTTTCCTAAAATGTTATAAAACGTTGTTTTGAGCGGTTAATCAAGCCTTGCTTGTTTTCCTGTATGATGTGACTGATGTTTTGTCAGGGGGAAATCCATATGAGTGATGATGCAATCCACGACATTTTGGAGCAAACGGAGTCAGATCCAGCTTTTCAGGCCCTCTTTGACCTCTTCGATTACCGTAACTATCGCCTACTTTGCTTTATAGTTTTGTAAGAGTTCTGGGAAGTTAGAAGTTTCATTGTTTGTCAATCCAATTGAAAGATTGATCATAGCTGATTTTTTCTATAATTCTGCATTTGCAGATAAAACTAGATCTGCTGATGTGGAAGCACTGGATGGAGGAACAAGCTGTAGTCCAGAGGAGATTGAGATTACTGGACCTCCATGTGCAGTCCCACCCCTTCAAGGTAACAATGCAGGTGCTCTGATGGTCTCTGTTAATACATTGGTGTTCTCTGACTTCTAACATGGATCAAGACATTTACTTGGACTGAGGTATAAATAGGAGGGAAAACTGACAGATCTTTGAAAAGTGTTTTATGTTAGTCAGATTCAGAATTATAAAAATTTTAAGCAAAAGTCTGGAGGACATAAAGAAGTGAAGGTGGGGCGGCTCACGTTTTTGAACAGCCCTTCCTGTAAGGTGTTCCTGGTCTTGAGCTGTACTGGTGCCTTGTGTTTCTGCTCCAAGTGGAGGAGTTCAAGTGGAAGTCTCATTCACCAGTGTTGGTAGGGTGAAGTGGGAGATGGATGAACGGATCTGAGCCTTGTTTGCAGTATTTAAAGTGTTGCTCTGGTCAGTTGAAGTGAATGTACTTAACCAAATAGGCAAAGCTTTCGATTTACTGGCTCGTCTATGTTCCATCTCTCACCTATGGCCAAACAATAATCTCTGAAAAAAACAGATCTCACAATCAAGCAGTTGAAACGAGCTTCCTCTGCTGGGTGGCTGGGCTCAGCCTTAGCGATAGGTCAGGAGCTTCAACATCAGTGGGAACTTCAAATAGAGCCACTGCTCTTTCACGTTGAAAAGAGTCATTTTTAGGTGGTTCTGGGGTTGGATTAGGATGGCTCCTGGGTGCCTCCATCTGGAGGTGACCCTGAGGCAAACTCAGTCAGAACTTACTACAGGGATTATGTTTCTGATCTGGGAACACATTGGGACTCTACAGGAGGATCTGGAGAGCCTTATTGGGGAGAGGGATGCCTTGGTTTCCCTCTGGAACTTGTTGCCTTGATGACCTGGTCACAGATGAGATGCAGAAAATAAATGGGACCTGTTACAGTTGTGTCTAAAATGGGAGGAAAACATGGAACTACTAGAGGCTCAAGTGTTGACAAAAACACATTCTGTCATATCATAGTGGATGAGACCAGTGTCTGTTCTCATTGGGTTTTTGCTCATGTTTGACTCTGCCTGGAACAGGCCTGTCTGAAGAAGCGTAGCATAAAATTCCTACTTAATCCAGTTTCGTTTTGTTTCTCAGATCCTCCACAACAAGATGCACATGTTTCTGATGCGCCACCAGCCACACTGAGGACGAGAACTGGACAAGAGCGCAAGACCAGGAAGTCTGCTGCGCCAACTTTAATGAAGAAAACTGTTCTGGACTACAGCAGCAGGGCCTCCAGAATTGAGAATAGTTCAGCCAGACTCCTGGTGGGTGCCAGAGGTGCTTCATCTGCTGCAGTGGGCTCCAACAGAAAAGACAAAGACTCACTTTTGAGTAATAGTGGGAGTGTAACACAGATGGACATCGATGAACCACTCCACACACCTCCCCCTCCAGTAGACACTTTGATCACTCAGGAGCCCAACAGCACCTCCAGTGAATTAGCCTCTGTTCGTTTTGAAAAAGGTCCTGCTCCGTTTGCTGAAGAGACGTTGGCATTAAATGTGGATAAAAACCAAGCCCAAGGATCAAATGAGGAACCTGCAACAACATCTTTATCCATCACTGGTCAGCCTCAGACGCCGTCTTCAGTAGAAGTTCAGGTTAACAATTCAGTGGTGACTGCTAAAATACCTCGTACATCACACTCAACCACTGATGGAAACACTTCTTCAGGACCATCTGCCTCTACAACATCTGCCTCTGCAGCTGTTACACTCACAGCTGCCTCTTCATCAGCAGCAGCAGCAGCTTCCACTGTAATACCAGGCTCCTCGCCCACGTCTGCCTCCTGTGGACCTCTTCCAGCTACAGCTGCCTCACCCACATTTATCCCTTTATCATTCTCCTGTGCTCCTATTTCATCATCACACACTTTATCCACCATCCCCTCCACCCCAAACAATGCTGCAGGGCCCAGCAACGTGGTGTCGTTGAAGATCATTGTAAGCGACAACGAGGATGAGGATTCTTCTGGCGACACAGCCTTGAATCGGGCGATTTCAAGCATTACTGGTGAAAAGATACCCACCATCTACCTGTCCTCTCCTGCCAAGTCCCCTGGATGTCCTGCCACCCCAAAAGCTAATTTTGATGAAGCAGCGCTGGCAGTGAGTAGCTTACAAAGCTCAGAGATATATGGGAGTCCGCTCAGCTACAAAGCTGCAGCAGTATGCACCACTCCATTAACTGGGACAGGACAGACCCCACAAAGATACATAATTCAGCTCCCAGTGGACCACACCAGTTCTGGGCTCCAAGGGTCTGCTGCCAGCTATTTCCTTGTGACTCCAACTGCAGATGTTCAGGCCAGACAGATGTTACTTCCTGCTGGCGTCTCCAGTGGACAACCTTTACCGCTGACTCAGCCGGGGGTCACACCCACCCACTCCCAGAACTACGCCACAGGTAAGATGGACAAACACGATCATAATGGGCGAGAGCAGATTCTGATGGACAGGGATATGAGGATGTAAGAGCATGTGATTTATAGAAATAGTTGCAATGTGCACCTGCTTTCTATTCACATAAAGTGAAAAGTAAAAACATTGCAAGAGCATTTACACAAACTCACAAAACGAAAATGCTTCACCTGAGCAAAGTTCAACCTGATCACCTTAAACTGATGGAGTGTACATTTTAAATCCTGACTTAAACAGAGGTGCAATGTAGGATTTATGTATCTGTCGTAGTGCTGTGCAAAAGTTTAGAGTCATACCTAGGCCTGTCACAATAAACAATAAATCAATTAATTGCATGATGAATGAAAATTATCAGCTTTATCGTTTCTTCATCTCTTTCTACTGAAGACACTGGATGACAAAAAGCTCAACTCCAGTGCTCTTCACTGATCCCTCCCTTTCTTTTTTCTCTCTTTTCTTTAAAATCCATTTTAACTGTCCAAAATCGTATTTTTGGATCCAAGTGTCTGTTTGACAAAAATGACTAATTATTGTCAAATTGCATACAATATTATCATTTATTGCAATAATTTCTGAGACAATTAATCGCCCAGAAAAATTTGTTATCGCAGAGGGGTGCAGCAATTGCAGTTTTTTGGCCGCTCATGGATTTCTAAAAAGTCTGACCTGCCAATTCCGATTTTGTTTTCTAAGCGACACTGTCAGGTTTTATAAGATCACAATGTACCTTCAATTTTCCAATCTTATTTTATGGAAAAACAAACCCTTGAACAATATCCAAGAAACAATACAAACTTGTTTTAACTGGCCATGAGGTATTGCTCTGAAATATAAACGAAGTTCAGACAATTATTGTTAAAGCTAAAAAAAACCCCCGGTAAAATCGGTTTCTCTCTTAAGTGTCGGCCGATTTCCCAAAGTTACGGAAATCAGGGCCGATAAATCGACCAACCGATTTATCGGTGAACCTAGTTGGGCTGCCTTCAGGCCCAGGCCTCTCTTGCAAAAGATAGATGTGTGATCTCAGTGGAATTTATCTGGTTAATTAAAAGTTAATAAAAATAATATTTTGTTTCCAAGTGGTCAGACTTTTGTGTAAAATTCAAAAGTGGTTTTCAGGCTTTCTGTAGGTATTGCAGAGTGAGTTTGTTGTTGTTCAAGACTAGCTTTTTCAGTTCAGTTAACCATTTTTAGAGTAACATTGGTGTTGGCTGTTGGTTATGTCACTTTACTTAGACCTACAGTTGAGTCATTCAGGCATAAAAATGTCCCAAGCTGAAGAGATGCATTAGTGTCGTATCTTCAGGTGCCCTCATGCTGTCGGGTGTCTCCTGGATTTTGTAAAAGCATGGCTTTTAGATAACATTTGTCTCCAGTTGATGGTTTCTTCTTCTTCTTCTTTTAAAGACATAATGACACTTTTTTTGTCTACTTGTTCGGTGTTTTGTTTTTTTGTAAGGACAAAATGAGCTTCATGGTCAGGTGCACAGACTGGACAGAAAATGTGTGAAAAGGCAACCAAAGTCCATTAGACAAATCTCTGAAAAACCCCCAGAAACTCTGGAGAACTGTCAGTCAACTCCACGTTAAAGATGATAGAAAGTCCATTTCTTTGGAAACAAAACATTTAACTGTGAAGCCAAACGTTTAATTTATAACTTCTGCACAGTACTGTATGCTGGTAAAAATGATTTTACAAGAATGAGACCACAGAGCAATGTTTTGTCAAACAATGTAACATGCAAGCATGAAAAATATTTCAAAAAGATTTTGTAACAGAAACTTTGCAAATTTATATCAATTATAAAAAAAAAAAAAAAAACGTTATTTTTTTCTTATTATTTTAACTTCTTGCTTTAAATAAGCTATGTTTGTTTATTACACCTTATTGCTGTGTTGTAGCCATTGTCTCCAACACAGGATTAAACAATATTTAATATTCCTACTGGAATGAGAAATACAAAAAAAACAAACACATACTATCCATCCATCCATCCATCCATTTTCTTTACCCGCTTCTTCCATTTAGGGTCACGGGGGTCGCCCGTGCCCATGTCCAGCAATCTTAAGCCATTCAAAAAGTTAACTACGGTAAGATAAAGGGGGAGTCACGTAAGATGTTATTTATGACTTTACAGTATTCACAAACCTACCCTGCTTCGAAATGACCAGAATATCCTTTTAAACAATAAAAGTAATGAACATCATACTTGCAGATGTTTCAGCTGCTTGTGTTTTGGTTGCAAGATGCCTTCACACCAGTCAAAACACGACCAATGTGAATAATAATATCCTAAATCCAGATGTTTTTTTTGGACAGCCTCACCTCACAGTCATTGTCAGACGTGTCTCCGGAGGTGAACAGGCTGTGGGACTCCCTCCGCAGCATGACCTCTGACCTGGATCAAGCATTGACCTACAGAGACACAAAGACATGGCTGGTGGTGAATGTTGTTGCAGCTCAGTTGAGCCACTTGTTTGTGTCATGTGAATCACGCAGCCTCTTCGTGTACAAGTGATGCAGTCTTTTTTTACGCAGACAGCGGTTATGAATCAGAGATTTGTCTCTACCTCACGAACATCTGTGTCCGCACTCATTACGTAACGGGCATCAATCAGTGTCAGGCAGCCTGAGAACTTTTCGCGTACGCAAAAGACAAGGAAAGACGCAGCCATGTCTGGATGAACGCGCACATCTAAACATTCTTGCGTATATTCGTTTAAAAATAGCAACGAAATCCCCGATAACGCGCAGCTGTGAGCTACAGAAAAGACAAGAAAAAAAAGATCAGAGTAACGCATCTTACCTTTAAAAGCATCCCAGGACGTGTAAAAAAAGCCACGAAGAAGAGTGGAGTTTGGTTCCTACACGATGAGCAGCAGCGGGATGTGGCGGTGCGTGTCATTGTGGCGCGGGGAAGCCGTGCGCTCGCGCTGCTCGCGTGCGTTTGACATTGTGGCAAATCCTCTGAGTGACGTCAGCTACAGGGTTAGACCGCGGGGGCGCGCGCTCAGTCACTCAGTAACATCAAAGAGACCCAAAACAAGGCGCGAGCGCAGAGGAAGAGGCTTTTCAAAATAAGTTCGGGTTTTCAAAATAAAAAAAGCATAAGTAGAATATGTACTGTATGTGGTAAGTAGCAACCTTAAACTTCTTAATCTGATTGTAACCGTCCGAGCTTAATGTCTTTGTACATTTCTGTGCATTTGTTTGTCTGGCTGTTAGCAAAATATTTCATGAACCTGAGCGCATTTTAATGAAACTCAGGAAATGATCACTGGGCATCTGCAACTGGTTTTGGAGTCAACCCAATAAAAAAAAAAAAGACTGTCCCAGTCAATTGAGTAGGAGAAACACAAAAAGGCTACAGTCTATCAATTTTACAAAAGAAGAGCTAAAATTGAGAGTTGTTCTCAATACACAGTTTGAACCGTACACGTTGGTTTATATGTTTGCAAACATATAAATTAAAACCTTGACATTCACAGCTTGTGGTTTAAAGAAAATTATAGGTTTGTATTTAGATTGGTTGAGCTGAAAAAAAGGATTGGGTTTAAATGTGCCAAAAGTCATCTCAACAATTGTCTGTTAATCAATTTTCCTAATTTACTGTAAAACATTTCTGATTCCATCCCAAAAGACACAATTAAAATTACTTTTTTGAATGCACAGGAAGTATTTCCCACTGGGGGAGTTACACCAGTCAATTTTCCCCAAAATATTTATTTTCTGTTCTCTTTTCCATCTTATCTCCATCAGAGCTGACTGTTCTGACCTATTAACATCTTCATCCAAACAAAACAAAAGCAAACCAAAAGCTCAAAGAAATGGACAAGAACGAGATGGTTCCTACAAACACAGCTCGGTCGGTACCTCCTAACATTTGTCTGCACAAGTCAGAAAAAGTCAATATTTTTCATAGTGCAATGCCATGAGCTTCAAGATTTGGAGATAAAATTGCATCAGGCTAAAAGAATGGTTGTTCCTGGTTTTTCATGTTCTAATCTAAAAGCAAAGCTAAGATCATCTTGTGCTGAGAAATGATGGTTTAGGAAAAGACACTGAGTAGCAGTTGGTTTATGAGGAGTGGGAAAACTCTCAGCTACTACCACACAAGATAGTAGCACAATACAGCATCTGTCATCTTCACTGAGTTACAGCTATTTTTGTGCTTTTAGAAAGAGCTGGCTTCGGCAGCCATCTTGAACTGGTTCAGTTCCAAAAGGTGATCATGTTGCAGATGTACGGTACAGTCAAAGATTATTTCCTGAAAGTTCCATCAAAATCCATCCAGTGGGTCACGAGATATTGCACTACCAGTCATTTAAAGTTTACTTTGAATAATAAATGGCCACAATATAGCAACAACAACAAAAAAGTACAACAAGAGTGGCACGGTGGCGCAGTTAGAGCTACCACCTTTCAGCGAGAAGTATGCCATATCAAAACCTGGCCAGGGGGGTCTTTCTGGGTGGAGTTTGCATGTTCTCTTTGTGCATGCGTGTATTTTCCCCAGGTACTCTGGTTTCCTCCCACTGTCCACAGACCAAAAACATGTATTGGCTGATTGTTAACTCTAAATTGTGAATGTTTGAGTGAGAGAGTGAATGTTTGTTTGTTTCGTTTGACTCTATGTGTCCCTGTGATGGACTGGAGATCTGTCCAGGGTGTCCCCTGCCTCTACCAGTGACCCCGTGACCAGAAAAGGAAGCGGCAGGTAAAGATGATAGATGAATGGATGGCTGGATGATGGATGGATGGCTCTTGTACAACAAATATCTTGCTAGTCTCTCTTGTAAATGAGTCCTTGAGGCTCAATGAGACAAAGCTGTATAAATAAATGTTGAATGAATCTTGTCGGTTAGTGCTCCGAATATATGTTGAGGATTAGTCTCAGCTACTACCACACAAACCTATAGGCAATATATGTAAAACTGAATGAGTCAGAGTCATATGTTTATGACCTATGTTCCTTCCTGCTTATATTTTATCTGCAGCCAAGATTGAGATCAGAACGTTAACTTGGTTTTGTGAACCTTCCAATCATCAGATCCAAAGAAAGGAGAATACCTACTGTAACTAGCATCCATTATCGTTACCCGCTTCTTCCTTTTTCGGGTTGTGGGGTTCACTGGTATCCATGTCCAGCCATCACTGTGCGATTGGCGGTGGACACCCTGGACAGGTCTCCAGTCCATCACTCTCTCACACTCACAGGGACAATTTAGAGTCACCAATCAGTCTAACATGCATGCTTTTGGTCTGTGGGAGGAAACCAGAGTACTCAGGGAAAACCCACGCATAAACAGAGAGAACATGTAAACTCCACCCAGAAAGGCCCCCGGCCAGGATTTGAACAAGGGAGACCTGCTTGCTGAGAGGTGGCAGCTCTTCCAACTGCGCCACCGTGCTGCCACTGTAAATATCATCACTGACTATGCTCTATTATGTTGTTCTGAGGTCATGTGGTACTGTTACTGTCTTTAAGGCAACCAAGACTTTCCATCGCTTAGACAAAAAAGTGTGTTGCATGAAAAACTGTTGCATAGTCAACAATGTGTTATCCTATTGCCAGAGAAACAACAAAAACATGCAGGATGGTGGCCCTCAAGGACAAGGATTGGACACCACTGCTCAAGTTCAAATAATCCCTTCAATTGACCAAATCAGAGAATGAGTTCCGTAACTCTGGCATCTAAAGAATATCAAACGTGGACCAATAACGTGTCATTTGCTCCATGATCGTTATCTTGGTACAGTGAATGTCAGACCGCAGTCAGTAGCTGTGGGACCCACAGAGGAGCAGCTAAAAAAGAGATGCATTCATTTATTCACACAACCACAATGAGACACATACGGAGACACGGATCATCCCAGTCACTATCAACGGAAAACCTCCGGAAAGGTTCTATTCCCACTGAGGATCTGTTGGTTTTACTGCGTGTGCCACGTCATCACCAAAACCACTGCAGCTACAGTTTAAATTATATCTGGTCACTAAACAAATCCACTTTATGTTTAACTGCTGAGTTTCAGCAGATTTATTATACAGTGGCAAAAGATAGACAAAAATGTTTTTGTCCTTGTCTGTGTGTGTGTCTTTTAGCAAAAAAGCTCAAATTGCATAGATTTCAGTGAAACCTGTACAAAGGTGGATGTACATCTACAACTGAATCAACTTTAGAGTCCACCTTCTTCAAGATGGCTGTCAAGAATGGTTATAATACAGTCAATTTGATTAATGTTGACATGTTTGGTGAGGTAGTAGCTGAGAGTCATGCCGTATATTGTAAGCTTTAACAGATTGTGCAAGATCTTTGTTTAAAACTTTGGTATGGCAATATGCGTGCTTTCAAGAATTGCTACTTTCATCTTTAAAAGCACTGGCTGTGCATTTTTTGCAAGAGTCTCAGTTGGTAAATAAATAAATGGTAAGTAGAGCTAATTTCAGCTAAAATCTCCCATGAGTGTTGCTGCTGCCTGTAGACAGCCAGGCCACTGGCTGAGATAAAGTGTAATTAGCAGAGACCTAATGGTCGAGGGAGGGATCCACATCAGGGCTGCATGTGGACCATGCAAACGACCTCTGAGAACACAAATGCAGACTGTTGTATACTGTAGTTCCTTCAGCACTGAAAATGTATATTCACTGCATGTTTGGGATCTGTTTTTAATCATTTTTCCTTGCAATGTTTTTGCAACCTCAAGGTTTTAGGGTTTGTTTTTGTTCGCTTGTCAGAGCTCTCCCTCCCACTAAAAGAGCTATGAGAACGATATATCTTCATGAAATTGACAGAGGCATGAAAAGTAAGAGGAATGAAGATGTGTGTTATCTGCAGAAGACGGAAATACCTACTCCACATGCGCAGATAGAAGAGTTTCTGTATGGCCATACCAGTACAAACATGAGATGCAGAGACGATAAGGAAATTAAAGGAAAGGGTGCAGCTTAAATTAACCGAAACTGATGCATGAGGGCATCTCTCTCCCTGAACTGAAATTCTCCGAGACTGTCACTTCTAAAACGACGAGGACGATGTGGACAAAGTAACCGCAGAGGATTACCATTTCAGAAATCTTGAGGAGCTGCAGGGAAAAAGGCACTTCTTTATTTTTTCCCCCCTCCGGTCAGAACTCACAAAAAGGACATTTTTTCCTCAGAGTTCGCAGGTTTCTAGCCAATAAAGCAGAACAACAATGGACGTTTGGATCAGATGAGAGCCGTCGATTTGGGTTTGAGGGACAAACACGGCAGACAAGGCAATTACAGGTTCCAATGAAGTGAAAACAGCCAGAGGTGGCTCAGACGTTGTGATTTGGGCGTGTGAGCTATGCGCTCCTGTGGTGGACAAGTGAGGCAGAGCATCCACAGATCTTCACACAGCGTTTTAATTTCTGTGAGGAGGTGGCTGGAGACACAGCAAGAAGAAGAAATAAGGAAAGTTTGAAGTTTTGCTGTTGTGTGGAAGAAACAGACGCAAAAGAATACCATTTGCTTTGATCAAGCCTTGAATTTTTGTGGGGTAAGAGGAAGAAGCATCTTTGGGAGTCAACGAACGTTAAAAGCTTTTTTGGATTAGGTTTTTAAAATGAAAGGGTCTGATCAAACTAAGGACTGGACATGGGACTTTTCTTGGGATACGGTCCTAAAACCAGCCGCCCGTCTTTGCCTCAACACCTTGGACTTCTCAGACCTCTGGGATGATGAAGACACTGGAGAGAACCAAGAGACTCAACCATCAAGTTCAATATCAACATGTCCAAAATGGACCCTAGCACCTCCTCCCCCTCCCCCTCTTCCTCCACCACTGCCTCCTTTAGCAACACCTTTGCCAGGTTCCCCAAAAGGTGAGGTCAGTAAAAGTCGCACCTTGAAGCTCCACTGGAATGAACTGAAGAACTTGACCCCTCTTCCTCGGATGACTCGCTTTGGGACACAGACTATTTGGGCGGGACTTGAACCAGTGCATCTGGATACAAACCGTTTGGAGTACTTGTTTGAATCTAAGACCAGTAACACTAGCTTTAGCGTGGTTTCTTGTCGGCAGGTAAGACTGATGAGATGGAAGGATGTCTCCAAATTGCATTTCTGTACTGCAAAGGATCTTATCAAAATGTATGGAAAACACCGAGCAACTATACAACCATCTGAATACCCCTTGAAATAATCTAAGGCACTATGGAGGCTATGGAAGAAATGTGAAAGGTCACCTTTATGGCCAGTGTTTGAATTGCCCATTGTCCAAATTGTCTGTTGTGTGCTGCTGTAGTACCATAATGGTGCATCGTAGTGGACTACGAGGAACAGGAATACGATTTAAAAAATATTATTCATAAAAATATACAGGTAGTCCTCGACCTACGAACGGGTTCCAGACCTAAGGACCGTTCGTAGGTCGATTCTGCCCTAGGTCAAAACCGAATGACATGGCGCCGTATGTCCGCATTTACGGCCGCAAATCGAAACCGAAACTAAAACGGCGATCGGTAACGTCTTTTTAA
>JARVLU010001196.1:11753344-11763389 GCA_031762415.1 Simpsonichthys santanae | reverse complement strand
CAGAACAACAAAGTATGTCCAAAGCATATATGGAAAAAGACCTCCAAGACAGCAGATGTTTTATTTTTTTATTTATTTACAGCATCAAGAATATCTCTGCAGTCTAACCACATGATATATAATTTTTTACAGTGATTATTTTACAAGATAAATCATATGTTTGTCTTCTGTCTTTTGTATATACCCATCAGAGTATTAGTTTCTGATTTGTGTTGCTCTGTTTGCTCTGTGTTAGAGGCAGACACTACAAAGTCAACTGAACTGATACAAACCATAGCTCAGCTGCAGCGTGCTGTGAGACTGAACAAACTGGGCTGTGCTGTGTGTTTAGTTTTGCAGAACTGACCACAGTTTTGTTTGTATGCTTTGAAGCTGTGTGGACTATTTTACAGCTTTCCCTCTGGAAACATTCTCAGGGCTCTGAAAGTGGCATCAGATCAGTCCCATGGGAACATCTGATGCCACCTAAGGCCTCACAATCCACTTGAGGAGGGAGAAGGGCTCATGATAGAAAATGTTGCATGACCTTCAGATCCAGTATACATTTATGTGTGCCTCAGTTTAAAGAAATAAAGTTCAGGTCTGACAGAATTGACAAGCTAAAACCAAGATGGATTGGGGCAGTCTTAAATCAACTCCAATGTCTGATTATGCATTTAAGCAAATGCTATTAACATTTTTATGCAGACATCAAATTTGCATTGCACGGTTATAGAAGCATAGATATTGGATAATTCTGCAGGAAGTTCTCCACCTTGTTGAAAATGCTAAAGCTGGCTACTGCCATCACTTTTTGCACTTTTTTCAGCGAGTCATCCTCCTCCATCTCACTCTGTCCTCTGCATCCTCTGTCCTCACTCCAACGACCTCCATGTCCTCTCTGCATCCATATATCTCCTCTTTGGCCTCCCTCTTTGTCTTTTTCCTGGCAGCTGCATTTCTAACATCCTTCTACCAATATACCCACTGTCCCTCCTCTGGACATGCATCTTGTAATATTTAGTTGTTCTCAGATGGTTTACTTATGGCTGTCTTAAATACTGTTGTAGTAACGTACACATGGTACTGATTAAATAAGCTTTTCCCTCTGAATCCAGGCTGTGTTGTTTCCACATGCTCACTTTGGAAAGATTTTTTCTTTTGTATTACAAAACCTACAGCTTTTTATAAATCCAGTTTGCAAATGTCTACTCATTTAGGGTTTGCTTGTTTCATTACCCTGTATTTGACGAGAAATGAAATCAAAGAGCCACATATATTTGTTGTTCCTTGAAGTGATTTGGTTCAAAGTAGCAGCAAAAGGGACTGAAGTTTAAAATGGATTTGACAATAGATTCAGTTTAAATCTCAGTTATTTTAATTTTTTAAATAGCGCCATTATCATTATGCTTTACCAACTAACAAACACAATACAGTGCAAACGTTTTAAAAATAATCAAAACATGAACATTTATATCAGCAAGGCTTTACCTTTATTATCAACCTTGAAAGATATAAATGTTTTTTACCTCTCCGACTTCCTGTATTTGAGTAACTAACTGTGATTTACACAGCACTAAATAGTTCTTGAGGCATATCCAACAATGTTTTCATGAGATAAATTAAAGTTTAATTTTGTATTTATTTATTTATTTATTTATTTATTTATTTATTTAGGACTCATTTAATGGCATTTTGAAACAACAAAGTGATCACCTGGAAACATTGACTACAGGATGGGATCTGGAGGAGCCTGACAGAACATTACATTTTTTTTCTAAGCTGTTTTATGATGTTTGTTAAACTGCTCATTTTAACTGGGTGTGCACGAAGAGAACAGTGCATGGATCATTTTTAGCAGGTGTTTGTGTATGTTCGTGTGTGTGCAATGAAGTTTATAAGCAGTAAGGCAAAAGAAATCTATTGGAGTCATTCTTGTGTGCAGTTCTGTGGGATTCATCGATTTTGTCCCACCTCTCCAGCTGCACAGCCCACACCCTGATGCCCTGCAAATGTGCTGGCTCTGGCTTTTCTCACTATCCCGGGAGTAAATTTAAGTCAATTGCCGCACTTGAGCCTGCAAATGTGTGTGTGTTTCAGTGCAGTCTTGGAGCTGTGAGCTTTTGCTTGATAAGTGTATTTTTTAATTATTTTCACATATATTCATACCGCTCATGTTGAGCTTTTTAAATAATGTGGTTTTAATGTTTGTGCTTGCATTTTATATGTATCTGTAGACAGACATTTAAAAAGTGTATCCCTTTATGTCTGAATCATAACAATTGTTTTTTTCACGAACCATTGCTTTAAAACATATCTATATATCTCTTGTCTTTAAGTGTAAAAATGTATATTTGAATAATACTTTAGTGTCTGGCACAGTTTTAATTGGCTCCCTTAAGGTTAAAGGAACTGATAGTCTGAGATATTGATTTCTGTCACAAACCACATTCTCTTTAAATAAAGTGACTTTTTATTTTAGCTTTGAATCAGGTCATAGAACATTTTAAGAAAAGTTTATTTTCTATGTTTCTTAAAGAGGGAATAGTTTTCTAAAGTATATATAATTTACTTCAAGACATAAACTATGTTTCCTACTCTTCTGTGTGATGAATAGTTCCTTCTGTTTTGGGTCAAGGATAAAGAAGCAGCTGTTTTAGGTTGTACTGGCATCTGGTGCAACTCAGCTAAATTCTGGAGAGCTTACTCTTTTATTTTGATTTATTTTTTCATGGTATAATGAGCCCAAACATGCTTGATAAAAACCATCTGCTCCTAGGTGTGACACGCTGGTTGACTGAGATACTGAGATCTGGTGTGTCTGAGAATGTCCCTAAAGGCTACAGCGATTCAATGATCAATTAATCTCATCTATCTGAGTATATTGTGCAAATCCAAACATGTATTTAAAAGCATATTGTTACTGTCCTTTGTTAGTCAGGAGACCCGATCATACTTAGAGTAATGCTCATCGATTCTGCGTCAGTCACATTTATTCTGCTTTGAGCACAAAATAAAGTTTTTCTTCTCAGTTGAATTGCAGCAGTGGTGAAATGATTCACCTGAAACATAACACTCAGCAGCAGTGAGTGGTGTTTCTCCCCACCTTTTTTAATTTTAGAAATCATAATTTACCAGCCTGATCGAAATGATTAAACCCTTGAACAAGAACAACCAATGAATCGGACCTTTAACTGCAGTAATGAGGACGTTGCTTCAGTTATGTATAGTGACATTCTTGAACTGAAAGGCAAAGCTTTATGATCAAACCTACCCGTATGGACATGAGATATAAATCATATCCAAATTAAAATATTACTAGATAGCAATGTCTGAAATAGTCTAACTCTTGGATGGCCGGGCTCAATAAGGAGAGGAGCTCCAACACTGGAGAGGAGCTCAGAGTAAAGCCTCCACTTTGTAAAGCCTTCAGGAGGAGCTGGAGAGCATCACTATGTAGATATGCTTCATAACCTGACAACAAACAAGCTAAAGAAAGATGATTAATAGATGGAAGGACGGATGGATAAAGGTTTCACAAGAAAATAAATTCAAATAAATATAATAAAGAAAATGATGCTGTTACATTTATTGAATAAAAATAAAGCAATGTGATACATTAAAAACATATTCAAATGATGAACTACAGACAGATTGATTAAACTGTCTGACTGAATTTATATTGGGGCAGCACGGTGGTGCAGTAGGTAGAGCAGCTGCCTCTCAGCGAGCAGGTCACCCTGGTTCAATTTCCAGTCCGGGTACCTTTTTGGGTGGAGTTTGCATGTTCTCTCCGTGCATGCGTGGGTTTTCTCCAGGTACTTCGAATTCCTCCCACAGACCAAAAACAGGCATGTTAGACTGATTGATAACTCTGAATTGTCTCTAGGTGTGAGTGAGAGAATGAATGGTTGTTTGTCTTGTTTGTCTCTATGTGTCCGTGTGATGGACTGGAGACCAGTTCAGGGTGTCCCCCGCCCCTCTCACCAGTGACCCCCCTCGACCTAAAAAGGAAGAAGCCGGTAAAGATATTGGATGGATGGTTTTATATGGCCACTCAAAACAAAAACAGTCATGCCTCTGCAAACTTAACCAACTACCGATAAGACCAGAAGAAAAAAAAAATTGCAGCAGCTGCTACAACCAGTTTGTTGTAGCAAACAATCTAGTTATCAAACCACAATTGTTATACAGTACTTTGTTATATGAACAATATGTAACAATGTCTAGGGGGCCAAGATGGTGCAGGGATAGGGCAGCCGACCTGAGAGCATAAAGTCACAGGTTCAACTCCCTTCCATACCCACATGCCGTGGTGTCCTTGAGCAAGACACCCAATCCCTAACTACTCCCCGGGCACCCATATAGCTGCCCACTGCTCCACCTGGGTGTGTCTCAAGTGTGATGGGTCAAATGCAGAGAACTAATTTCATCATAACATGCAATGATGACAACACACAGCACTTTCTTTCTTCCTTCTGTTTTCACGAAGAGAAAATAAAATTAGAACATGCATTTTTGTCTTTAGGCTGCCCTGACTTTTAGTGGTGGTTTCAGTTAGCATGAAAATAGCACAATGAACCCAAAAGTGTTTGTTTTAGCCCAAGAAGATGCCACAGTCAAAATACTGTACATGCAGAAAAATTGGTGGACTTTGAATTAAAGTTTGGAAAAGTCATGAATTCTCTTCAGACGCCGATGCTAAGCTCTGCGTCTCTGCATGCTGAAGCTTCTTTCAGGGTGTGGGGCTGTCTGCTGTGATACTGGAGGCTCCGAGTCTCTGAGGAATGGTGTGTTCAGAAGATTACCCCGTCACGCAATGACTGCATGACGCAGTCTCAGCAAAGCTAGTCTTTCAGCAAAACAACAAACTGAAGCAGAAATTTAACAGCACACAGTGATGAATGAAATAATTACAAAAAACATGGTTGTTTTAAAAATAATCAACAATTACTCCCAAACTAAACCTGACAATGTAACATTCAGAGAGAGCTGATATTTGCCTTGGTAAAATTAAATCCTTTACGCTCACGAGGTTTAACCCAAAGCAATGACAGAAAATATCAGCCAACAGATGCAAGAAATGTATAGATAACTAAAATAAACATTTTGTTGACAAGTGTTCTCAAACCTATTGTTAGTGAAGGGTTGCTTTTTTCAATTAAGTGTTGAAATAAAATATAATCATAAAAAGTGGTTCGCTTTAATCATTTCTAATGATAAAGTTTTTGAGGAGTAGAGTTGTGCATCTCTGACTGACATGATACAAATCTCAGTGTGAGATTAGCACCACTATATAAAAAAATCTTTAAACGTATCAGAACTGTTTAAGAGTAAAACCTCCATCATTTGTCAAATGCGGATACACTTTTTCCATTCTAAATCTTCTGTAAGGCTTTTCACCTAATAGCTAAACAAAACTTTTTTTTTTAATTATAGTGAGTTTTATTAGCATATTAGATTATTTACTTTCAACCCTAACTTGAATTATTTTAAACAATCAGAAAGTTGAGCCTTGTTTATCAAAGTTCATGCTCAATAATCCAGATAAAAAAAGCCAACAAAGTTCAGTCAGGTCATCTGGGCGGTTTCTGTTTGTTTTTGTTGAGGTATGTCGTCCTTCATCCAAATGACTTCATCAGTCCGAGGAGCCACAACAAACTCAGTCCCACAAGCAGCACACTCACAACAGTGGAAAGACGAAATGTTTCAACAACAATCAACAACAACAAAAAGTCCATATGACCTGACTGAACCTTGTTGGATTTCAACCTGGATTATTGAGCATGAACTTTGATGTTTTGAACCACTTTGGCTATGGCTGCCTCTGAGGAGTCGATGGGAGAGAGGGCATGCCCCTGAAGCCATCTTATCATCAGCAAACTGGGTGGCCCACTTTGTGAGTTTGTGAGTGTGCTGCTTGTGGGACTGAGTTTATTGTGGCTCCTCGGACTGATGAAGTCATTTGGATGAAGGACGAAACACCTCAACAAAAATAAATAAATAAATAAATAAATAAAATAAAAATAAAAATAAAAATAAAAATAAAAAGAGAAACTGTCCAGATGACTTGACTGAAATTTTTTGAAGCCATATTTATGTTCACAGCATTTGGTCTGAGATGGTTACTCTTTCCATAACATGTAAATTTATTCCTGGTTGCAGCCACCTTGTCAAGGTTCCTGAACTTCATCCTGTCTATATCTAACATGATGTTTGCACTCACAGCAAAGGTGATTTGTTGACCCTAGATGCTTTGGCACATGATGTGAATTAAGCTTTGCTGTGAGGAGGAATATGGGAGTGTACAGTCCTTGTTCTCTTTTTAATTCCATCTTTATTTAGACAGATAAGTCACACTGAGCCTAGAAGACTCATTTACAAGTGAGATCTGCTTAGACAGACAAAACGTAATGAAACTGGACACATTAGGAAATGTGGTTTGTGCTTTGAGTACTCTAAATCAGTTGATTTACGAACTAAACTGTAAGATGGAGGCAATCTGTGAGAATTGCAGGCCACCGGCAGCTTCTAGGACTCACCAGCATGTTGGGCTCAACCTTGAGGAAGGCTCATAATGTGGATCAGTGCAGTGAAATACCTCATGTCTCTTAATTTTTTCTATCTAAAAGTATTCTGATAAAGAATAAGGGGCCACACTATTATAGCAGCAGCAACGTGCACTCCGCCCATCTTTCGGACAACTGTACAAACATACCTAGAATTTACAATGGCCACCTTGCACACATCATCATCTCTGCTCTTTGCAGATGATGTGGTCCTTTTGGCGTCATCGTGCCATGATTTTCAGCTCTCACTGGAGCGGTTTGCAGATGAGTGTGAAGTGGCTGGGATGAGAATCAGCACCTCCAAATCTGAGGCCATGGTCCTCAATCAGAAAAGGGTGGATTGTTCTCTTCACGTCGAGGGTAAGTTTCTGCCTCAAGTGGCGGAGTTCAAGTATCTCGGGGTTTCGTTCATGAGTGAGGGAAGAATGGCATTGTGGTGAAGAGAGAGCTGGGCTGTAAGGCTAAGCTCTCTGTTTAGCAGTTGGTCTACGTTCCTACCCTCACATACGGTCATGAGCTCTGGATAGTAACCTAAAGAATGAGAATGCTGATAAAGGCAGTTAAAATGAGTTTCCGCTGTAGAGTAGCTGAACTCTCCCTTAGAGATAGGGTGAGAAGTTCAATTAACCGGGAGAGACTCAGAGTAGAACCGCTGGCGCTGCTCCTCTATATTGAGAGGAGTTAGTTGAGGTGGTTCAGGTATCTGGTAAGGATGCTCCCTGGGTTCCTCCCTAGGGAGGTGCTTCAGGTATGTCCGATAGGAAGGAGACCCCGAGGGAGACCCAGGACATGCTAGAGAGACTATTGCACGTTTTCCACAGGGACGGCTCGGAACGGTTCGACTCGTCTCAACTCGGTTCAGCTCAGTACATGTTGCTTTTCCATACATACATCAGTAACAGTTCTAGTGGGCAGGTCCATAATCCAACTCACCTTAGCAGCTGGCGGCGGTGGTTCTCCATTAAGCTATTTAACCAGCACTAAACGTATTAGAAGACCTTGAAAAGATACACATCAAAATGGAGGATCTCGTAGCTTTGTTGAACATTCTGTTCAGTCTGTGGCTTTTTGTCAAACATCAAAGAGATAAGACCCTGAAAAGGCCACAGGCAGCAAGACGAAAGACTCTGGAGAAGTACAGGAGTGTGGGAAGCCAAAAATATGCAAGCTAGATGACATGTGAATGCCAATTAAATATGGTTTAATAATACATATGCTGTGTGTGTGTTTCAGATGATTCTCCAGCAAAATAATAGCAGCAGCCCCACAGTCTGTTTATGTCCAGCTCTGGAGTGACAGCATACAATGTGTGTCATTAAAGAAGACAGTGGCTGTTACCTTCCCTGCCCTAAACCATTGATGTATAATTTCAGTATAGATATTGACAATAAAGATGTATTAAAAATATCTTGACTTTTGTTATGACACTTTACGTTTGTTATTTACCAAACACTGTAGATGGATGAAAGCATGGATGGATGGATGGATGGGGATGGATTTATAATAATAAAAATGGACTGAAGAGTTAAACTAACGTCATTTGAATTTGATGTTTTCAGGCCGAGCTAGCTCTCATAAAAACTGACTACAGTAGTTGTTTTATCTTGTGAATAAAATAAACAGTATTTATGCAGTTAAATAAGGTGGTTGATTTTTCCCTAAGGGTCATGAGGTCACAGAGTTAGTGGACAATAAAAGGGTTAACCTGGAAGCTTCAGAATTTGTCCCTTAGTTCACCATTAAATCTCTGATGAACCAGATTCTACACAAACATCTATATTTAAAACTGTATAGGTTTTCTTCATCATTTGATGTATTTGCACTCATTGTGTCTACTTTTATTGATCAATTTAGATATGTAGCTTTGTTTCTTGTACATAGATTATTTTATTTTAGCTCAGCTTTAAAGTTTAATTCTTGTTTGTGATTTGTACATCTGTGTTAGGATAAAGTTTAACTAAAGGCTGTAGTTCTTATTTAAACCTGTTTGAGGAAAATATTTCTGAGTGATCCAATAATTTTGTCTTTTTATGATTTTTCAGTTGAGTTCACTTTGATTAACATATTATTTAATAAAGTCATTAAAGTGAAAACAGGATTTCATGATAAAGCCAGCACCATTTTTTTTTTAAATCTTCACTGATTTAAAAAATACATTTTTTTAATACATAAACTGTTTTTAAAAATCGTTGCCACCCTCCGTCCCAGACCTGTTCCAGTCCGCCCCTGTCTGCCTGGGCTCAAGGCCCAGCCTCGTGTGTTTCTGCGGGTCAGCAGCTCGTCTGATCCTCCACGGTGACTAGCGCACTCTGAATTTTGTTGTCGGTCACCAAACACAAAAAAACGCCTGGACTTCAGCACTGCACCACAAGGTTGTCATTATTATTTTAAAAATCTTAAAAATAGGTCCATCCGCTGCCCCGAGTTCAAGTAATTGCAAATGGTAGATCGGGTTGTTGTGAAAGTTTCTCAAACAACCAATGACTCCACCCCATGACCAATCAGTGACTGACAATGTTCTGACGTCTCATTTTGGTGCCAGTTCGGCCCTGTTGGAACCCCGGAGAAATGGGTCCTGAAAAGGGGCCAGTTCCATGAAAAACTGATAGTGGAAAATACCTTTGAACCATACCGAGCTGAGACGAGCCATGCTGAAAAGGACATACAGGTCTGTCGGTTTGCCTGGGAACGCCTTTGGGTCCTCCCAGAAGAGCTAGAAGAGGTGGCTGTGGAAAAAGATGCTGCCCCTGCAACTCGACTTCAGAACAAGTGAAAAATAATGGATGGATGATGGATTGTGTGTTATACCTTTCACCTTACACCTTCTGCCTCCATAACCATCAATACAACAACAACAAAGTGTGTGTGTGTGTGGGGGGGTGGGGGTATTATCTGAAAATATGAAAGATAAATGCCTCCTAGGAAGCACTTTTAAATCTAGCAGCCGACAAAAATACCAAGTGCTGGACCACAGATGCACTAAGAGGACTTTTTGAGGAAAAGGGAACTCGTCCAGTTGAAAAAGAGAAAGGAGAGTTGGATGAAAGAAAGACTGCAGACTGAAAACCTGAATGAGAGAAAGACAAAAAAGGATAATGTTTCGATAACCTGAATTCCTGGCGGAAACTACAGAAAACTGGCAATTTACCGAGCTTCCAACACTTTACCTGAATGTTCCACCAACATTCAAGAACACCTATTTCCTACAAAGAGTAGCATGCTGCACTGTTGATGTGCGGTGTCTACTCCTGCTCTCAATATGTCACAATACACCTGAGAACTGGTGTGCGTGTGTGTATGTGCGTGTGTGTGCAAAAGCAGAAAAACATGGGCCTGAGGAATTTCAGTTCTTAAACAATCAGTGAGTTACTATTAAATCACCCAGCTACGGCTCAACGAGCTTAGGAATGTAGCCTTTAAACACACACACTCACACACACACACACACACACACACACACACACACACACACACACACACACACACACACACACACA
>JARVLU010001196.1:11542420-11554561 GCA_031762415.1 Simpsonichthys santanae | reverse complement strand
CAACTGCACACCTGTAGAAGGAGGTGAGGACTGAGCTTCTCAGACCAGCTCTTCTCAGCCGCCTGAGGAAGTAGAGTACTTGTAGCTGGAGACCACTTACACAGCAGATCCTCCTATGTTCAGTGGGGGGAGGGGGGGTGTTAGGTGTGTTTGATCATTTTGAAGTTCACAACCATCTCCTTCCTCTTCTTCACATTGATGTGAAGCTTATTCTCTTTGCACCAGCTCTCCAGGTGTTTCACCTCCTGCCTGAAGCTGGACTCGTTGTTGTTTGTGATGCATCCCACCACAGCTGTATCATCTGCAAACTTTATAACTTTAGGTGTCTTGCTCAAGGACACTACATGTGGGAACGGTGTGGAGTTGAACCTCGACTTTCTGGTCCCAAGTCGGCTGCCCCACCTCTACACCATCTCAGACCGTCACGATGGACACTGTACAAAAGAAAGGCACTAGAAAATGCACAATTTCTTTCAGTTCTCTGATAAATTCAGGTACAACTAGAAGGTGTTGGCTTGTCTTATGATCCAACTCACCTAGGAGGGATAGAACTTAGAACAGAAGGTGATTGTTTTTCTTTTCTAGAGTTATTCTTTTACTTTTATGGTACAACAGCAAATGTTATAATAAACATGAAGCCCCAAGAATGGGAGGAACTAAGGGAGAATGGTTTCTTCATCCATCCATCCATCCATCCATCCATTATCTTTACCCGCTTCTTCCTTTTCAGGTCGCAGGGGTCATTGTGTCCCATGTCCAGCAATCACTGTGCGCGAGGTGGGAGACACCCTGGACAGGTCTCCAGTCCATCACAGGGACACATAGAGACAAATGAGACAAACAACCATTCACTCTCTCACTCACACCTAGGAACAATTTAAGTTACCAATCAGCCTAACATGCATGTTTTTGGTCTGTGGGAGAAAACCCACGCATGCACGGAGAGAACATGCAAACTGTCAAGGAGAATTTAGGTAAAGGTTGTGGATGTTTATCAGTAACTAATGTTAAATTAGTGTGTGTGAGTTAGAGGATTGTTTTGTCTCCTCAGAGAGGAGCCTGCAGGTGCACACACCTGACAACTTCAAGGCCTTCTCAGAGTCTGTCACCTGGCAGACAGAGGTCATCAGTAGATATGTTTAAATGGACATAAGTAATCGGATTAAACGGCCATTCGGAATAAAAATGAGTCATGTTAACATCCCATTCGGATTATTCTGAGCTGATTCAGCTTGATCCGAATGAATTTGTAATCAGAATGAGACAGGTGGTTTATGCAGATTCATAATCCAAACAGTGTGCATGTAAACACTTAATCTGTTCATTTTTTCCAATCGTGAAAAACTGACCTGACTGCGCATGTGCGACCTGTGTCTACCTCACGTACTTCCGCCTGGCTAATGCTAATGATATTAGCATGTTGGAGAAGCAAAACTGGTCAGTGAGCGACACAACATTTCTACTAGAAACTTTGGAATAGGGGACAGACTATGACATGGAAGAGCTCAAAATGATATGTATCACCTGTAGCTCATTCAGGGAGCGCAGTAACATCTCCACCATCAATAAAACTTGGCGCAGGTCCATTTTGGGCGCTCAGGTTTGTTTACGTTCATCACAGAAGTAGAACTTCTTCTTTGGTGGTTTCTTTAAGGAGAGTTTACCACTCTGCACATGTCAGTACTTCTGTTCAGAATAAAAGGTTGCTGAATGTAAACACTTGTCATGTGCCAGTGTAAGCAACACATTCCAATTATTTAATCAGAAAACATTTCAATCCCGTCAAATAATTTTGTGCATGTAAACGTAGCTAGTGTCTGTCTGATAAGCGTTATTAAAAGGCACTTCTTTATAATGACCATGGCAGACCTCGTGAGCTTCAATGCAGCATCTGTGTAAGCTTGTGTGTGTGAACTCTGCCCCTTGCAAGTAATAAACTGGATAAAATCTTCTCGTGTCGTCAGCGTGGCTTATTTTCAGTAAGTAGAAGATGAAATTACAGTATATTTATTTTATCCAACACAAACTCCACCCAGAAAGGTCCCCGGCCAGGATTTTAACCAGTGACTTTCTCTCTGAGAAGCAACAGCTCTACCATCTGATCCACTGTGCCGCCCTATTCTGAAATTGTTCTACTAATTTAGATAGCCTCTCTAAAATGCTCTTTATATTCCCAGTCTTCTTACTGTTGACAATAACCTGCATGGTTGCAAAATTCTTCTCCAGCTGCTCCTCATTTGTTCTTTTACAAACTTTTGATTTTTTTTCCCCATCAACATCTTTTGAGATGTATTGCTGCCACAGCAATCAAAATTACATAAAAATTTGACAATTTCTTAGTTTACTTGGTTGACATGTTTACTGTCTTCTACAGTGAATATACATTTGCAACATAGTTTTATAAAATTCATGAAATATTGTATTTTGTTTATTGTTTATTAATGACAACCCAAGGTTTTTTTTTTGGATTGAGGATATATTTGTCATTTATCCAGTTCTATCTTATCTTATCTTATCTTATCTTATCTTATCTTATCTTAACTTATCTTATCTTATCTCATCTTATTTTATATTATCTGCCAGTCCTGGAGGAACGAAATGTGTTTGCCTGGCCAGCTAAATGAACGACCTGTCAAAAATCACAATATTACTTTATTCATCTAACTGAAACCTCCAAGCATCACACAAACAAGGTAAAGTCTTCTTAATCTTTATTATCTTTGTGTGAATGTGCTGAATCTACATTTGATGCTGAACTGCAGCTAACTGGTTTCCACCTGCAGATGTTTTAAAAGTAGCTGTCACAAATCAGATTTATTCACAAATGAACAGTCAAGTTGGAAATCAAAATTGTACAGTAAATATCTAAAAACTACAAGGTCTAATAACAAGCTTAGCCTTTATCTGTCTTTTTTAATTTATGTGCATTCAAACGATGTTTGCAAAGGGAAGTCATGGCTAAAACGTCATTGATTGTCTGGAAAGTCGTTGTCTGGCCTCCACAGATATTATTATTATTATTAGTCTTGGGATGTCAAATGAGTCTGCAACATTCAGACATCCAGTCAGTCAAAAACATAAGTAGAGACTGTTTTTTACACATCCAGAGACAATTCTTGCATCAAGTGTTCCAGCAGTGCATGTCTGTCCAAAGAAAATGTGCACTGCTGAGGCTGGATCTGTCATTTGTCTGTTGTACATTAAGTTAGTAAATGTTTGCTGTCTTTTCTCTTGTAACCTTGGCAACGAGCCTTGGGGGCGCCATGGTTCCCAATCATCTGATTCTGTTTTTGCCGGTCACGATGTTGTGATTGAACGGTTCGTACTGAACTGCACATATGTGCGCACACTTGGCAAGGTGCTAAAAGGGGTGAAGCGAGGGGGGTTTCCAGCCAGGATACCGGCACGCTCTGAGTAACAGCATCTGGTGGTCTGGTGAACCTCCTGCACACATCCTTGGCTCATTTTTACAAAGTTATCAGCTAACATTAAACACAGCAGCTCAGAGACAGAGGTTTAAAAAAAAAAAAAAATACAACAGCAACAAATCAAAAGCAGCACCATTTCAACATTTTCTTAAGTGCAGGGCAAAAAGGAAACAAAAAAGGTTTGTTTTTGTCATTTGTCCAGTGGTGATGTTAGCCTCTTTTTGGGGGTGCTCAAGCACCCCTAAATTTTAACCCAGCCCCCCTGAAAAATGAAAAAAATATTATTATTATTATTATTATTATTATTATTATTATTATTATTGGCAGTACCGGGTTTGGGTTTTGTTTATTGATTTATGATACTTTGTACAATGCAACAAAATAAACAAATTTGATACTTGGTTTATTCACATAATGACTTTAATTGCTGGGTGTCCGGCCCCTGAGCTTCTGTTTTTTAGTAACCGTGGCCCCCTGAACAGTTTAGTTGAATAGTCCTGCTTTAGAGGGTAAAATACATTTTATTACATTTACAAAACCTAAACTGAGTCTGGAAAAATGTAAAAGATGACAAAGCCCCGAGGCCGACTTCAAAAGCAGTTGAATACAACATTGATAAACAGGAAGTACCACATGTTCACCTGTACGAAGGTAACTGCCGGTAAATCTTACATTTTATGTCATAATTACATTGTACAGTATGCTTAATGGTTAAATTAAAGATAAATGCTTGAAGCTAGTTGTGTTTTATTTTGCATGTTTTATATGTAGATATATGTTGTAACTTCTGGTTGCATACGTTTATTCTTTTTTATGATCAGTAACACTAAACTGATTTTGTACAAAGTGTTTATTAGGTCGTGTAATGTAAAGCAGAGTGCTACGTCTGTAGCATCTTAGCTAGTGCATCTGTATCGCATGCTGCTAGCTTAGTGCTACTTCTTGTTGTGCGGAGTTCTCTAAGATAGTTATTGAATCAAATGTTACTTATATGTAGAAGTTTAAAAACCCAATAAATACACCAGAATGCAGGAAATGGCATCTACTTTATTAAAAAAATTTCTGGGGGATGACCCCCAGACCACCCCACCAATGTGCCCACCCCCACATTACTACCAGTGGCCACCATGTTGTTCAAGTCAAGATCCATTGTCAGCACTGGGGGCTAAACACCCCCTAAGGGTCAGACTCTAGAATGCATTTCTCTATATTCACATTGCTGATATTAAAGATGAATTATTTAGTTTCATGTGGAAAATGTAGCTGTTAACATGTTAGTTAGTGTCAGGATGTCACAACCAACATAAGCGCTAAGATCATTGTCAAGCACTGAAGAAATTATCATAAACTTTTCATTTAGCGCTTTTCATTGTGATTCCTTCATTTTCTCGACAACTTTTAGAAGAATCAGCTGTGTTCTCAACATGAATAACACACACAACAACAATAACACACAGAACAGCCTTTCTTTCCCCTGTATTCTTGTGACACATACCACAGCTTTTCTGACACATTTCCTTAATTTGTTCTGCCTTCCTATGTTTTCTTTATGGCTGATGTTTCTTCTCAGGGTCCTGTTCCAACCCCCAGTCCTACACTTCACCTTGACTCCTTGGGCAACATGCTTTCAAGCCAAAGATCACAATTTTGGAATTTTTTTGTGTGCAAATATCCTTTTTCACAGTCATTACAAAGAACTGACACTTCTCTTGCATCTGTATTCATAACCATTTATTGCGCCGCCCCCCACCAAAAAAATAAATAAATAAAATTCCCAAGACCAGATGACCCCTGAACCTCACACCACTGTAACATCAGTGTTTTCTTTATCTTGGCACAAGTCTTCTTCATTCAAGAAGTAGATTTATTGCACATTAAACTCAAGAAAACTGAAACCTGCATGTACAAAATAAGGTATTACAAGAGCTACGTTTACCTTTCTGTTAAACATCTGACAGGATAGCAAGCAGGTACATTTTCCAATAAACACTAAGACTTGTATAGCCAAGTGCAACAGATGCGTTCCAACCTGAAGCTCAGGCTACAGCTGAGGCACGTCTCTTTCCTGCCTCCCTGCAGACAGATCAGAGCAATCAGCCTACATTTGCTGCCTGACAGGTGAAAGCAGGTGGGAGAGCCGTGGGTGTCGTTCACTCGGGAGGTGAGATGAAAAGCCCAGGCCGCTGTCCTTTCTCCGCCCTTCTGCTGTTCTGATTTCTGCTCCTGCGTTGGTGGGAGTCCGCTGTCAGAGCCAAGGGCAAACAAAAAAGGAAACTGAAGCAGGTTGCCAAGGCAACACAGGACACAACAGCCCCCACTTCCCATCCACCCGCCCCCTCTCTCTCTCACACACACACACACACAGGTACAGGCAGTTTGCTGCTTGTGCATGCTCAGACGTGTGGCGAAGACGTCATCGTGCTTCTGTTTGGAGCGTGAAGGAGCTTTTCGTAGGCTGGAGCTGAGGAACATTTCACGACTTAGATGAGTGGGCAACTATGGTTGACGGAATGTCACGAGTTTTATTTATGCAGGCCTGTGTCTTTAGTCTCGCTCCCAGTGTCCTATTTTAACACCGGCTGTGGAAATGAGGCATTAGTCACACTCCATCATGATGTTCTCAATAGGACTTCATGTTTATACAACTTTAGATAGTCAGTGTGGCTGATATGAAGCTGCAGAGCATTTAGAAGTATGTGATTGTGTAATTTTACCTTTTGTTTAATACGTTCTAAGAATAAAAGCCATATGACCTGCTGGTGTTCACATCAGAGTTTTAAACCAATATCATTTTATGATTAGAAAAAAAAAGTTATATTGTAGAGTTTCAAGACAACATTTTTAAATCACTGCTTGTAGGCTCTCATGTGATGTGAGACTTTGCAAAATATTCTAGTTTCAAAACTGTGTTGAAGATGACCCTCACCTACTAAGACATGAAATTTGAGATAGCATTTACTGTAAGTGTAGCTCTTTTTTGTTTGTCAATGTTGCTTATTTCAGGCAATCATCTTAAGTTGGGGGGGGCGGCACGGTGGAGCAGTTGTTAGAGCTGTTGCTTCTCAGCGAGAAGGTTGCTGGTACAAATCCCAGTCGGGGACCTTTCTTTTGCATGTTCTCTCCGTGCATGCATGGGTTTTCTCCAGTTTCTCCGGTTTCCTCACACAGACCAAAAACATGCATGTTAGATTGATTGGTAACTCTAAATTGTCCCTAGATGTGAGTGAGAGAGTGAATGGTTGTTTGTCTTGTTTGGCTTTATTGCCCTATTCACATGGGATTAGTTTTATAGGGACCACGTGTAATAAATAAATTACTCCTCAACATCTGCTTTTTATGTGACGTATTCACACGGGATAACCAAAGCCTGAGATTTAGCTGAAATTTACAGACATCTTCCAGATATTATGTTAACGCTGCGTATTTTGCAACATCTGCTTGCGTGAGTGACGTGAGTTGATATTAAAACTACTTTTCAGGCTACGTCCACAGCTTGGTGCTGTGTTACTGCCATCGCTAGCCAGCTGTGTAGTAGTCTAAAAATTATTCTAATCATACAAAGCGATGCATGATGTGAGCCACCATTTGCATATTATTTTGCTCCGTCTCTTCAGTCGTCTTTTTTTTTATTTGGCGACTGTTACGGGTCGATAGGCTTTTGCTGGTCAGCGACACTAAAGGTTATTTATGCACATCAATGCAGCCTCCATTGCCAAAAGCAAATAAAAATGAGCCCAGGAAACAAAAAAACGCCTATCTACGTATCGGATCCCGCCTATTTCTGTTCAAACCGCAGAGATGCCTATTCACATTGGACTAGTATTATCAGAGGACCTCAAATTTCAGCTAAATATAATAGGTAATTTGTGGGGGAATTGTTACTTTACAAATTACTGACATGGCTGATTCGCACGGGATTAACAACACAGGCAACCTCTGTAATTATTACAAACAGCATGTGGTCCCTAGGTAAAACTAATCCAGTACAAATAGGGCTGATGTGTCCCTGTGATGGACTGGAGACCTGTCCAGGTGTCCCCCGCCTCTCGCACAGCGATAGCTAGATATGGGCACCACTGACCCCATGACCCAAAAAGGAAGAAGTGGGTAAAAGACAATGGAAGGATGTATCTTAAATTGGATTGACTACAAAAGTTAATTACAGTACTTGCAATTTCCCATCCACTGTTATCTTTTGAGAGTTTCAAGCGGTTCAAGAGATATTTTGCTCACAAGATAGACAAACTCACACACAGACACAGGCAAAAAAAAAAAAAAAAGGAAAGAACATTATTACCCTTTTGCCTTTGCCTGCAGTCACAAGATATTTTACCATTAGATTGCTCCTCTTCGTGCGATATAATGATGTGTCTGTTTTCCATACGATCTCATGTGCCATTCATCTGTTCTCTCAAACAGCCCAACACGATTCCAAAGCCTGGGCATGCCCATGCTTCTCATGCAAATGTGGGAAAAGCAACTACAAGGGCAGAGTCAAGACAGACACTCAAACAAATGCTTAATTAGTAGCTGAATAGTCAAACAGAACAACCACAGAGAGGGGAGTGGAGTTGCAGTGCAGGGAAGGGAGTGACGGAAATGTCAGCTTTTAAAGATGTGTAAATGTGCACTTTGTAGCCCAGAGGACAATTTCATGGCTTTGTGTGTAAAAGCCAGTCGTCAGATACAAGTTTGTGTGTTTACATGATGTCAGCTCTTTTGTATAACTTGCTATAAGTGGTATTCACCTACAAAACAAAGTGAGCTTTAGAAGTGCGGAAATATGGATCTGGAAGTGCTTAAGTACAAACACCTTGCCTAGCCATGCGGAGGATCAGGCTGACACCGTCAGCTCCAGCTCTCACTAGACGCATTAATGATCAAAAGACTTTTATATTATGTTGGATCACGGCCCAGGCTGAATTAAAAATTAACATGCCAGATGTTTTCCGCAAAACATGGATAATTCCAAAAGGTAAAGGCAAATATTCAGAAACAATTTGACCCTTGAACTGTTTGTCTAATAAGTAATTTTAACAATGATTTATCAATCTGAGAACTTCTCCGTTTAAATACTGGCCGCTCATTTTTATCACCCACTGCAAAAGATAAAGTGGACAATGACGTTCACCGTGTTTTTGTGTATGTTTGGTTTTCTGAACTTTCAGTAAATACTCTTATGAATCGCTGAAAGTGTCCGATTCAAAATGGTCCCCACAGCAAAACCACATATGAAAACAAAAATGTCCATAATTAAGTCAGTTTTACTGATGTTGAGCTCAAACTTAGTGTGGTAGTAGCCTACAGCTAGAAGAAGAAAATGTTGTGTTGTCATCATTATATGTTTCCATACACTGACTAAATTAATTCTCTGCATTTAACACATCACACAGGGAGGAGTGGACAGCTATGTAGGTGTCTGGGGAGCAGATGAGGATCAGGTGTCTTGTTCAGGAACACCACAGCATGTCGGCACGGCGGGGAGTTGAACCTGCAACTTTATGGTTCCAAGTCAGCTGCCATATCCCTTCTAGGGGTGTAACGGTACACGTGGGTGTATTGAACCGTTTCGGTACAGCATGTTCAGTTCGGTCCACGTTAGTACGTTTCGGTTATTTTTTCACTCATTAAAATTTATTAACGAGAGATTATGCGCCGTGGAACTAAAGTTCCTAAGCGTGTTTCAGCACGGCGCTATTATCTTGCAGCACGTAGCATTAGCAGCCTGCATCTCGTTTCGGTCTCCTGTTAGGGAACATTATGGCTTTCTTGTTAAAAGACGTATAATAATATAATAATAATCATTTTATTTAAAAGCGCCTTTCAGGACACCCAAGGACACTTCCCAGCAAGAATGTGAACAAATCCAAAGCTGTGCGTTGACGTTGTTTCACGGAGATTGGATCTGCAGCAGGCAACACGTCTACCTTGTTAACGAGCCTGAAACGACATCATCGGAACGTGAACGTCTCTTCTAGCAGCATGGTGCAAACACAGATAACCCTGATGATGATGAGTGAGAGAATATTCAACCACGATGACTATTCAAGAAGAGTTTTTTTTTTTTTTTTAATTATCTAATTACCTTTTTGATTTAAAATTACAATTTTATCAACTCTTTTATTTTTTTAACTCTTTGTGTTTTATTTCCAGTCTGGGACCGAGATAGCAGCTGAGTCTTCTTCCTGTTCAGAGAAATCCACCAGATCACCTCCAGCTAAGAAGTCTGTGATGACTGAACTCTGAACTTTTCCAGGGTGGGAGCAGGTCCAAGAAGAAGTGTTGAATAATGAGGCCAAATACAGCCACACTGCAAAACTAGCAAAGCTCTACCCCTTTATTCCTGCTACCGGTTGTTATTTGGATGATTTTCTCCACCGCTGGAGATATTCACTTCAACTAGATTTGTGCTTTTGGCAGAAAATGTGGACAAGTTGGCCTTTTTGGCCAAAAACCTAAAACTTGATTGTAAATGGTCTGTGGCTGCTTATTATTCTGGTTCTGACTCATTGTATTTATTAAGATTTTTTTATGGTTACTATCATTTATTTATTGTAAAGAGTGCTGTTTATTTGAAATAACATCCGAATGGGTTGTTTTTGTTTATTTTTATACAAACATATGTTTGTTTACTTGGCATATTTTCAAAATAAACATTTTGTAAGTATTCATATTGTCTTTTTTTGTACCGAAAATGTACCAAACCGAGACCTCCTTGAAATTGAACCGAACTGAACTGTGATTTTAGCGTACCATTATACCCCTAATCACTACACCATCTTGGCCCCTACAAAGCTTACAGCACCTGGTATTTCCAGGGGGTCTTCCATCCAAGTACTACTAATCAGGCCCGACCTTGCTTAGCTTCTGAGATCAGACGAGATCAGGTGTGTTCAGGGTGGTATGGCCGTAAACACTACTCCCACCACTTACTCCAAGTGCCCATGGATCACATGGCATAATACAAGTATATATTGCATGAGACTGCATATGTTAATTTAAAAGTTTAATCAGAATACCTGCAATTCTGTCATTTTTCAACATCAAGTAGATGTAGTCCAAAACTGTGAAATGTGGTGGATAATAGGTATTCCTTCAAGAAATGATGGGCCATTAATAAAGTTATTTAAAAAAGTAAATAACTTGTCTGATAAATAAAATGCTAGTGGTTCATTTTGTTTAGAACGAATAGGTTTAGGCAAATAAAAATGTCAAAATTTGTATATAAGCATGGGGTATGTCCCTGTAAGTGCACCAAGAGCCCAGTCCTAATTAACGTTCCCCTCGTTCCTGCCAAGTTTAATTTACTCGCTCTGCGTGTGTGTTCGTAGAGAGTGATTTTGATTAAAACACACACACCTGTTTTCATAGAGACACACCAACTCTTTATCTGACAGCAAAAACGTGAGGAGGAAACACAAATGGCTGGCCTGCGTGCAACTGTCAGTAGTCATGTTTTGGTTTGGGTGGGTTTCCATTTGCTATGAAGTCCAAACTTTAATTATTTACATGGACACTATCAAGACTAAATTCATATATTACTGATGAGCAGTTCAGGATGGCTGCTGTGTACAAGAGCTAAAAACAAAAAGACAAAAGAAAGCACATTTCCTTTTCCATTTTCAAAAAAACGCAGTACATGTTGGTATGAAACATAAATGCACCATTTGAATGCTTTTTTTTTATTTTTACACTATACAGTATCTATTTTGTGTTATTGAACATATCCTAAGAAATTTTGAAAGGCTGCAACTGGACATTTTTTTATTGTTTGTTGAAGAAGTTACGCTTTTAATTAAGGAACTTTTTTTAAATCACAAACTGAAAAATGTGTTAAGCTTCAAAAGTGTAACTAGTTGCTCCATTTTCTTGAGCTGAATTCACAAGCGAATGAAGTTCCTGGCCCACTGCCAGCACAACGAGGTTAGCTTTTGTTAACATCAACTTTTCTCTTGTTTGCACTGACCCAAGACGGAACAGGCTCTCTCTTGATAACAAATCATCACCATCACTTTTATTTAACCAGATTAAAACCCACTGAGATCAAGATCTCTTTTCCAAAGGTGACCTGGCCAAGAGTTCAGCAGCACAACATACAAAATAACCAAAACAATTAGCATCATACAGTAGGATAAAACAATGTTTTACCCACATAAATGTTATTTTGATTTTAAAGTGCAAGGGCATATAATTTTTTTCCCATTCATTCAACTTTTATTTATACAGGTTAATCTCCATTGAGTCTTGGGGACTCATTTACAAGAGAGACCTGATTTTAACAAACAGTGATGACAACAATGGACAATCATAAAATAAAGCATACAAATTGAGAAGAACAAATGAAAGAAAATGGTATAAAAAAAAGAAAAAACAGCTAGGTTGTAAAGCGATGAAGAATAAAAACAGGAACATGTATTGTTTTTTCCATGAACTTAGTAGATGTTTGAAATCACTTAGAGAGGTCAAGGTTGAGAGCTTCAGACCTTTTGGCAAGATATTCCAGGAAACAGGAGCAGAGTATGAGAAGACCTGTTTGTCTAGTTCAGTCTTCACTGAGGGAACACTGCAGGTAATAATGTCCTGGGAGCACACGCTGTAGCTGCACTCACGCAGAGACATGTAGGAGGAGATGCACAGTATGAAGGCAGCAGACCAAGAAGTGATTTAAAGATGAAAATGTACCAGTGGAAGAGTCTGCGTGAGGTTAATGATG
>JARVLU010001196.1:11411964-11422678 GCA_031762415.1 Simpsonichthys santanae | reverse complement strand
TTTTAAATAAATGTTCCATTTGTTTACATTGTTGTTTATTCTTTTCAGCTTGTCAGTTACAAAACTGAAACTAAATGTATGACCATTTTAATAGAAAAATCGTTTCTGAATCAAAAATTGTTTCTGAATCGAAAAATCGATTTTGAATCGAATAGTGACACCAAAAATCGGAATCGAATTGATTCTCCAGACACGAGAGATTTGCACCCCTAAAGGAATGTGACAGCTGAAACCCTTGTCTTGCATATGTCTCTGCGTGGTGGTTCTTGAAGCACTGACTCCAGCTGCAGTCCACTCTTTGTGAATCTCCCCCACATTTTGGAAAGGGTTTTGTTTCACAATCCTCTTCAGGGTGAATGGAATTATTGAAATAAATCAACTTTTTCATGATATTCTAAATTTATGACCAGCATCTGTATTTGCACAGACATTCAGATGAGAAAACAGCAACAATCTCAACAAACGGTGTCATTGGAGGTAGCCATTAGTCTAGCCTGGATTAAGACTCTTGCCTCTTCCTCCATGCTCTGACTGATGGTATGTCTGATAAAGCACTAAGTATTTATAACTTTTAGGCACAACATCACTTCAGTCATTAGACTGGGCCATCTCCAAGTAGTCTACAAAAACAAAAGTTATAAAACTATGTAAGTAAAGTGTACATTTAACTGTTGCTCTGTGTTGAGTCACAATCGTTCATCTGAACAGAGAGGAAGTATTTCCCCTTCAACATAAACAAAGCTCCCAACAAATTTGAGTTCATAGTCAAAATTTGAAGAGCTGATGCAGACTTCTGCTATGGAAACAACGTGTTTCTGTAGAGCCCATCAGATTACTACACTACTAACGTTAACGTTTGTAGGGCAGTCATTCAGATTGGAGCAAAATGTGTAGTTAAGAGCAGACTTTGGATTTTAAACAGCTGGGTGCCAGTAAAATATTTTCCAGGCCCAGGTATTGCATACAAGCCTGTGACATACCAGGACACTGAGCTCAGGGCAAGTAAAGCCTTTCCTTTTCCTGGTGTGCACAGAAAGAGCGCTTGCAGTGGGATAGTTGAACGGCTCACATAACAACAGGAAACCCAAAGGAAGCAGCTGTTTACATCTGTCTTAAAATAATTCCCTGCTCAGCACAGTAACACAGTCTGCATTAAGTTATTTATTAGCCAAAGGTTTGCACAAACACACACATACACCCCCCACCCCCCTCACACACATTTCCCCACCACCATGCCCCAGTTCTGTGATCTGATTAGAAGCACCCCCGCTCCCCATTAGAGGTCTACATCCAGTCATGCATGTGGACTGAATTATGATTAAAGTGCTATCATTACAATTACAACGTGAAAATCTGCCGCCACATGTGCTACAACAGACCTGGAATGTGTGGGAAGCACTTTTCTAATTGAACAACCTTGTCAGATGGCAGAACATCAAGGCAGCTCTCAGAACCTCTGTCAACAGCTGCTCTGCTGACACGGCATCTGGACTGTACATGCTGCTGATACAAGGTCACTTTGGATAATCATTAGGGCGGGTAAAACACAGTATGTTCACGTTAAAGCCCAACGCTCTGATTGTTCGTCTGAGGCAGCTTGAGGTGAAGCCACAAATGACAACAGTCTGGACTTAGTACATGTAGGGATGGAAGTACCTGACTAAGCTTTACAAAAAATATTAAAAATATTTTTCAATATGCATTTTGGTTGATATAGTTTGTATGAGTCTCTTAGGAATAGTTTAAATAATTATCTAATGTAATGTAAAAAATATTGGCTGATGGTCTTCCTTTATCGTGTGAACCGCTAGCTCTGGATGTCACCAACAAACTGGTTGACCCACTACAAGAAGTTGCAGCTCCTCAGACTGAAGAAGTCTTTTGGATAAAAGATGAAATGTTTCAACAAAAAAGAATCCGTCCAGAGGACCTGACTCAACCTTGTTAGATTTATCTACCTGGATTATTGAGCATACATCAGGACGCTTGACAAAAGCCTTTGTGAACTAATGTCATCACATCCTGGAACAAAGCCTAAGGTCCCCAACACGCAAGACGATGACCCCACTACACTCTCTGTGACCTAAGTGCACACGCACAGCATGTTTGAAATACTCACAATCACACCATACTGGAAAGACTCTATGGGTATCACTTCATTGTAGTTGAAGTCTTGGCACAGGGTCAGTCCTGCTACAAGTTCTCAACAACCAAGACATGCCAGTGGACATGGGCCTCACATCATGAATACAAGGTTATCACACTTTTCCCATTCCACCCACAATGCCATCAAACTATGCTGTCACCACAATGATAAACCACCACCACTTCACTGTGTAGAAGCTTTGTGCATGCTTAGAAACTTTGTGGACCAATCATGTTCTGTTACATATAATGGAGTGCCTACTTTGTTCCTATAAACTATGATCCTGAAAATCCTGCTATGATCCTGCTAAGACCATTTGTATGAACTGATCACAGTGGGGTTACAGTTAATTATTGCGTTTGGTTTTCTCCAGTTGGTGTCCTGGCATTATGGACAGTCTGACCCGTCGAGGTGTATGTTGAGCATTTAACACTCCTGTTTGGTGATATCAATGTGATCATCAAAAGAGGGTATGAAAAACAATTGAGATGGTCGTGTTCAGAGCTGTTTGTTATAATCATGCAGACATTTTTTTTATTTATCCAATTTGCTGTTTTCAAGCTTTTCAATTAAAAACGTACTAGGAACAAGTGAGCATTCATAAAGGAGTCACACTGAATCACCCCATAGTCTACATCCTTTCAAGTGGGATCACTGAATTTTGACAAATTGTTGTACTAATTGGGTTAAAACACTAAAAAAAATAGTTTAAAGCAAGCTAACCATGTAGTGTAGTCAGAATATGGTGTAAAGAATTTTGTTTGTAAATTACAAAGTACTGGTAGTTGTTCTAATAAGAAACAAAATAAAAACTTTTTTTAAGCTACAGTGGATAACTTTTTTCAAGTATTTAGGGTCCACTGTCCAGGAAAGAGGGGAGTGTGGTAAAAAAATGAAAAAGAGTCCAGACAGGATGGAATGGATGGAGAAAGTTTCAGGAGTGATTTGTGACAAAACTGTGTCAGCAAAGGTCAAAGGAAAAGTTTACAAGACAGTGGTGAGACCAGCTATGTTGTATGTTCTGGAGACAGAGACATGGACAAAAAGACAGGAGACAGAACTGGAAGTGGCAGAAATGAAGATGTTGAGGTTCTCCTTAGGAGTGACAAGGATGGATAAGATTAGGAATGAGATCATCAGAGGTACAACACATGTTGAACAACTGGGAGATAAAGTTAGAGAGACCAGACTGAGATAGTTTGGTCATCTCCAGAGGAGGGACAGTGGGTATACTGGTAGAAGGATGTTAGAAATGCAGCTGCCAGGAACAAGACAAAGAGGAGATACATGGATGTACCGTAGTTAAAGAGGACATGGAGGTAGTTAGAGTGAAGACAGAAGATGCAGAGGACAGAGTGAGGTGGAAGAGGATAACTCACTGTGGCGACCCCTGAAGATGGAAAAACTGAAAGAAGAAGCTACATTATAAAATGGTTAAGATACTAAAAACAGGAAAATTGCATTGATTTTTGCAATAAACTTAACAGTAGTTTAAAATTCCTTAGAGAGACCAAGGTCGAGAGCTTCAGATCTTGTTGCAAGGTGTTACAGGTTACAGGAGCAGAGTAAGAGAAGGCCCTTTTGCCAAATTCAGTCTGCACTAATGGGACAATGTAGGTAATGATATATTGGGAGCACACACTGTAGCTGCACTAACGATGTGATATGTAGGAGATATGAAGGCAACAGACCAAGAAGTGATTTAAAGATGAATATGTACCAGTGTGAGAGTCTGCATGAAGTTAATGATAACCAGTTGACCAGCAAATACAGGGTGCAGTGATGAGCCCAGCATGGTATTAGATGTCCTTCTAGTTATTACCAAGGTCCTGAGTGTCTCTGTGTGCATTGTGTTATTAAACATATGCATAAAGTTGGAGATGCCTCAGCTTCATAAGTGTGCCGCTGGCAAATCACCTCCAGTTGACTTTATTCAGAGACAACCACAGCTTCACACACAATCACTCCACTTTCTGCATGTGTGGCAAACATGTTTTTACACTCCACTACCAGGAGCATCTCTGACTCAAATTATGTTATGTTCCTCATTTCTCTGCCTCTAAACATCATACAAAGAGAGAAGTCACACATGCAGGACATATTTATATCTATTTACAAATTTTAATGGGGGCATGTCATGGGATGTATGGTATGTTTGCTTAGTTCTACATTTGTCCGTATGTATGAAGGAAAGGTCCACAGGAATATGTATGAGCACAGTTTGACAAATCTGAATATTTTTGTGTGCACACACTTTCCCAGTTTGGTCCATATGCAAATTTTCAGTATGAACGCTGCACACACTTACACACATGAGGTCCCTGGTATTTGCCAAATTCAAAATATTACTCAAATCAAACCTCAGTTGCACAAAAAACATTAATGATCCCATCATGTCATTATTTACTAAGCAAAAATTAAGCCAAAATGGAAAAGCTGTGTGAAAACTCCAGTTCAACCCATAATTTAACAGCAATAACAAGCAGATGCAATATCTCTCAAAAGTTGTCCTCTGTAAGACTTTTGTCAGTTTCACACATTTTTGTGAATAAATTTTGTACCGATTTTCTTTTAAACATTGTTTCAGGTTGTTTTGGGTTTTTGTGCATTAGTATGACATCTGAGGGTAAATTTGATTGGACATCGACTCCTAGAAGATTCACAGCTGTCATAAATGTTTTCCACTTGTGAATAATCTTTCTCAGTGTATAGAGTGATGGACTACAAAGAGTTTGGAAATTATCATTATCCTGTCTGTCAGAATTCCTTGTCATCACCCTGCTGTTTTGTGTTTTTCCACTAACCTTCTTGCTTACTGAGAGCTGGAGAGGAGCGGTTCCTGTGGCAGTACCGGTTTCTCCTGTAACAAACTCAGCTGTGATTCATAACAGCTGATAAATGCTCCAATGTTTTCATGTTAAGTTGAGGCCATGAGTATTTATGGGACCAGTGAACATAACATGGCTTCACATGGGGTAAAGAAGTGAAAAAGAGAGTCCAGACAGGATGGAGTGGATGGAGAAAAGTTTCAGGAGTGATTTGTGATAAAAGTGTTTCAGCAAAGGTCAAAGGAAAAGTTTACAAGACAGTGGTGAGACCATCTATGTTGTATGGTCTGGAGACAGAGACGTTGACTAAAGGACAGGAGAAAGAAATGGAAGTGGTGGAAATGAAAATGTTGAGGTTCTCCTTAGGAGAGACAAGGATGCAAAGATTAGGAATGAGATCATCAGAGGTACAGCACATGTTGAACAACTGGGAGATAAAGTTAGGGAGGCCAGACTGAGATGGTTTGGACACGTCCAGAGGAGGGACAGTGGATATATTCGTAGAAGGTTGTTAGAAATGCAGCTGCCAGGAAGAAGACAAAGAGGAATTCAATTCAATTCAAAAATACTTTATTAATCCCAGAGGGAAATTAAATATTCTTGTAACTCATCATCTTGGATTCATTAATGAGTTGTTCTAGATGCTGATGTCTGTGGGCAGGAAGGATCTCCTGTAGTGGTCTGTCTCACAGCAGATCTGAAGAAGCCTCTGACTGAAGACAATCTGTTGTTGTATGACAGTCTGATGAAGATGATGCTGAGAGTTGTCTATAATGTTCTTCATTTTATGAAGAATCCTTCTTTGTACAGACATCTCCAAAGGTTCTAGAGGACTTCCCAGAACTGAGCCTCTGAAACCTGAAAAAGGAATACTGTGAGAACAACTGTTTCTACTTTCTGTTCTTAAAATGATCCAATACCCACCTGCTTCAAACAATAACCTTTCAATTGTCTATTCCACAGATATTCACCAGACACACCTCAAGGGATAAATAATAATAAATGCATTATATAAATACAATAAAAACATTGTTGTTTTACAATACTGTTTCCTACTTGGTCTTTCCAGTTGTGATGCTCTAAACTCCAGTGTCAAATCATCCCCATTGAAATCATAAACGCAACATGACCTACCCTGATTGATGGGTAGTAATAGCTGCTCTTCTATGGTCACTGACCATGTCTTTACCCCTTGGCACTGTTAACACAGCTGCTGTCTTTAGAGAGGTGTTCAAAACTGCTGAGGATATGTTAATCAGCTACATGTGATCAGCAGCACCTGACTTTTTCACGCAGTTTTCAGTAATAGCATTTTATTTTTGTCCAGTAAATGACATATTGGTATTTGGAGTATTTTTGTGTATTTAAGATTTGATTTAAACATGTTATTTTCTGGTATAAAAGTTAGATAGACATAGTACAACTAGTATTAGTACTAGTATTAGTACAGTACAGTGGTGCTGCAGCTGGTAGAGCTGACACCTCTTCATTGAGATGGTTGCCAGCAGGAGTTTGTATGTTCTCTCTGTGCATGCGTGGGTTTTCTTCAGGTATTTGGTTTCCTCCCACAGACCCAAAAATAAACATGCATGTCAGACTAATTGCTATCTAAACTGTTTCTGGATGTGAGTGAGAGTGTGAATAGTTGTTTGTATTTGTCCCAATGTCTGAATGTATGACTTACAGTGTGTTAAGGGTGTACCCTGCCTCTCCCACAGTGACTACTGAATAGAGATGGACACCAGTGACCTCCGCAACCCAAAAAGGAAAAAGCAAATTAAAATAATGGATACCTGTAAAACCCTAAAATTAAAGAAGTTCACTCTTGAAATAGCATGAACAGGTGAAATATGGGGATATTATCATAGAGAATGCAAAATAAATCAAACTACAGAAGAGCCAGAAGTCAGAGAGATCAAAAGTATGCACAGTTTTTTTTTTGGTCCAATTTTACAATAAAGATGTAAAACCTTATAGGATGGTAGAATTTACATGAGATTACAGGCACTTTCACAAAACACTTTCACTTGGGACTTAGACACCATACTCCAATGTGACTAAATGGAATGAGGCAGGTGGGGAGGGGAGGGGGGGGGTTGAAGCCAACCCACAGCTGTTGTGCCTTTGTGCTACTAAACAAAGTAGTAACAGAGCCATAACAGTAGACATGTAAAATGATAAAATGGCTTTGTGGCTTAAGAATGTGATGTAGGGAGGACATACAGTTAGTACAACAACTCAGCAGCATGTTTTATGGATCTCCTGGGTTTTTAGAGTGCATTCACACCAGTCCTGTTTAGTCCACTTTAATCGAACTCTTGTCCGTTTGCCTAGAAAGTCCGGTCCATTTGGGGAAGTGTGAATGCACAATCAAACTCTGCTGCGGCTAAAAAAGTGAACTCTGGTCCGCCTAAATACCTAGGTCTCGGTTCAGTTGAAGTGAACTCTGGCATGGTTCGAATGCATTGTGAATATAATGCAACCGGAGACCGCTCCAAAAGCAGGAAGTGGACTACAGCGCAGGGCAAATAAATACGCATTTCTCTTACCTCATATGAAGGCGTCAGAAAAACAACATTCTCCATGGTCTTCTGCTTCATCTGCTGCTCATGCGGAGTCCATTGTTGAAAAATGACAAAACAGAAGTCTTAAAACCGCTAAAATTTGACGCCACTGTTTTCGTTTTTATTTCCAGAAGAAGAAGGGTCTTTTTCAGATATTTCTGTAGTTTCCTTCAGTAGTTCTTGGTGCAGCACCACCACAGTGGGGGACGGCTGGAGGGGGGGGGGGGGGGGTTTGTCAGGTTGACTCAACAGACAGTGCAGTGTGAATGCAAACCGCACCAGCTGAAAATGTAACAAATTTTCTGAATACTGTACTGGTCCCCAACCAAACTGTCAGTTGGACTATCAGGTGTGAAAATACCTTTAAAAGTTGACCGGATGGTTTAGATATGGTTTATTATTACTGATTTATGATCAAAAAGCAGCCTAATACCAGTGTAGGTTTTACAGCCATTTCACTGAACTTATTTGTGAAAGTGCTTTATGTTTATTGAATATAATTTTAAAGTACTTAAAAATGCATTTTATCCAAGTTGATCATTTTCTTTCTGTCTTGTGTCCGACAGTTGAGTAAGGTCCAGGTCCATTTGGGTTGATCAGCTAATGCTTCTTTCACCGTCTGGTTCACAGTGACTCGTTGCATGTTGAAACACACTCAGCTCTTGCTGGTGTGTGTGAGTGGTCTGTATCTGTTCAATGTCTCTATGTATCTTTTCCTAGTTTCCTAAATGATTCTCTTTTAAGATTCTGTAACCAAAAAAAAAAGGTTTGTTTCGTGTGTGCAGAGTATTGCCATGACAACTTCCCAACCTTTGACATCCACCCCCTCACCCTCCTTTGTCGACCGTCAGTGTTCCACACCTGTTGTGTTTCTGCAGTGCCAAACTGTTGCTTTGGAAACACACACACAGACAAACACACACATTTCCGGGGAGTTCTAAGGACAAAGCAAAGCTGTGAAGTTTTACCTGATCCCAGCATGTGTAAAGGTCATTCAAGACCTTTTTTTAATCATGATTGTTTTTGCATACGCTAATACTCCTTGAGATTTTGTAGCGTTCTCTCTAACCTTATTAATTCATGCAAATACTGAGTATTCATAATACTGGTATTTGTTCATTTGACACCCGAGTACATTTTATACTGCTGGCCACTGCAGATGTCATCAGAAGTGACGGGCAGTTTGAAGTTCCCCCTGAAGGAACTTTGTCAGTACATCAGTGAGCTTCATAAACCTCCTCCTGGACGGTAATGGGAAGGTTCCTGCTGCTCTCAGATTGGCAGGAGTCACCAAGCATAGAATGAACACATGGCATATACAGGCCTGGTTGAAAGGATGGATTAGAGGGAAGGGAGGAACAGATGAAAGAACAGATAGATGCTCTGAACAAGGGAAAACAGATGAAAGAGTGAATGGTGGAATGAGTGAAGGTCAAGAGAGAAAGTGCAAAGGATGGATGTGACTGATGTGAAGCAGCTTGTTTTCTTCAGACTGGTGCACGCTGGCAGCTCTACGTGTGTGTTTGTGTAATGGCGTTAATTGATTTCCGAAGAGGACCCTTTACTCCACCATAGCTTGCGTGCGTCACCTTCCTTCCTTGTTGTTTATTTCATGTTTTATCAAATCAGTCCCCGCCCTTTGGGAAAGAGGAAGTCTTCTTTTGGTCTGCCCTGCTCTAATTTATAAATAAATCAAGTATACTTTTTGCTTCCTTTTTTTTAAATACATTTCCATCTGTTTTCATGTCATGCCACTTCACAAAATGACACATTTCTGAAATCACGAAAGCTTTTTCCTCTCAAGGGGCTTTTTTTTTTGCTCTTTTGGTGACACACAGCAGTGGGAGGAGTATGGAACACCAAAATGCTCAAAATTAAACACATAAATAAAACGTTAAATAAGAAAAAATAATAATTTTTACTCTTATTTCATAATTGTGTTTTTCATAACGGCTTATTTATTTCATAATGCCACTTTTCAGCAGAATGATTTCATCTGTCAATCAACATCAGTGGGTTGGACCTGCACGCCCACTGGCTGATCCTTCACATCCATTAGTGTTCCTGAATACCTGCTCACTGGCACAGCTAGTGCTAATCTTGTTTAATTCAAAGACCTAAAACAGTGAGTCCTCCCATGTGCGCTTCCGTGGCGCCAATTGATTTTTGGCAGTCCCATCACTTTTTGTCACGACACCTGTATCTTCTGAGAACGTAATCCTCTCAGTTTGATCTGCTAATGTTACCTGAGCTGGACGAAGTTCATGCAACTGTGCCGTCCTTCATGACTGCTTGCAAGTCGCTGCTAGATGCTATGCTAGCTGTACCTGTGCGCAGGTACTCAGGAAAACTAATGGATGTGAAGGATCATCCAATGGGCATGAAAGTCCAACCCACTGACGTTGATTGACAGATGAAATCATTCAGCTGAAAAGTGGCATTATGAAATAAATAAACTATCATGGAAAACACAATTATGAAATAAAAGAATAAAAATGAAAAAAATTCATAATAATGAGCTTAGATACTTGTTTCAGAATGTTTTATTTATTTAATTTTGAGCATTTGAATGTTCCATAGAAGAGAGGCTCAGCTTACCTTCAACATTACAACTTCATTGTTGAGATTCACCAACATTTACGTAACCGGCTACCTGTCTGCTCAGACAGGATCCAGTGCACGCAAGCAGATGTTTTTTCACTGTAACTTGTAGAGACACACCCGCATGTCTGCTTAACTTTTATGGCACAGTTCGACTGGCTGACACATTTATTTACCCCAAGAACAAATATGTTGCCAAGGCTACAGAACAACAAGTAATGGTTAATGTTTGGTTCTTATTAGTGTTTGTTTGCTAGCTGAACCCTGCAGATATCTCATCTATCTGCAATCTGTAGCTTTGATGCCATGTGTCATCAAGCTGTGATAATTCTAGCTCAATCAATTGTGGTTACCTTGTTTATTGTTGCACACATTCTACTTTAATTATAGCATTATGAGAATATTTTCTCTTTATTTAAGCTGAAATCTGTCGGGAAGCTCATGTTTGTTTAACCACTTCCTGATGACTGAGGCTGCATGAAATTGACACTTTTAGTGGCTTAAAGAGGAACTTACCCCAAAATTAACTTTTTTTTAGCTGATAAACTCCCTAGAATGTGTGTAAAAAGTTGTAT
>JARVLU010001196.1:11400151-11411864 GCA_031762415.1 Simpsonichthys santanae | reverse complement strand
TACAACTTTCTACACACATTCCAGGGAGTTTATCAGTTAAAAAAAGTTAATTTTGGGTTTAGTTCCTCTTTAAGCTTGTTTCCAAGAGCATGCTGGGCACACCATTTGCCTTTAGCTGCAAAACTGGAAAACGTACTCCACTAGACCTTCTGTACACTGTCCTCTTTCTTACGCTTTGAACTTTGATCAGTTCACAAAAATATCGCCATTTTTTTGGTCTTACTCTTTTACTAAAAGAGGTAGAAGAGTAGAAGCTCCGTGTGAGAAATCAGGCTGTCTCTGACCACAACTTAAAAAAAAAAAAAAAAAACACCAAGAAAGATAAAAGAGAGCGGACTATTGAAAAACTGGTCTAAATCTGTCTAATCTGAAACTGGTTTAAAAGTGTACACTAAATCATAAAAGTGAAAGCGCCTGCTGAGATGGGTACAAAGTGAACCCAGGTGGATATGATGTGAGGAGAGGTTGACAACAGAATAAAGTTTAAGGCCAAGAATACAGCTTTGCAGGCAGCAATAGACCATGATGTTTAATGGCTGGCTTCTTAAAACATGGCCGCAAGACTCTCAGCGTTCATGGAGCCTGAAGATGAAAATTTATTTATTTTCTCACAATTTTACTGCAGTATTGGGATGTTTTTTATTTTTATTTATTTAAATTAGTCTCCAAACAGTTTCAGCTCAGTGGACATTTAGGAAAAAGAGGAACGACGAAACAAAACCACAACACAGAAACAATTAAGTTGATTTTTTTTCTCAAAAGACCACATCAGGCATTGCTTTCTTGTCAGTGACTCTGCTGCTTGTGTTAAAAATACACGTCCCTATATTTTTTCTACCAATGTTTCAATTTAACACAAGTTTCTTGTCGATATAACTTTAATAAAAGGAGTAAAGAACTTTAAAGTGCAGATGAAGTTTGTTGACATATCGGTAGTTCTGAATTATATAGGCAATATTACAGAACCCATTTCAGTGTTTAGTGCAAAACTCCACAAAGCTGTCAGAAAAAATCAGTCCTCTTGGAAGTAAAAACCGTCCGTCTGCTTGTGAGCTCAGACATTCAGACCTTCTCAGTCTGTATCCTCATTGCGTGCAATTGCAAGGTCACAGGGCTAGACAGCCTGTAACATACTTGCACACCCACACACACACACACACACACACACACACACGGCTGGAGAAAGAATGAGGTTGAGAAGCAGACGGGGTTAGGGCTAGAGTTAAGAGTTGGGGTTTGCAACATATAATGTACAGTCCCTTGATTATCACGGGGGTTACGTTCCAGACATCACAGAGACAGGTGAAAAACCACCAAGTAGCAATGCTATATTTATTTTAGTATTTATATATTTTAAGGCTTTATAAACCCTTCACACACTCTTGCAATGTCCTAAACTCAAACCTACATAATTCTAACAACATTTTACAGGTTAGATTTATTTGTCGTGCAAAATCAACACAACGTCAACAATGTAATGAAATGCTTAGGACGAGAAGAACAGTCTCAACTCGCAAAAAAAGAAGAAAATAATGAAACAACAACAAGAAACAGTAAAAGATGCAGCAAAAACACTAAAAAAATACTAAAAAACATACTACTAACATATTAAGAAAAATATATTAAAAAACTAATAACATACTAAGAAAAACATGCCAAAGGTGACAAAGAAATACATCTGCATTGTGATTCAGTTCGCAGTGAGGTTCATGGCTCTGTTCTGTTCGTGGCATGGTCTTGTTAGCAGTTCCAGTCCGCAGCTTGATGGTAATAAGGACCACAGCAACTGCCCTCACAGACTGCAATCCAGAACCGGGTCCTGAAGACAGAGAACATCCCAGGTTTCCCAGCGGAACCGAATGGGTCTGTACCACGTGTGTAGGCAGATGGAGGATCTTGTTAGCAACATTAGCAGGTCTGATCAGCAGCTTAGTGGTAATAATGATCGCAGCAGCTGCCCTTACAGACCGCAGTCCAGAACCGGGTATGGCAGACAGAGAACATCCAAGGTTTTCCCCACGGAGCCGAACAGGTCCGTAGAGTTTGGTCCATGCAGGCAGATGGAGGATCATGGAGACAGCCGCCATGACAGGCCAGAGCTTAGGCCTGAGGCTGAAAGGACTGAACCATGATGGCATGATGGCAGGGCAGCATCACACAAAACTCCACAAGTGTGCCGCGGTCATACCCGTACCATGGGTGTGCACCTGTAGGTGCAAAAAAAAAAAAAAAAAAAGTTAAAATAAAAACAACGAGAATCAAAAATAAAAATCGAGTTGACGCGGAGCTCCTGTCAGTGCTACCATTCTGCGGTGCACAACGTCACACGTGTGTATCGGTATATGTACTACAGTACTGCAAAATTTTACTCACCAGCTCTGCAGGCCAGCAGCTCGGTTCCAGTTGGTATCGGTAACCAGTTCTGCAGCCAAAGCCCACCGCCAGGTTGGTGCACGTGGATAACTGAGCTTCAAGAAGCTTCAGTATTACTGTATTTGCAACTTTCCTGCCAGTTCTGTGAACTTCAGAGATAGATCGTTACTTCTGACTTTGTGTTGCTAAACTTTCCCTCCATTTCAACACAAAACAGTGGCCGGAAGCACTGTTGGCTTCTGGGTAGTGTAGTTCTTTTGACTGGCCTGACAGTGTAGGCTTATTAAAAGAAAACTACGGAATGGCAGCGCCTGTCTGAAGTATGTTTTCATTAACTTTCTATCTCATCCTGTCCAAATCACGAGTACTATTAAAGTTTACGATCATTGAAAAACTGCGAAAGAGTGACTCCGCCAAAGTCGAACAGTGAAGTAGCGAGGGACTACTGTACATTTGTGTGTATCTGTACTGTTCAGACGTGCAGAATTGCAATTAAAACTGACATCCAGTGTACTAGACGGAGACAGCAACTGCACTTCAAAGAAAAGGTTATCTCAAAAACACGGGTAAAGTGTCGCCGCAAAGCAGTTCAGCCTAAAAAAAAAAAATAAAAAAATAAAAAAAAAACACTTTTTGAGAGCAAGGAATTAGAATTTGCAGGAGGCCATCACAAACTTCTGCTGATCCCTCAGGAAGGATCCATTGTAAACTCTGGCTACTTCCATGAGAAGATTCAAGCATTGGAGTAGTCAGAATACCAGATGTATGAATGTGGATTCTTCCTTGGTGACACGTGAAATTTGAACAAACTCCAGGAGGAAATACATTTTTCCTGTCTGAATTTTTAAAAAATAAAAGTAATTCCAGAAAATATAATTTACAATTCACAAGAGGAGAGATAATAAATGTACTTTTAGTTTGTTTGTCTTGGTTGTAAATTTTCCAGCCTAACACAAGTTGAAAATTGAGCAACCGTGCTGGTTTGTGTCTCCAGGGAGTTGAAGAGAGCGTTGGACGAACAGCTGTCTCAACAGGAAGACACTGAGGAGGAGCACAGAGGGAAACTGCTCAGGTTTGCTGACCTCTCCTCCTCTTTCCCACACAGAGGTTGTCACATAACTCCTTAAACACAATCCCTTTACTCATCCCGGTCAGTCTCCTTGTAATTATCCTCTTCCTCCATTACTCTATCAGATCTCTTGACTCTTCCAGAGATGTGGGCATGTTTGCATCCCTTTGATAAGTTGAGCAGATCTGAGGCTCTGCAAAGTGCCAGAGACATTTCAGATGCTCGCGTGAGGTTGGCGCAACAGATGGAAGCACTTCTTAGCTGGCATGGAGTCATGTTTCTCACACACTTTCATCAGTGCTCCGAGGCATGCACATTGTGTAAAGATGCAGTGCCACTTTGATTGGAGTGCCTCCTACAGACATACAGGCAGACACGTATGTCACGTACACCCAATACACGTGTACCTCCACAGACACACACACACATATGTCTGGTTTCCCTTCCCATGTAGGCGTTGGATGTGTGCAGGGTGTGTATTTTTTCACATATCTGCTGGTATTCTACTTCTGACCCACTGGCAGCCTGGTGTGTTCAATTACACTGTCAATTTATTTCCCTTCCCACGCAGCAGTCTCTGATCTAACCCTCTGGCTCCTATAGAGTGTAGCCCATAATAGCACTGGGGTGGATGCTGTTTCAGAAGGCGTGAGAGGTTCAAAGTGAGAAGACAACAATTTACCAAATGGTCTTGACCAGAGGTGCCAAAAGACATTGTACATGTGATCAAAACTCTCTGATATTTGAACAGGATTTAGACTTCAACTATTTTAAAGGTTCCAATTTTCTCGTAATAATAGGGTTACTTTGACCTGAGTGGAGCAGTTGGGTAAAGCAGATCTGATGCGTCTTCAGCTCTGTTTTCTGACTGACCAGGCAGCTGAAGTTGCCTGGTCAGTCAGAAGCTTCAACTGTGCTTGCATTTTTAAATTCCAGTAAAGTAATTATGGTGCGAGTTGCCACCATGTCTTGTTCACTTTAAAGCTGCAGACTTTGCCAGATTAGTCCTCGTCATACCTTCTTTTTGAAAGCTTGATCTAATACAGAAACCGTATGACCTTACTGCTAGAACACTGAACATTGCTCTGACTCTAAACTTAGGTTTAAAAACTGTCTTATTTTGTAGTACCGGTACATGTTTGGTCCCATTTTTTCCTTGTCAGTCCAATTAGTTCTGCTCTTGAAGTGTCTTTTCAGAAAACAATGAATGCCGATCTTTTATCTATTTATAAAAGGTGACAGCTATTCATAGAAGTAACAGCAGAGTGACACAGATACTGATATTCACTGCCCTTATGATGCTTATGAAGCATTCACACTATTGTGATCCATTTTTCTTCTGTAAGTTTTTTGGCAACTTTCTCGTTCCACAATTTGTGTGCTATTTCAACGAATCATAAATCAAAACATTCAGCTCATTCAGGAGAGGGGTGCTATGACTTTTGGTACTGGTGCAACTTTAGCTTTTTTTTTTTTTTTTAAACAAAGTATTTTTATGAATTTTCCAGTTTTAAACAAAAACAATACAGAACACGCCACCCACTTCCCTCCCACACCTGATCAGTCAAACATGCATAAACAAACTAAAAAGGCATTGACACACATTCTACATACAACTTAAAGGGCTGCCAAATGTCCCAATTTTTTTTTTACAGAACCCCTTAGGGTGTACTTTATTTTTTCCAGATGGATGTGGTACATCACCTCCCTTACCCAATGTACATATGCTAAGATGTGTGGATCCTTCCAGTTACACAAAATTAGCCTCCCAGCCAGAAGAGAGCCAAAAGCAATCATACCCCTCTTGCATTTGTTGAAGGACGTATCCACAGGAAACATCCTGATCAGTGAGATGAGTGGTGATGGGTGAACAGATTTGCCACATATTCCAGAGGAGGTATCAAAGATGGATTGCTAAAAGTCTGCAGTTTGGGACAGGTCCAAAATGTATGCAGGAGTGTAGCTGGAGTTTGTATGCAACAATTGCATGCTGAGTCCAGATCTGCCTTGATCCTGGACAGCTTGTCTTTGGACCAGTGCAGCCTGTGCACTACCCTGAATTGGATTAGAGCATGTCTCAGACAGATTGAAGATGAGTAAATGTTCTTAATGATCCTTCTCCAGACTGAGTCTGATATGGATTCCTCCAAGTCCGCTTCCCGTTTTGGTTTAAGGGAGTCCAAACTGGACTCATGGTATGAACTGGACAGTGTATACATTTAGCTGAGGATCCCCTTATTATCAGATCTGCACTCCAAAATCTTATCCACAAAATGTTTAGAGGGGTACAAAGGAAAACAATCAGAGTTAGATCTTACAAAATGTCTCAACTGTAAATATCTAAAAAAAAAAAATAAAAAAAAAATGCAATTTGTGAATACTGTATTAAACTTCTTAACCAGCTGCTCAAAAGAGGCAAATCTACCTTCAGTATAGAGAAAATTCACAAAGTGAATGCACTCCTCTCAAGACCCAGGTGTCAAAAGCTGTATCAGCTACAGAGGGAGTGAACATTTGATTATTCAACTTTAGCTTTTTGAAATATTTAGCCTTTTCTACCACTTTTTTTTTCCTCATAGAAAATGAATTGAGCTCATTTTACATCCTTTAAATCTTTAGATCTGTTTACATCATTTTACGGGCGGGGGGTGGCGCAGTGGTTAGAGACGGTGGGCCTGTGATCGGAAGATCACCAGTTCAAGCCCCGGTACCGACAACATCATGAAATGTGGGTGGAAAAAGGTGAAACACCCACACCTGCCTCCACCCTCATTTGCCCCACCCTGGGCCCCTGAGCAAGGCCCTTAACTCCCACGATCTGCTCCCTAAACGGGTCTCTCTTGAAAATGAGTTCTTGTGGCTCAATGAGACTACCTGGATAAATAAAGGGTAAATTTAAAAAAATTAAAAAATAATGACAAGTCAAACAGTAAAGCAGTTGATACTGCCTTACTGATAAGAATAGATGCTGAAGATGTTTGGATGGTGCCCGCCATCTAGAATCAGGACGACTCCAAAGGTTAATCGTAGACATGCCTTCAGTGATTACTCTGAGTTTCAGTAGAATCTGTGTAACACCTTCAACCCAACTGGCATAAAAAAACACAAAATAAGTCTCTAACTCAATCAGTTTGATTCTATTCTTTGTATAGATCTAGTAGAGTGTTGTATAAATGGGTAAATGAAGGTACAGGTTGTGTTGTAAAGTACAGTCCATTTACCATTTTACTGATACTGTCAATGTCCATATATTTAGGGGGAGTGTTGGCGCAGTAGACGGTGGGCCTGTGATCGGAAGATCGCCGGTTCAAGTCCCGGTACCAACAACATCAAAAAATGTGGGTGGAAAAAGGTGAAACACCCACACCTGCCTCCACCCTCATTCTCCCACTCTGGGCCCCTGAGCAAGGCCCTTAACCCCCACCATCTGCTCCCTAAACAGAGCTCTGTTGAAAATGAGTCCTCATGGCTCAATGAGACTACCTGGATAAATAAAGGATAAATGAAAAATTTGCGTAACATCCGCTTGTGGTGACCGTTATGGGTCAATAAGCTTTTTCTGGTCTGGGACACAAAAGGTTATTTATGCACTCCAATGCAGCCAAAAGCAAATAAAAATGTGCCAAGGAAACAAAAAACACCTCATTACATATTGGATCCTGCCCATTTCTGTCCAAATCAATGAGATGCATATTCACATTGGATTAGTGTTATCACAGGACCTCAGAGTTCAGCAAAATATAGTAGGTAATGTGCGGGGGAAATTTTACTTTACAAATGACCGACGTGGCCGATTCGCACGTGATTAACTACAGACAATCTCTGTAATTATTACAAATAGCATGTGGTCTCTAGGTAAAACTAATCCTGTGTGACTAGGGCTTAAGTGTCCCTGTGACGGACTGGAGACCTGTCCAGGGTGACCCTCTTACACAGTGACTGCTGGTTGTGGGCACCAGTGACCCCTGCAACCTGAAGCGGGTAAAGATAATAGATGGATGGATGGATGGATGGATGGATGGATGGATGGATATATTTACATGTTCCCTCCCTGTGTCAGTGACCACTGCTTCCTTCATTTTCTTTATCTTCTGTCGGTCATTCACACAAGTTCATCTGCTCATTAGCTCATCCTGCAGTCACTTTGTAATTATCTCTACTAGCATTTCACAAAAAAAGATTAAATCATGTCATCTGGACCAGTTTCTTTGAGGGAGAAAGGTTTCATCTTTCATCCAAAAGACTTCATCAGTAGCTCTCACTGATGTGTTTCAAGCCAACCTGCTGTTGAATTCCCAGAAACTGTCTTCTAACACATGCAAAAAGGGACCATCCGTCCTAAACAATCACTCATCCATACTTCAGCTCTCCTCTCACACGCATTACTAATTGTTTCATGCTTTGCTTTTAGTTTATTTAGTTTTAGTTTGTACAAGTAGGATGTATTCTGCAGTATGTAATACGGCTGAATCACCCCTTCAAATTGACTGTCACAATAAAATTGTGCTCTGTATTGATTTGACCTGGTAAATCAGCAGACACTTTGAAGTGCATGTGCAACTCTTTGGGGGCATAAATATTGCTTTTCATGTATTTTCTAAACTTAGAAAATAGACACAGTGCAATTGGCCTCATCATAATTTACAAAGTTCCTGCTAAATTTAAAAGTACAACATGACCCATGTTCTTTTTCTTACAATTCTGCATCAGTTTTTACTAAAATTAGGAATATAACATGAAAAAAAAATCTAAACATTTTGTTGAATGCAAAGCATAAATCAAAAAACTCAAGAGTTGACATGAACAGTTTGAAACAGGTTTTGTTTCCAGATATAGATATAACCAAATAAAACAGTAGATCAGATGAGGAGCCTAAAGGAGCCCATCCGTGATTTAAAGTGAATGTTATTCATTAAATTCATGAGTGAAACTGATAAATATCACCAAGAAAGGTCCTTTGTCATTTCAAAACATTCATAAAAGTTTTGGATTTTATTTTTTGTTTGTTTGTCATTTTCTAAAGCTGTTGTTTTAGTCAGCTCCAAGCCTTCACCACAGTGCAGTGTTTGCTCAGGGTGTTCCTGCCATGTCAACACTGATTATTGATAGACTGGCCTCAAAGACAGGTCCTCTTGACTTTTATGATGGAAGACAACTCATTAAGTGCAGATCAGCACATGTTTGCTTCTAATAAACAATAATAATTAAAAAAAGAAATAAAGGAGGCTACTCTAATCTAAAAGGTGTTTTTTAGTTAAGGTTCCATTTCTCAGATGTTTAACATTTATATGTGACTGTATCTATATGACTTCTGAAATTCCTCTGCAAAGAGCAAGAGGTTTCTCAGAGCTCGCTCACTGTAAGTGCAAAACATAAAAGTACGAGTTTCCATTTTGAGTAATACAAAGTAGTTCAGACCCTTTGAAGTGCATCAATGATGAGTCACCATTACATGGTTACTTACGTGACATTTTATGGTTATTAGCAAGCACAGATTGTTTTAGCACTTCTGGTCTTTCACTTTAAGAGTTTTATAACATTACTGCCAGTTTGATAGAAAGGGATGTGAAGGTGTATAGAACTGTATTTGCATGAACCTATGACATTTTGAAGATTGGTGTCGGTTTAAATTTGCTTTAGAAGAGGACAATATTAACTTGTTAATACAGTATGTTCAAACCCAGTCCAAAGTGAACTGCTGCCATTTTAAAGCAGCTCTAATATTAAGGCAAACACTGCTTTATAAACATTTACAATGCTTTCAGCTTTGCATTATATATTTTTTCTGACAAAGATATTATTCAAATCCTGCCAGAAGTGACCCCAGGCTGGACCAGAAGTGCTACAGCTAGCTGCTGCTATTTAAGCTAGCAAATTATCACATAATTATGTGCACATAACCATGTAATACAAAATAAAGTTGGTTTATTTGTTGTTGCTTTGTAAGCATTTCCATGAAGCACTATGACACTTTTGAGATTTATATTGTCTTATAACAGCAGAGATCCACTTTAGTCTTAACTGTGTTCGGACTAGCCATTAGCTCATCAGTTCTGTCAGACGTAAACAGCATTTCTCCAAACTGTCATCCAAAGAACTAGCAGGTTAGTTATTAACTGTTCATAACTTTAACACCAAAGCACCCTTTTGAATAATTTAACCATCCTTTTAGGACAGACACAGATTTTGGTTTGTACAGAGTCTGATATTTAAACATAAAAGGTCTTGTTGAATGGAAAAAAAAAAGTTTAATTTTAACACATTGATTTTAATTCCTCCTAAACTGCCAGAAACAAACTGGTTGTGTGACTGTTTTGGATGTAAAGTGCCATGTTTGTGGTGTTTTGAAAATTGTGCTGTTAATTTTACTGAAATAAACCCGAGTGAGGTTGATGCACAAGAACTTGGAGTTCACACACAAACATGACACATTATTTATTACAACTGAGACAAATATAAAAAAGGAACTGAGTTCAGACTGAGTTTGAACTGTGTTGTTACACCATGTATCATGGAGGTATAGGACAAGTGTTTGCTACTGTAAGGCTGGTCCTACATGAATGTGGACAGAGTCCACAGAGAGGACACTTAACAGGGAGTACAGAGGGTCACAGACAGTGTTGAAACTGGGAGACTGAGGCACGTGTTTGGACTGCAGCCAGTTGGACCACTGCCGTCCAACACTTTCAGCTGTTTTGAAATTCATCAGACCATCAAGCATAGATTATTGTGTGAGGATTACTTTTGGACTAACTATATATTAACATGTTTAATGTTCATGGTTTGTGCTTGTAATATATGTATTTGATTATTTAATTTGCACACTGTTCTTGCTTCCTCCATCAGCTTGTGAAGACAGCTGACTTGGACCCCAGACACAACTACATCCTGGGCTTCCATCCTCATGGCGTGCTGGTGGCAGGAGCCTTTACCAACTTCTGCACCTATGCTACGGGCTTCAAGGAGATGTTTCCAGGCCTTACCAGCTACCTGCTCATGTTGCCTCTGTGGTTCAGAGCTCCATTCTTCAGAGACTACATCATGTGTGCTGGTGAGAAACAGACACTAAATCCCATTCATACATCCCATTCATTATATTGCCTCTGAAATTCACAACATATTTGCTGTAAATTAAAAAAAAATGTGTCCAACAAGAGGAAATACAGTTTTGTTACTGTTGAGGTTGAGGATTTATTTATTTATGTGATTAGTTTAGAGATTAATTCATTTAAATTTAGTGTTTAGAATTTTTAGCAAACAGTAAGTCAAATGAAGTTTCTTGGTCTTAGCTAAACAAATAAGTAAAAAGGAGGAAGTAGTTTAGAATAGATGTAGAGCTGGGTATCATCAACGTAACATTGACACAAAACCAAGGGGAAATAGGCAAATAATTAAAAGAAGGGACCCCAAGACTAAGCCCTGGGGAACACCACAAGTAACTGGGAGTGGTTAGTATTTAAGCTGACACAAAAATACTGCATCGTAGTTAATGTGTTATATCCTACTTATTTTCTGTTAAAAATGTGTAGGTCTGATTCCGTCTGACAAAGAAAGTGCCAGTTATCCACTCCGCAAAAGGCGTGGCGGCAGTGCTGTTGTGATAGCTGTTGGTGGAGCTCCAGAGGCCCTTGATGCCCACCCTGGTACCTTCAACGTGCTGCTGGCCAAAAAGAAAGGCTTTATCAAAATGGCCATGGAACATGGGTAAGTGCTGACAGCCCTGGGGCTAAAACAGATGATTTTTGCTGCAGCTAATTCTCTGTGGCCTTACTGTTTTCTTGAAGAGGTTGAGGTTCCTTCAAGCTTTTTGTGTGATCTCTTAAAACAGAGGGTCATTCAAGTCACTTGCATGGAATTTCATGGGAAATCACAGAATTATTTATAAGCCTTACGTAGAATAAGAAATTTATTTATTTATTTATTTAATTATAAAGTTTGTTCATTTTTTTTTAAATACAACACAATACAAAACAATCCCATAAGTCTGTCTTATCCTGATGTTTTTAAATTGTTAACATCTATTTATTGTAGGTCTTTTTTTCTTTTTGATGAATGTAAATGCTTATTGTCAATTACCATGTGACGTGTGCTGCAGACCACTTGACCAGGTCACCCTTGTAAAAGAGACTACCTGGTAAAATAAAGGTGATTGATTGATTGATTGATTGATTGATAAACGATAACATACAAAATGTAAAAAATGAAAGGTAGCAGAAAGAAGAAAAAATCTTATTATATCTGCCCCTTTTTTCAAACAATCAGTTCAAACAA
>JARVLU010001196.1:11385331-11398563 GCA_031762415.1 Simpsonichthys santanae | reverse complement strand
GCTGGACTCATCATTGTTTGTGATGCATCCCACCACCGCTGTATCATCTGCAAACTTTACAATATGACAGCCTGGATAGGAAGCTGCACAATCATATGTAAGCAGAGTAAACAGGAGAGGTCTCAACACACATCCCTGAGGGGAGCCAGTGCTGATGGTTATGGTGGAGAAGGAAAAGTTGTGGATCCTCACAGACTGTGGTTTGATTGTTAAGAAGTCTAGGACCCAGTTGCAAATGGAGGGGCCCAGTCCTAATGTGAATAGTTTGTCCATCAGGGTTTGGGGGATCATGTTTAGCATACGGACGTAGGAGTCCTTCTGCTCCAGGTGGATGAGAGCAGTGTGGACCATGGCATCCTCTGTTGATCGGTTCTCTTGGTATGCGTACTTAGGAGGGTCCTTGTTGATGTTGATGGTTGTTTTGATGTGGGTATTGACCAGTTTTTTTAAGCTTTTAGCGACTATTGGGTTGAGGGCCACTGACAGTCATTCAGACCAGTCACTGTAGAGCTCTTTGGGACTGGGATGATGGTGGCATTAATAATCCAAACCATTACGTTCTAATCTTTTCTGTTATACCTGATTCTATTCTCCTGATTAGTTGTAGAATTGTTCCAAAATTTATTTAACACAAGGACCTTTATATTGATATACAGTATTAAACTATTTTTAAATGTGTTACCTATTTATGCTAACATTTACTGGGAAAGCTATTAGTAAGGCCTAGTTAAGGCCTGTCGACTTTCATGGCAGAGTTTTAAACTAAGATCAACTTATGATGAGAAGGAATAGAGCTATATCTGTTTTGGTCACATCTAAACAACAATATGCATGATCCAGTAATATTGTGAGATTTGTTAGAACACCAAGTAAGTGTTGAAAATGAATCTCAGCTACTACCACATTGGACTTCAGCTCAATATCTCTACAACTGGCTGTGTTAAAATCATTTATGTGCTGCTACATTGATCCAGTGAAGCAGACATTTCAAATTGGGGAAAAAAAAATCATGAAAGTTTTTCTAGTGGTTCATGAGATATTTTGCTAACAGACAGTGTTAACTAAAGTTTTGAATTAAGATCTTGTGTTGTGTGTAGCACTTGGAGTATGTGTTGGGAAAGAATTTCATCTCAGATCACTTCAAAATTTAGATCAATATCCATAACTGGTTGAGTTGTGGTCAGTTTTGTGTTTGGTGAGCACAGACACTAACAAAACATTATCAATTTCGCCTTCTGTTCTATCCATCCATCCATTATCTTTGCCCGCTTCTTCCTTTTCAGGTCATGGGGGTCATTGGTGCCCATGTCCAGCTATCACTGTGTGAAAGAGGCAGGGGACACCTGGACAGGTCTCCAGTCCAGGGACTGATAGAGACAAACAACCATTCACTCTCTCACTCACACCTAGAGACGATTTTGAGTTACCAATCAGTCTAACATGCATGTTTCTGGTCTGTGGGAAATGCCATACAAAAATACAAAAAATACAAACAAACAAATGCTGGACATCCAAGTAAGATAATATGTATTAAGATAAAAATATATACAGGTAGTCCCCGAGTTATGAACGAGTTTCGTACCTACGCCCCGTTCGTAACCCGATTTTGCCGTAAGTCGGAGCGCTAACCACGTGGTGGCCGTAACTCCGGATTTTCGCCTTAAGTCAGAAAAAGAACGGTAAACGTCGTTTTAAACACGTTTTTTTTTTCAATGTAACACAACAACAGCGTACTTAGAACGCCATTTTGCTGTATTTCCAAGCAGTTAGCTAACACAATACCCTAAAAAATAAATAAATAAATAAATAAATAAATAAAACATAAAATGCTGCATAAAAAAGTCAACGTGAGGTGTGATGACGTCACTGGGGGCGGCGCCGTAAAACCGAAATGCCGTAAGTCGGGGGCGCCGTAACCCGAGGACTACCTGTATTTCAGTGTCATTCCTCAGTCTGGTACCATACTTTTCTTTAATTCCAGATCCCTGCATCATTGCCTACTCGTAATCCTCAGGTTGAAAATGTTCAGAACACAGAACACTGGTAAGTGTTGATGCAGTGTAATCAGCCTGTACTCTGACAAACTGGACCCATTTCTCCCAAAGGTCTTCCTTTGGATGTATTTCCACAAAACTATGCAACATACTGATTCAGCGTTTTGTTCCTGCCACAAGTATTCTTGCCACAAATTAGAAAGACATGATTTGTGTGCAATATTAACATGTCCGTCTCTTCTGATCCAACACTGTCATGATGTCACAGCACATATGTGGAAGTGAAGGGCTGCTTCCAAAGCAGCAGCTTGAAAACTCACATACATTCATTTTTCAAACAAATTTGCATTACTTTCCAACATTTGCCACAGAACATACGTGCTTATTTTTTTTAATGTCTATCATATTTTGTTGGATTTGCAAAATAAACAAAGGTGGATGTTGGACTTTAAAGATATTAAATTTTTAAAACGTCATTTAAATTTTATATTTTTATTTCAGGCTGAGATAGTTCTGAAAGACTGACTAGTTTGTTTGTTTTTGTTTTTGTTTTTTTTTTGAATAAATTTATAAAAATAGTATTTTTAAGGAGTCAAATAAGATGGTCGAGTTTCCTCTAAGGAAAATGAATGGTCATAAAGTTAAAGGACAAGCAAGGGTTAAAGTAATGATTTAGTACAAGCACCTGAATACTACTGTCATTAAAAAAAAATAAAAAAAACATAAGACCTGCTGATGTCCTGTTTGTTGCACAGCTAGCAGCCCCCTGTGTGACATGGCTTCATGTTTATTGGGATATAGAGCGATCTGAGGTCTGATCTCTCCAGGCACATTTTGCTGCCAGGAGTGAACCGTCATATTTCAAAACAACTTGAAACCAAAATATATTAGCGCCAGGTCTGAGCAGGGTCTGAGTGCCAGCTTCATGTCAATTCTGTGTTTTTCCTACTTTTATACCCGTCTCCCCAAATGGGTTCTCATGATCCAATTTTAAATATTCACACCTCTTTTCACCCTGACTGCACATAGTGTGTGAAACATCTGAAATCAAATAGCCTTGTCTGCCTGGGTGCAGACCAGTGTAGATGGTGTTAAGGGTTAGGTGTTAACGCTCCATGTGTGGCCATCTTTCCCAGCAAACCATGCACTGTTCTAACCTTGCATGTACACCTGTTTATCTGTCAGTACTTTATCTTGTGTTTTAATTCAAAACGACTAAATGTCCCTGCTATCTCGGTTTGCAGATAACATCGAACTAATCTCAAACCTTTGATTTATCACGCACATGGTAGCAGTAGCAGCTAAACTTTTTTATTAGAAAGTTGGAAAAGTCTATTACAGTATTGTAAATATTTTAGAAGCAAACAAAAGCAATTTTAAGCTATCAAATGGATTTTTGTAAACAGTTCAGGGACGCTGGTTCACTATGTTTTCATGGGATACTTCATTCTTCAGCTTTACTGTGAGAGCCACAACAAGAACATTTTCTCAAGCAGGTTGTCAGCTCATCATGGACCTAATAAGAAGCGCTTCTCCCATTTCTGTACTTTGTTTTTAGAACAGCCAAGTTATCTGTTGTGCATGTCTTTGGACTGTGGGGTTCATAGCACAGACATGCAAACTTGACAGACATGCCTCAGCTGACCAGCAGACTCAAAGCCACATGCTGCTGAACATTCCACCAGCTGTTAACACCTGGATTAATCCATTAAAATTACAGCATTTATTATCCTAATTTATTTTATGTTTGTGTGTTCATTTGCCTGCTGTGTTAGCTGCTTTTCACTTAAATACAGATTTTAATGAAATCTCAACAAGTAGTAATTATGTTTACATCTACAGCTAATTAACTTTTAGTCAACTTGAGTTAAGATGGTTACTATGGGCAAAAATTCCAGTCATATACTGTACTGTATATTTGGTGCTTGTTAACCAGAATATGTAATTATGAACTAATTTTGCACCCAGTAAACCAAAATGTCTGGTGATTATATATTTGTGATAGATAGATCATAGATAAGAATTTCTAAAAAAAAATAAATAAATAAATAAATAAATAAAATAAAAAATACAAGTTACAATGTTTATTTTTAATTTTGTTTTTTAAGCTCTGTTTACAGATACAAAGCAAAAAATAATGATACAGTAGTGCTGGACATCTCCAGCGCTTCTGTCGCTTGGGTTGGCATTACTTTATGGTTTAGTGGAACAAAAACAAAATCCTTGTCCAGATATATATTTTTGAAAAATCACTTTAGGTAGCCCTGGCGCTGACCTTCATCTTCAAAATATACAACTCTTTCAGGACCTGCAGCTCAGTAATGTGCCACCCCGACAGCCAAACTCATCTGATCTCTGAATGGCTGGTTAAATGTGTGATTGACGTGATGCTGACCAATGAGCTGAGAGGAACATCCTGTCATAATTCAAACTTGCAAGTTGAAACTCTACATGCCAATTGCACGCTCCCTCAGAACTTGTGGCATCTGTGGTATTGTACTATGTGATAAAATTGTACATTTTAGAGCGGCCTTTTATTGTGGTCAGCCTAAGACACACCTGTGCAATAATCATGCTAATGAGCATCTTGATATGCCACATTTGTGAGGTGGATGGGTTATCTCAGTGAAGAAGTGCTCACTAACACTGATTTATACAAATGTGTGAACAATATATGAGAAAAGGGTCTTTGTATATACCTGTCTAAATAAAGGTTAAATATAGAAAAAGTCTTAGATGTTTGAGTTCAGCTCGTGAAAAATGGGAGCAAAAACAAATGTGTTGCATTTATATTTTTGTTCAGTGTAAATATGACTAAAACAGAAATGACTGCTGGACATAGGCACCAATGACTCCTGTCACCCAAAAAGGAAGAAGCGGGTAAAGATAATGGATGGATTGGAATTTGAATAGATGAAGCTTGTTATCCTTGGTTACTCATGACCCAGGAGAAATATTGTTGGTGCTGCTCGCGGTGGCCATCCTCGAACTCAGTGGTGGACACCCCGGGTTAGGGACAATGTCAAGCTGAAGAAGAAGTCCCATCAGTTCTTGTTGGCTGTTGGGACTCCAGAGGCAGCTGAGGAGTACCGGATGGCAAAGCAGCCCACAGCCTTTGCTATTGCTGAAAAGCTCAGATGTGAGAGGAGTTCGGTGAGACCTTGGATAAAGACTCTCGGTCGACTCCAAGGAGAATCCGGCAAACCATCAGGCGGCTGAGGTGAGTAAATCAGTGCTTTACTAGCACTGTGTTCAGTGAAGGTGGGGTGTTGTTGACCTCAACCAGTGGTGTTGTCGGGAGGTGGAAGGAATACTTCTCAAACCTTCTCAATCCCACCAGCATGACTTCCATGGAGGAAGCAGAGTCGGGAGACTTTGTTGATGGTCTGTCCATGGTCAGGTCACCAAGGCAGTTAAAAAGCTACGTGGTGGCAGGGCTCCAGGGGTAAATGAGATTCACTCTGATTTCCTTAAGGCTCTGGATGTTGTGGGGCTGTCTTGTTTGACATGCCTTTGCAACTTTGCGTGGACATCAGGGGTAGTGCCACTGGATTGGCAGACTGGGGTGGTGGTTCCCATCTTCAAAAAGTGGGACCAGAGGGTGTAATCCAATTATAGGGGCATCACTCTCCTTAGCCTCCCTAGTAAGATCTATTCAAGGGTACTGGAGAAGCAAGTCCAATCGTTGGTCGAATCTCAGATCCAGGAGGTACAATGTTGGTTTCGTCCTGGCTGTGGAACACCAGACCAGCTCTTTACCCTCATTAGGGTCCTCGAGGGGTCATGGGAGTTGCCCATCTAGTCCACATGTGTTTTGTAGATTTGGAGAAGACATTCAACCATGTTCCTTGGGGTACACTGTGGGGGGGGGTCTCCGGGAGTATGGGATTGGGAGCCCATTGTTACGGGCTGTTCAGTCCCTACATAAGTGGTACAAAAATTTGGTTTGCATTGCAGGTAGTTAGTCGGACCTTTTCAGGGTGGGAATTGGACTCCGTCAGGGCTGTCCGTCATCACCAATTCTGTTTATGATTTTTATGGACACGTTCTCTGTGCAGCCAGGGGGCAGAGGGAATCTGGTTCAATGGCCTCAGGATTCCTTCTCTGCTCTTTGCAGATTTTATTTATTATTTTATTAACCTTTACTTAACCAGGCAAATCCCTTTGAGATCACAGATCTATTTTGCAAGGGAGGCCTGGGCCTGAAGGCAGCCTAACATGCATGTTTTTGGTCTGTAGAAGAAAACCGGAGTACCTGTAAAAAATCTGGATTCTTTAGTTTTACAGTATGAGACAGATAAATAGGTTTTACATTTATGTAGTTTGTGAGTCTTTAGTGTACTGTGCTGTTGTATTTCACTGAGTGGAGTTGCACAGTTGTATCAGCTGTCAGTGTGACTACAATAACATGAGATAAATCACTGACATTAAAAACAGAAACAGTTTGAAAGAAAACTATATTTCCTGGAGTTCGTGTTTACTCAACAGTTATTTCTCCAAGGAAATTAGAGCGCTGTGTTTAATTTACTCTGAAGAAAACAGGACAGTGATGAAAACGTACATTGGAGTTGACATCTCAGGAAAACCATAACTTCTTACACAGAGCGGAGGATTTGTTTTTCATTTCTCTCTCTCTCTCTCTGTTTCATTTGTCTTTTGGTCTTGCACTGTCTATTCACTTGTTGAATTTTATTCTTAAACAGTAGTGGAAATAATACATATGTTATGTATATTTGTATTTCTTCATAGATTTGGTAAGTGGGATCATTTACAATGATAAACTAATAAATTAATCCTATCAGGTTTTTGTCACTGTTCTGGAAAATGAAATGTGTTTAATCATGAGTGAAGTTTTAAAAAAAATTACAATTTTGACAAACAGTGCTAGTTTTGCTACAATTTTTTTTTTGACGATAACATTTAATTATTGGCATCAGTTTTTTTAAACAGTAAAACTCACACATGCAATGGGAGGACATGCAAACTAAACTATCAAAATAACACACTGTATTTGATTACAGCACTTCCTATCTATATCATTCCATATTTAAGCCTATGCACAGTCAAAAACATTTATTTTATAAATTTTGACTTTCATTCATTTTTCTCTAGATGTTGTCATGATGACAAAAGAGTTGAGCCGTTGTTAAAAGATTCTCTGACTCATTTATGTCTGTAGCTGATTCATGGGTGTGATGATATCTCTGAACCACTATTCCCAAATTAAGCCTCATGAATCCTGACAATGGCAGTTTAGACTATGTCTATGTCATCAGGGAAGTGGGCAAAAAACAATTTTTATTTTACTTTGTCCTGTTCAGGGTGGTGGAGACAACGTCCACCAGTCAACAGATGTTACGCAGATATAAACTGGACAGGTCAGTCCATCACAGGCCAAAACAAAGATACATGATCACTCTTAGTTTAAAAACACCAAATAACTTAATATGAATTATTGTGTGTGTGGGGGTGGGGTGGATAATCAATTTTGTTGAAATAATCATTGGACGTACATCTACAACTGATTAACTTTTAGAATCATGTTAATTCAACATAGATCCACAGACACCAACCTTAGAAAGGACACTCATGGCTGTAACAGTCAGTTTTACAAACATTGAGCTAGAATTTGATGTGGTAGTAGTTAAAAGTCATTCACAAAACAAACTCTGCGCACAAACGTGCAATAGCCAACAACTTGCGCTACTTTCAACAACTTACACTCCATCCTTTCTCAACACGAGATGATTTCAGCTGAAAACACTCTTACAAAAGGTGACGAGTGACATGCATTCCTTTGAGGATTGCTAGGTCTGGACCATTAATCAAGGTTCGAGTTCTTTGTTGTTGTTCACATCACATGTGGTACATGAGGTGGAATGAAACTGTGTACTCAAAGTCCCAGTTGCTCTCCAAAATAGCAAAAATATAAAGTATAAAAAAGAAACTGAAGACAAGGAGCTAAGGTATATGCTAGACAATAATACTGTAATATTATACAGTGTATTAAACAGCAGCCTGAACATGAGTCGGTTGTGAGCAGATGTGTGTGAATAGAGCAGTTAAGGGCAAGAAATCAGCAGCATGGATAATCAGCAGCACAAAGAGACAAATCTACAATTAAAGTGGCATTACAGTGACTTTTTTTATCACAGTGATTATTCTGGTTAGATATTCATGAGTCTAACAGCTTACTGGTAGAAGCTGTTCCTCAGTCTAGTGGTTCTACACTTAATGCTCCTCAACCTCCTGCCTGAGGAAAGCAGGGCAAAAAGTGTGTGTGCTGGGTGAGTGAGGTCCTTCATGATGCAGGTGGCTCTCTTCCTGGAGTCTGTGATGGTGGGGAGGCTGACTCCAACAGTCTTCTGTGCAGCCTTCACCACTCTCTGCAGAGCGTTCCTCTCTCCAGCTGTCAGCCCCTGTGCCAATGTGTTAACTTTAAACTGTTACATCAAATATAAGAAAAAAGGAAGGTTTGCTTAAGTCATTTTACATTTTTTTTTTTGTGTACATTCAGATTTTATGAACACTGACTAACTTATAGTTTGGCCCAGTACAACGACAAAATGTAATGAAAAATATTTAAAGCTAAACATGCGGCTGAATGAGTTGTGCATGTTAAACATGGTCACTGTTATATTATTTTGACATTATTTTTTAGCTTTTAAACTGTAAACAATAAAGCCAGAGCAAGTCTAAATCAGGACAGCTAAAATCATTCTTGCAGTTGTGATAACAGAGATGATTGCGCCTTTAATCTGTTGGTTCATCTGCAGTTCTGATCCGTAACAGGGAAGACTTCAGCGGCTGTGAAGTGTCTTTGTAAAGACAATCTTAGAAACCACAAAGATCACAGTTTTCCCAAGTCAAATTAAAAGTGAAGGGTGCTGAGAACTGACGGAGAGAAGTGAAAGATGTACGTGACAGATAGAGGGAGGATGAAGGAAGGGATGACACGAGGAGAGAAGAAGAGAGGAGTGGAGGGCTGTGACTGTGGTTTAGATGGTTACATCACATGCTGGCTCTCACATTAAACACATGTGATGCACACACGCTGGAGCCAAACGTCACAGCCTGCCTTTGATTTAGTCAAAAGTGACAGGGTTTAAAACAGAGACAGGGCGAGTGAAGGGAAGAGGCTGGAGAGAAGGGAAGCCGCAGTAAGTGGAAAGAGTGAAAGATTTAAAAGTCAAGAGAGGTCAGGAGTATCTCTGCTTCCTCATCTATCTTTGAAATGTGACAGAACACGTTTCAAGTGGTCTCGAGCAGCCAAGTTTTTGTGACAAAAATAACGTTCTCTGAAGCGTTCCACACTGAGACACCACATTAGTGCCTTGGATAAAAGAAAACTCCCTCATCGACGTTCATTTCACACTTTGTTCTTCTGCTTTTGCATTTTAAACTTATTCTTCTTGAATGACGAGCATTACATCATCACCGTTTGAATTTTGGCTTCTTATCATGGCTGTCAGTTCTTTTTTTTTTATTTATAGCTCAGAAATTATCCTTGGTGTAAAATTGGGTCATTTTTACACAGCTTTGAAAATCAGCTTTGAGAATCTGGGTTAGAGTGAAAAGATTGTTTTTGTCTTTGAAATGATAATAATCTCCCCAGGTGGATGACTGAGTCCCTAAAAACAGCTCGAATGATCATTGATGTCAGCAGAGATTCCTGTTAACTCAGTGCACATTCTTGATTCACACACACCATGAAAATAATAATAATAATAATGAAAGAAATTGCATTGCCTGCAAAAATGCTGTGCTTATTGCAGAAGAACTTGCTGAAAAACAGCTGAAATTAGCTAAAAACATGCTGAAATGTAGTCGAAATGGAAGAACAAGCCTAAGTTAGCAGAAGCAAGCAGAAATAGCATATTTGCTGAAATAGGTTTAAATAAGAAGAAATGAGCACAAAAATTAGTAAATTAGATTTAAAAAAAAAAGTAAAATAACACAAAAAAGCAGAAAAGCAGCTGAAAATGCAGAAAGAAGCTTACATTACCAGATGAAAGTGGAAGAAGCTGAAATGTGCCCATGTTAGGTTTAAAGAATCAGAAATGAGCACAAAGAAATTCAAATTATGTGAAAAAAGCAGAAATTAGCAAATAAAATTAACAGCTAAACAGTAGCAGAAATAAGCTTAAATAAGTAGAAGGAAGTGGAGAGAGCACAATTGTGCCCAATTAGGCTTAAAGAAGAAGAAATGAAAACATAAAGTGGAAATTATCTGAAAAAAGTAATTTGCAAAAATCAGCTGAATAGTAGCTAAAGAGTCAAAAGAAGCTTAAATTCCTAGAATGAAGTGGAGATGGTTTATTTTTGCTGATTTAGGCTGAAAAAAGTTTGAGTGCTAAAAATGTGGAATTAGCTGAAAAAGCTCAAATTGTCATAAAAACAGCTGAATAGCAGCTGAAATAGCAGAAATAGTTGAAACTTTCAGAAATAAGCTGAAATGAGCAGAACAAGCTGAAATTAGCAAGAAAAAGTTAAAAGAAGCACAAATGTTTTATTTAGCAGAATAAAGCAGAAAGGAGCACAAAACAGCTGACAAAATAGATGAAATTAGCTTAAAGTAGCTGATTTTTTTTTTATTTGCAGAAGGAAGCTGAAAGAAGCTGAAGCAGAACAAAAAGTGAAAGGAGCAGTAAAAGGTTGTGAACACATCTAAAGATCTGAAGGATAGAAAATGAGCTCAATTCATTTTCTATGAAGAAAAAAAATGGCAGAAAAGGCTAAATATTTCAAAAAGCTAAAGCTGCACCAAAACCAAAAGTGTTAGAACCATTCTCCTGAAGGAGCCGAATGTTTTGATTTACGATTTGTTGAAATGGCACAAAAATTGTTGGATGAGAAAGATGCTGAAAATGCACAGAAGAAAACTGGATCACAGTAGAGTGAATGCTTCATGAACATTCAGAGTCTCAGGAAAAGCTTTAACTTCTTCAAGTTGTTTTCAGCTCCGTTGAACTTTTCTGCATTTAGTTTCTTAACTGATCAATTTTAACTGTTGTTAGAAACCAAAGTAGTTTTAGTTTCTCCATCATCTTCGCCTTAAACCTCCCTCAGCTCACCAGCTCCAGGATGGCGGTCAGGAAACGCTCCATCTTGGCTCTCGGTCACCTGGTGCCCTGCTGTAGCCCCGCCCTCTTCTCCCAGCTGACTGAACACCTGGTGAGCGAGCTGGCTAAGAACCCGCAGACCTCAATGACGAGGACGTACATCCAGTGCCTGGCGACCGTCAGCCGGCAGGGCGGCCATCGAGTCGGTGAGATTACATCCGGTGTCAAACGGGAAAACGTCCTTAAATAAATTCAAGCAGGTGGAGTCAGGTCGTCTGGACGGGTTCTTCTTGTTTAATCCAAAAGACTTGTTCAGTCAGAGGAGCTGCAACAAACTCAGTCTTCTCAGCAGCACCTCCTCAAAAAGACGAGCACTTCCTGTTTATGATAATTTGCTGGTTTGAATGAAAAACATTTGTGTTTCAGTTAACCGTAGCTGCAGTCTCCTTCTTTACCTTTTGTTGGTTTTACAGGTGAACATTTGGAGAGGCTGACCCCTCTGGTGGTGAAGTTCACTGGCGTTGAAGACGACGAGTTGAGAGAATATTGTTTCCAGGCCTTGGAAGCTTTTATACAAAGGTACAACTCTCAGTCCTGTTAGGAAACATCAACGGGACTTGCATCCATTTCTTCTCTGTCTGATAATAAAATGTAAGGACTGGTCAGAAAACAGATCTGATGATAATCTGCAGCTTGTAATTTACAGACAGAACGTCTCTCTGTTCCAACACAGGCTAGAAGCAGACTGCAATATTATAAACAGGCAAAAAAGTTGTTCTCGTGATAAAAAACAACAAAAGAACATGGCGTCAGGAGAAACCTTTACAGATGTTTGTTTTCTCATGTGTGGCTCAGAACTGGACAGTTCTTAAAGCCGAACATCTCGTCACGCCTGTCACAATAACAAATTTTACTGAATACTTTACTGAATTTTACTTAATTGTCTCAGAAATTATTGTGATAAACAATAATATTGTTTGAACTTTGACAATAATTAATAATTGTTGTCAAATTTAAGAAGAACTGTTTTCTGTCTTATTTTGTTTTGTGTGTAGTACCTTTTTAGACCACCAGATGGCAGTATAAGACTGTTTGAACTGAAGGATGAATAGTGAGGGAGTGAGCAGCGTGTCTCTAAGAAAAATGTGAAGGAGGCGCTTTGGAGCTTTTGACAAGATGGAGGGTTTTTCCCAGGTCAGCCTGTTAGCTTAGCTTCTCAGCTTAGCTGCTTTTAATGATCCAAAAACATGATTTTGGACGGTTAAAACAGATTTTAAAGAGAAAATAGAAAGGGAGGGGTCAGTGAAGACACCGGAGTTCAGCCTTGTCTTCAGTAGAAAAAGAGACAATATTTCTGGTGTATAAGTCACATTTATTACGCATTTATTTAATGGTCAAAACAGCTTCATTTAGCCTGGGTGGCGTGGTTCCATCCATCCATCCATCCGCATGCATGCATGCACGGGAGGACTTGCTGTTGCAGTTCTTGGAAAGTTAAAGTGTCAGTCAAAAATTGCGTTTTTATATGAAAAAAATAAATAAATTAAAAAAAAGTATATAAGTCGCAGGACTGACAAATACTGTATATGCAAAAAACTGTGACTTATACGCCAGACAATACGGTATATATAATATATAATATCAGTGTCAGGATAAGGTTCGTTGATTAAAATTAAAAAGTTAACAAATGTTTTTTAAAACAGGTACTGCAGGACATTTTTTGCAGTTATTTAAAAATCTTGTTTTTATTGTTTCTCTTTTAACTTTTTTCCTGTCCGCTGCTGGTCAGGTGTCCAAAGGAGATGTCGCCTCACGTTGCCACGGTGACTCAGCTCTGTTTGAAGTTCATGACCTTTGACCCGAACTACAACGATGACGACAGCGAGGAGGACGATGAGGACAGCATGGACGTAGAGGACGGACTTGACGAAGGTTTCTGAGACTCGTCCACACGTCTGTTCTTGTATGGGGTCGGGGTCTCTGTGTACCTGAAGCTGTTGTTCAAGAAGGAAGCTAAAAATGACGAAGTCTTCTGACGCGTTCGTGCCACGAGATTCAAGAGTTTTCACAGCAGCTGCCGTGTCTGTCTGGAAGAATGACGGTTTGATCTGGTGTCCTGTCTCCGTCCAGAATCAGACGACGAGTACAGCGACGACGACGACATGAGCTGGAAGGT
>JARVLU010001196.1:11330550-11342141 GCA_031762415.1 Simpsonichthys santanae | reverse complement strand
AAAATGCTGCATAAAAAAGTCAACGTGAGGTGTGATGACATCACTGGGGGCGGCGCCGTAAGTCAGAGTTGCCGTAAATCGATGGCGCCGTAAGTCGGGGACAACCTGTACTGTATAGAGCAAGTGTTAAATTAGTCATTCCGCTTGTGACGTGCCGTGTTACTTTCCTTTATTCTCATGCTGTATTTTTCAAGTTTTCTTGCTGTTCCTTCAAACTTTGTTCTGTCGTCTTGTTTTTCAGATTGTTGCTATGGCTTGTATCAACTTGGCCTCTAAGATTGAAGAAGCACCGCGACGAATACGAGACGTCATCAACGTTTTTCATCACCTGAGGCAGCTTAGAGGCAAAAAGTAAGTATCAGTGGTTATTGCCACTAATCTGTGGATTTACTTTATAATAAGATATATGATGCACTGCATCACTGTCATGTTTGTTTACTGATCTGTGCTTTAATGTGAAAGTGCCCTTGTGTTTATCCATGCACTCTAAACCATTTTAAAACTTTTCAGTTCCAGCTTCATTGGTAGTTTCAAAAGTGTAAATTGTCCAAATGAGACATTAATCTTGAAGTGATTGAAATGAGCAAACTTTCAAAAGAATAAATGATGGCTAAGTAAAAAAAAAATGAGGCATGCATACTGTGTGCCTCATGTCTTTATGTCAGTGTTTTAGATCTTGGCATTAACTTGGCTTCTTTTTTTCCTTGCAACCAACTAACAGCGACCAGCTACATTTACCAAAGCCTGGGTGATGTGGAATGGTACGTAAGATGAAGCAGTCGGCATGACAACCATGATGCGAGGGGGGTGTCTGTCGTCCCCCCAGGCCCACCCCACCCCCTCCTGCGGGAGACACCTGTGGTCTGAGCCACCGCAGGGTACTGGGATCGGGGATGACAGGTTGGCCGAAGGTCCTTGGCCTGTGGGGCTCCTTGAGGACTCCTGTGGTTCAGTCTTAAGCTTTGGGTATCTGTCCGTATATCAGCGTACTGTGGGGTAATGTAGTTTTCTTCTCTGACTGCTTCTCACCATGCATTTTGATTTGTGCATCAAAAGCAAAGCTTGCTTCATCTACACTTGTCCATAGCCTTCACAGAAATATCCAGGTGGTTCAAGAATTCTTTAGATGTTTAGGATCCATGTGAGTTAAATGTTTTTAATTAGGACCAGTGTATGCTGTGCTGCTTTGTTGTATTTTTTGCATTAAATGCTGAGTTTTTTTAATTTGTTGGAAATTATTCTGACATAAGTTTAGGCTAAAGTAATGTGTGTTGAACTCTGCTGGTTCAGTAAAAAATGCAACACTTGAACTACTACCGTAGCGACATTAGGACTTCAGTTTTATGTGTTAAACATGGTCTTTATTGGCACTGAAGTGAACTTAACTACTTGAAAAGATACAGTACATGTTGATGCAGACATTTCTGGATTTGGTTTAATCTAGGTGTAATGAAATGGTCCAATTGACACACAGCGTGTGAAGTTTGATTCTAAAATGAGTTTAGATTAAAACACTTGTAGTCAAATAATTTCTTATTTTTGTAAATTAAACTGAATTTTACTAGTAGCTTGTGTGCATCAGTGGCTATTTCTGTTTAAATGATTTGACTCGTTTAGCACAGTGTAGCACATGTTGTGTTTATTGTAGAGCAGTAGCAGACTTTCTTTTCCTGGGAGTCTGGTTCCATTTTGAGGACTGAAGTGTTTTCCTCCAAACAGCTGTTAATTATCTGGTTTGATATTTCTGTTGAAGCTTTGAGTCAAGTCAGGGTCATTTACAGATTCCTCAAACTTTCACTGAACCCACAGGAGTCAGCAACCCCCGACACTGTCAGGCACACAGTGCAACTTGTTGCTTTCAGTTGGTTGAAAGGGGAAAACATTTACAAACGTTCCAAAATTCACACAAGGGCACTTTCCTTTTTTTCATTCTACAATGAAAAGGGGAAACCTTCTGTATTATTTTTTTAACTAGGACTCCAATTCCACTGATACTTGATCAGAACTACATAAATACCAAAAATCAAGTCATCAAAGCAGAACGGCGTATCTTGAAGGAGTTGGGCTTCTGTGTTCATGTCAAGCACCCACACAAGGTGAGTTAGACGTTTACATGTTGTGTAATAACACATTACTTACATATTGTAATAACTGTTTTGTTGATAGATCTGCTCTTTAGCTTTTATTGTTATTTTCCATTGTTAATGTATAAAAATGTCTCATTCCAGATCATAGTTATGTATCTTCAATTCCTAGAATGTGAAAAGAACCAGACGCTGGTCCAGACTGCCTGGTAAGTTCATTAAGAGTTCTTCACAGAGCATCCCCACAGCAGCATCTTGTCATAACTTCAAGCAGTGCCACCAGACCTGGGCTTAAGATGGAGTTGAACAAGTTTCAAATGGTTGACTTTATGAAGAGCACTAAAAATACCTGCCAGGAACTTGGAGCAGCCCCACTTTCGTACACAACACTTGTCAGTCAAATGATATCCATGTGCTCCTGTTGGACAGAGTCACTTTGAAACCCTTTCAACAACCATTTCGCCCAGGTCTGACAGCGACGTTCTTCCACTCCAATTGAGTCCTTCTCCTGTTTAATGATGATTGTGTCTTTATTAATTTGTTTGAACATTAGGATGGATCAGTTGTATTGCAAGCCTGCTACTTGTTTCAGTCCCTTGTCTGCCCTAACTTATAAAGTCTGTTTATTGTGTGGTGCCCAGAGAACTTGGTTTAACTTTGTCCTTTCTCTCTACTCTTTGATTAAAGGGTAGTCCGTGCTGGTAAGTCACATAAAGAACCTCTGAACTCTGCCTCCTCCAACCTGACCTCAGGAAGCTCCCCTAATGGTTGGCTGCCCCTCCTGACAGCCATTCCCAATGCCAAGATTCACTGGAGGAGGCGGGCGAGCCTTTCCCAACAGCAGCATCGTCTTGTTTTCTCTTGGGGTCCAAAAGGATTTGTATTTTTCGGTCTTGCTATAAAAGATTCTCATTTGTTTTGTTCCAAGTAGCTATGGATAGATTCATGTTTTATTCTAGTTTACTTACATTTAGCAATGAAGTAAACTTAGCCAGAGCATTTTTTAAAAATATCTTTTTGGCCAGTTTTATGTGCCTGTCTTTTATTTATCAGTCGAATACTGTCTTGTCCCACACTGACATGGTGTCCAGACATGTCTGTCTTACAGGCTGATCCTCTTCTCAGATTTTGGCTCCAAGGACCTGTCTGGCCTTCGCAGCAGTCAGATTCAAACATCCGTGTGTTGTAGTCACGTTAAAAACCAAAAATATGTAAAGACCGTCTGGACTGACCGTAGAATCTGCACGGAGCAGTTTTATCATTTGTGTAAAACCACCTGGACCATCATGTAACATGAAGGCTAGAGATGGACTCATGCTGCTATAATGACAAAACCTTTACACACCAGGAACACTCACTCTATGATTGTAACATCGTTTGACTCACATTAGTTACAAGTGGTATTTTTTTATATTATTTTTCATCATACACTTTTGTCTTTATAGACTTGTATGTTTCTCAGAAACATAGATGGTCTCCCACCATTTGTTTACACCATTCACAACCTGAGCTGTTTGGTCTTGTCAGCATCTTGCGTGTGCTAATTGCATCTGTCTTTGTTCTCGACCACCTTTGACACTGCAGTGTAGCACAGGGATTTCACTAAGTCTGAGTATTGAGCTCATTGTTTAGAGTCAACACCACAAGGTGAAACCAAACTTCTTCTTCAGCCCGTGTGCTGCTTGTTTCAGTTTATTGCTCTAGAGCATTCACAAGGCGCCTAGATCTATTCTCCATGGTTGTACTTGTTCCTCAGGCCATTTGCATCATCATCATGCTTCACTTCTTAAAAAGTAGTCCTTGCATGTTTTGTACATGTCGTGCTTTCTCAGATCTAAAAATCTGAAAGTGACGCAGCTTTATAAATAATTACTATATTTGACATTTTAGTTTGCATGGTCTTCACCATACAAGGTATGTCTGTCAGCCACCATTGGATATTTTTGCAATAAGTTAGTTTATAATTTTCCCTCCAAATCCCATTGTCTTGATGCTTTGTGTGACATGCAGCACTCCTATGGATGCCCCGGAGAGAAACGGACAAAGTTAAACTTGTGTTTTTACCACTGTCATGTAAAACATTACATGACTTTTCTATCAGGGTGAACGAATCATTTCAAATGAAAGTCTTAAACCTCTTCTGTTTGCGTTTACTCAAATATGCAAATAGTCCAAAGTCGAGATTGTTGTTGACAGGTTGGTTTGTGTAGCGACGATGCTATGTTTTGTTTTTTTCTCTTCTGTTTGTCCTTTTAGGAACTACATGAATGACAGCCTGAGTACGAACGTGTTTGTGCGGTTCCAAGCTGAAACCATCGCCTGTGCCTGCATATACCTCGCTGCTCGTGCTCTGCAGGTACCAGCAGTGCCGTTTAGAGACGTGTAGTTCCCTCATACATGAATCTAGTTGTTGTGGCGACTTCAAACTTTTTAACCTCGTGTGCTTTTTCCAGTTACCTCTTCCCACCAGACCTCATTGGTACCTGCTGTTTGGAGCCAGTGAGGAGGAGATTAAAGAGATCTGCATCACTACACTCAAACTCTACACCAGGAAGAAGGTAAAAAACCTTCAGAGTTATATTGTTATTCATGCAGCGTTCTACCAGAATGGACATCAGGATAGTCTTATTGTTCCGTTTCACTCAGGACTGTTTCCTGGTTTGTCGTTGACGTGCATGGTCTGATCCTTTTTATGTGTGTGTAGAAACATCTGCTCTTTAAGAAGCTGTTAGTGTAGTACAGTATTGTTCATGCGTTGGAGGTTTTAATAACTTGAAGCTATTTCATGAAATGTTGTTTGATAAATTTTGGGTCTAGCAAATGCGTTCTCTGTGATTGTTTTAAGTTTTTATTGAAATGATGATCAGTCGTCCATGTTTTGGTCAATGTGAAAAGAGAAGTTTGGTCAAGTGGTTGTTTTTCTTGCAGCCCAACTATGAGCAGTTGGAGAAGGAGGTGGAGCGACGGAAAGTGTTCTTGGCAGATGCTAAGTTGAAGGCCAAAGGCCTGAACCCTGACGGTACCCCCGCACTGTCCTGTCTCGGCGGCTTCTCGCCTTCCTCCAAACCCTGCTCCCCAAATGTGGTCAAAGTCGAAGAGAAGTCCCCGAGCCAGCAGACCGTCAAACCGGTTAAGAAGGAGCCAGAAAACCGCACTCAGGTCAAGAGTCCTCATAACGGGTGAGAAACTAATGTGTGTTGAGTCCACTGAACCCGAGTGTTGACTCTGTTGATGCTGATTGAATGTTGTGGCTCTTTGCAGCCTCAGAAAGGAGGTGAAGATTGGGAGGAACAGCAGAAGTGGAAGTGGCTCTCGTTCCAGAACGCGATCCAGATCGAGATCCCGCTCCCCTCACAGACAGTGAGTTTGTGTCCGTTATGTACAGACGGTGTTCGTCTGCGCAGAAACTGTTGCAGCTGTTTACGTGTCTGTAAACACGTTTGTTGTTTTTATTTGTTTAACCGAGTACAATTTGTCTTTTGTCCAAAGTTACAACAGCAGGCGCAGCCGCTCAGGGACGTACAGCTCTCGGTCACGCTCGCGCTCTCACAGCCGCAGCCCATCGCCACGGCGACATCCGCCATCACCCCTCCTCCCCCACCTCAAGACCAAATCAAGCCACCATAACAGCGAGTCCAAACTTAGCGGGCGTCACGGTAACAGCGGAGGTTCTGGGCACAAGAGGAAGCGCTCACGGTCCCGCACTCCCGTCAAAGTGGACAGAGAGAGGGACCGGGAGAGGGACAGAGACCGCAGCTCTTACGACGGCTCTTCAAAGAAACACAAACACGAGCGAGGCGGTGGACATCGGGACAGGAGGGAACGGGAGAGGTCGCGGTCCTACGAGAGGGAGCGCAGCCACAAGAGCAAACACCACGGCAGCAGTGGACACTCTGGACACGGGCGCCACCGGCGCTGACACACTTTACCAGACCAGTTCTGGGGCTGATGCTCACCTTCCAGTTTGCACAGACTAAAGTCAGGTCGGGCGTGTTCTCAGAGTCGTCTCGTGTTTTCCTCTAAAACCAGTTTAGTGTTTACACGAGCAGTGAAGAAAAGACACGAATGTGGGAGTGAACATGTATTTTCTGTTTGTGGCTTGTTCACATGTGAACGCTGCATGTGAGCTCTGTGACAAAGAGAACACGCCACACTTGGCCTTTATTTGCAGGGCAGTGTTACATCTCTTGCATATTTGAGTTTTGAGCTTCTTCATATCCTACATTTGATCATTAAAACCATAAAATCACTCCAATAAAAACATCTATCTTTTTCTACCCAGTGAGACCAGTTTGGTCATTTCATGTGTTTTACTAAACACCTAATGCAACTTCTACAAATAAATATTGCTTTGAATTTAATTTCTGTGGCAGTGTATTAGTACTGCTGGTCAAGTTGGTTCTTTTTTTTTTAAGAAGCTCATTTTATTTTTTTAATTTATTATTATTATTTTTTTAAGTTAACCAACTAGGAATTAATGCATTCCCAGTAAGAAGTGTGGAGCATCAGCCCCAGACTGGTCATTCAGCTCCTGATGGACCCTCTCACACATGCACCCCTCCTCCAACCATCTGGCCTACTCGTGTGTTTTTGATTTTCTATGTAAAGATACAAACTTATTTACAATGTAAAGGATTGATCACCACTGACAAAACGTGACTGCTTTGATTTATAAAAGCAACTAGTTCAGCGGAATGGTTCCATAAAGAAATGTAAAGAGGAAACGTTCAGGAAGCATCAAGTGTTTGCACATACAGAGGCTGGTTTTGTTTCCTTTGTTATTTCACAGATTTGTTTGGTCCTTTTTTTTTTTTTTTTTTTGCCATTTTCCAGCAGGAAAAGCAAATGTAAAATAAATATATTTTAGAGTTGTACATTTGTTAAGATGGTTTTTATTCTGCACGTCTTCATGTCCAATTTTTATTCATTAATAAATAAGTTGAAGCCACCACTGACCTGTGATACCTGACTGTGCCAGATGAATTCTAAGTACTGGTAACTTGCTGTACTGGGAAGGACAGATTTGAGTTCATTAACATTTACAGTACTAGTTACTTTTTGGTTTCATTACAAGCAGCATTGATTGCAGTAAAAGCTGCTGTGATCTGAGCATGCTGCATTAAAAGAACATATCAGGTCCTCTGGACAGATGAGATGTTTCATCTTTTTATCCTGAACACTTGTTCATCTTGAAACCCTGCAGGCTCCTCGTCATAGTGGACCAACCAGTTTGTTGTTGACAGCCAGAACTAATTGTTCACGTGCAAAAGGACCATAACACCTGTGTAGGAATATATAACAGCATGAGCATGAACTTTCTTGTCATACAACAGGCAGTTCCACCAGAGGGCGCTGTAGGTTTTGGTACAAGTTATTGTTTCCCCTGATTAGAGCTGATTTCTAGATCAGGACTATTCACTGAACTGCTCAGGGGCCACAGTTTCTGAAAGCCAGTAGCTCAGGGGCCAGTCATGTAAATAAATCAAGTTTTTCAATGATCTGTTGTCTTCTAAATTAGTTTATTTTGTTGCATTGAATCATAAATGCAATACAGCATGCGCTCTCAGGACATGATTACCTGCAGTGTTCCCTCAGTGAGGGCTGAACTAGGCAAAAGGTCCGCTCCTGCTTCCCGGAACACCTTGCAAAAGTTCTGACTCTCGACCTTGACTTCTCTAATGGCTTTAAAGATCTGCTAAGATCCTGCCAAGAACCAGTGCAGACATGTTCTTGTATTAAGTTTTCTACATCACCTTACAATGTAGCTGGTTTTTGTTCTGTTTTGTTACATTTTCTTTAAAATACCAATTTATTTTTACTTGTTTAAAAAAAAAAAAAACAATTTGTATGCATCCTTCATGATTGTCTTTGTTGTCCACTGTTGTCATCACTCTGTTAAAAACAGGTCTCTTGTAAATGAGTCTGCGAGGCTCAATGGGATTAACTTGTATGAATAAAGGTTGAACAATAAAAACAGAACCCAAAGTGTTAGTTCATGTTCAAAGATTTAAAGGAAATGATTTCAGAGCAAACAATGCCTGATAAACCCATTCAGTACAGTTATTGTAATGAATGGCCTGGCATTCCTGGGATCTTTTGCTGCCTTTTTTAGGACCGAGTTTTAAACTAATTGAAATCCATTTTAGTTAAACCTTCTAAAACACATTCAGTATTTCATGCCGTATTTTGAGATCTTTTAGTGCTTGAGGTGTGTGTTAAGGATAAATCTCAGGTACTACCACACCAAAATGTAGTTCAATCGGCCCTACCTGTAAACTGAGCGAGCTAAGAGCTATTTATTTATGGCTGAGGTCAAACAGAAAAATGGTCGTAACAGCCGATGTACAGGTTTTAAGCACTCATGCTCCAAGCAGTGACTGATCAAGATGGCTGCCACACCACCAAAACCATCCAAAACACACTTTACATGGTTTGACCGAGAGCTTTAAACGTCCCTTCAGGGTGAGATAGTCTTAGTTTTAAACGCTGGTACGGAAGGCGTTAGGCGATACGCATTCCTTTAAGAAATGCTGGGCCTTTCATTTTTCATGGATCTCTTCATGATGATTGGACAGGGAGAGGGTGGCACAACAGGGTCCATGTGTGTAAAACCACAGGACAGTGGTTTTTATTATGCCCAAGAATATCTAGAACATATCCCCAGCACTTTCTCCACATTATATTACTCCAAATTGTATTAAATTAACCTCTTTCCTCAATATTCTGCACACAATACCCCATAATGACAATGTGAAAAAAGATCTTTAGAGATGTTTGTAAATTTATTGAAAATAGAAAACAGAAATCACATTTGCCAAAGGTGACCTGTCGTGATAACAATAAATCAGTTAATCGCATGATGAATGAAAATTATCAACCTCATTGTCATTTATCAGCTTTATCATTTCTTCATCTCTTTCTACTGAAGACACTGGATGATAAAAGGTTCAACTCCTGTGCTTTTCATTGACACCTCCCTTTCTCTTTAAAATCTGTTTGAACCATCCAAACTCGTGTTTTAGGATCCTTAAAAGCAGCTAAGATGAGAAGCTAAGCTATGCTAACAGGCCGACCTCAGGAAAAAACCTCTGTCATGTTAAAGCTCCAAAAGTCACATTTGCCTTTGTGTAAAAAGTTGTTTATCTCTGCAAAAAGAAGCTGAGAACTTGTTTACTGATTTTTTTTATTTTATTAAAAGCTTTGTGTGAAAAATGCTAAAGATCAAGCTCAAACCACACAGAATGTCCACCAATTTGAGAACCGAAAATAGGAAGGAGAGACAGCCCATGACATGTCAAGGGGCCTCCCTCCCATTTTTCTTAAAGAGACACGCTGCTCACTCCCTCACTATCCATCCTTTGGTTCAAACAGTCTTATACTGCCATTCGGTGGTCTAAAAAGGTACTACACATGGAAAATAACCAACATTTCTTCTTAAATTTGACAATAATTAATTAATATTGTCAAATTTCAAACAATATTATCGTTTATCGCAATAATTTCTGAGACAATTAATTGCCCAGCTAAATATGTTATCGTGACAGGACTATTCTCAAGCTCCATCAGGTTGGATGGGAGACGTCTGTGCAGCCATTTTCAGATATTTTCAGAGATGTACAATCAGATTCAAGTCTCAATTCTTGCCCGGCCCCTTCAGGACATTCAGAGTGTTCCTGAAGCCACTACAGGACCTTCACAAAAGGGTCCTGAAGCCCCTCCGCTGAGATCTTGGCCATGAGCTTTGGGCCGTTGTCTTGCTGAAAAAGGAATTGTCACCCATCTGAAGCCAAGAGCGCTCTGGAGCAGGTTTTCATCCAGGATGTCTGTTTATTGCTGCATTCTTCTTTCCCTCTATCCTGAGTGCCAGTTCCATTCATCCATTATCTTTTACCAGCTTCTTCCATTTTTGGGTCACAGGGGCCCATGTCTAGCAATCACTGGACGAGGGGCAGAGGACACCCTGGACAAGTCTCCAGTCTATCACAGGGACACATAGACAAACAAGGCAATTATTCACTCTCTCACTCACATCTAGAGACAATTTAGAGTTACCAATCAGTCTCACATGTATGTTTTTGGTCTGTGGGAGGAAACTGGCCTACCGGGAGAAAACCCATACATGCACGGAGAGAACATACAAACTCCACCCAGAAAAGTCCCTAGACCAGGATTTGAACTGGGGCAACCTGCTCGCTGAGAGGCGGCAGCTCTACCAACTGCACCACCGTGTTGCTAAATGTGATTTCTTGGTTTTCTATTTATAATAAATTTTCTAAATCTAAAAAAAAAAACTTTTTTCACATTGTCATAATGGGGTATTGTGTGTACAATTTTGAGGACAGAGGTTAATTTAATACAGTTTAGAGTAATGCTTTAACATGACAAAATGTGGGAAAGTAAAAGGCTGTGAATACGTATTGGATGCAGTGTGTAATACCAGATGTTTTTAGTGTTTGGATTCACTAGAGAGAAGTGATAATTGGTGACTGAGATATCCTAATAAACACCGGCTTCATGCTGCAGGCCATGTAGAAATATGAAATATAAAACTGAAGTATGCTTTGCATGTCTATCTCAGATTTGACTGATGGACATGATTGTGTTGCATCTGGATAAGGTTGGTCATTAGTTTTTTACCAAAAGCCTAAAAGAAGAAATCTGAACTCACTTAAAAAGTCCAGTTGTTCAAAGAGATCTGTTGCAGATTAATGCACTTATTTAGAATCTGGTTATATTAAAATCATCCCAGCTCAAAGTTTGGTCCTACAGTCCATACTCGAGGCCAAATGTTCCAGAATCCAGTACATCCCAATGAGTCATCCACTAAATCTTGTTCTTGACGTTGTCCAACTCGACTCCCCTTCTTCTTTTCTTTACGAGGAGTTCGTTTCTCCAAGAGTTTGTTAAAGGCTTGAACTGGCTCCACAATGACACTCTGAGGAAGTCAAGTAATGAATTGTTTCAGATCAAGTGTGAAACTAGTTTTCTCAAACAGACGTGAAAACGGATCAGCTTTTGATCCGTGTTTTCTGGGTGTGTGTGTGTGTGTGTGTTGAGGGTTCAGGTTCTCTCTGTGCTTGAAGGGATACGTTTTCTTTTCCTCGGGACTCTCGACTTCTTCCTTCAACCCAAAGACTTCGTCAGCCTCTCAGCCCAGTGACAGCTGCAGTTGGCTCTGGTCCTTTGGCTTCTTTCACTAAAATAAAGTTGTGATAATTAATTGTTGTTTGAACAGCTCGGACTTATTCATTAAACTATCCCGAGCAAAGATTATTAACTCGCCACTTTTAGGACTATTTATTCAGCTGTGTCAAAAGTTTGGAGCCTCATTTTAGTGATCCAAATCCCACAACTTTTCCTTCTGCTTGATCGGAAAAAAGAAATCTCACAGGAATGACGTGTAGAATTTACTGTTACGTGCGCACTTGGCGGAAGCAGAAGAAGAAACAATCTATTACAGTACAGTACTGTAATGTACGTTGTTGTTGTTTTACATTGAAAAAAACG
>JARVLU010001196.1:11112387-11124911 GCA_031762415.1 Simpsonichthys santanae | reverse complement strand
TAAAAATAAAGGCTTTATAAACCTTTCCCACACTCTTGCAAAGTTCTTAACAATGTTCTAAACTGTCTAAACGCTCTCAAAGAGCACAGTGAAAGAGAACAGACAGACTGATGCTATGGTGACTGAGCCAATCGGACTGGCCATCGGGAGCACCGGGACAATTCTCGGTGGCCTGACCCCCTCAGTGATCGTTGAAGGGGACTAAAGGCTTGGTTCGAGTAGCGCTTGGTTATTTTAAATAAACAATCCATGCCACTCATTTTGGTATCCACCTGATTAAAGTTCCCAAAGCAGCGAAGGGGAAAGACAGACCCCACACCTTTCTTTCTCTTTCTGAGGCTCTGTCACAGTAGAGCAGAGACACACAACAGGTTGCACGCCTGCTTGTTGTGTGTTTCTGCTAAGCTGTGACAGACAGCCTCAGAAGGAGAAAGGAGGGGAGCCCTCAGCAATCACTGAGCGGGCCAGGCCACCGGGTAATGTCTTGGTGCTCCCAATGGCCAGTCCGCCCCTCAGCATATTGCTCTGTTCATTCGCCTTCCATCAATCAACCAATCGGGTGTCGTGTACAATCTTCTGTTAAAAACACGTGAGAGTGAGTCTGTGAAAGTCAAACGGTGAAGTATTGAGGGACTACTGTACACCCTCCTTCAAGAGAGAAAGGTTTCATCTATCAGAACAACAAAAATTATATGGTCTTTACTCAAAATGTAAATGATTTTTTTAATAACTTTTTTCAGTTCATAGATGTTTACAGATGTTTGTTTCTGCACAGCTCTCTTTTGGTTCGACCACAGTATTAATCACATAGAGGTCTGGGATTAGAGACTTCCTCCTGGCATCCCCTCTGAACAAGCCGTAGTTGTTCAGTCCTTCTTTAATTCTTACATTCTGTTCTCACATGTACCATCCAAACTGAAGCCTATAGAGTGTGAGAGGGAGCTCTTGGTTTTGTGCAGTTTCTCTGAGAACTGCACAGTTTGACCTTGGAGGGACTTTGTGTGGATGTCCACTATTAAGACAATTAGGTGTCTTAAAACTGGTCCCTCTTGAAAATGAGTTCTCATGACTCAATGAGACCACCTGTATAAATAAAGGGTAAAAAAAAAATTAACACAATTAGGTGTCTTAAATTTTTTCTACTTGTCTATCATCTGTCTCACTGTAGAATTGTGGACTCCAAATAGTTAATAAATGACTTTTAATCCTCTCCAGACTGATAGGCAGAAACAATGCCAAACAACCAAACTGCCTTTATAAAAAGTGCTTACACTGATGATGATCAATGAACCAAATACTTCTGATGACTTTTCATCTTAAATCCTCTGGAAGATGCCAGGATGGACTTAAGTTTTCAACACACAACTTTTTCATTTTTACTTGTTTTCTTGTTAAATAATGACACAGTTGACTCTGTGGTGTGTTTTTGTACACTTGAGGTTATATTTAAATATTTTAAAACGTCATCCAAATCTAATAATCTCCATTATATCCTGATATGTAAAACCTTAGAGCTGAAAGAGGATGCACTTTCTGTTTCCCACGACTGCATATGTATCATTTAATATTGTAGGCACACTTAAAAAACCTTTATTATTTTATATTTATGTAAATACACACCTGTTCTTCTGTTTCTGATGACAAAGAAGAATGGGTGATCTGCCATGACTTGTGGGTACAGCACCAGAGTCCTGGTCAGGGCAATCATTCCTAAAAAAAAAACAAATAAAAGAGTATGTATATGTTACCAGCAAATCTTCATTTGTGATCCTTTAACCAACATTGTTGTCTGAGAACCACCAAAACAAAACAAAAAACTGTATTTCTGAAACAAATAGAAGTGTACCAGATCCAACGGCTCCCTCGGCCCCCTCCTCTGTCACCTCCAGGTAGGCCTTCTGCACTGCTTTGCCGATGTACAAGTCCTTACCATCTAAACAACACACACAGTTGTGCAATGCTAATTGCCCAGTCTTTATATTGCACATGTTAGGCACAAGAGCAGATGCATATTATTGACTCTGATCTGTTTTTACATCCAGTAGAAGACATATTTGTCTCAAGTGCTCATTAGTAAAACCAACACCAATAGGCCGATCACATCAAGCGACACATCAGCTCATACACACAATCCTGCATAATTATTCCCCCAGTGACTGGAAGCATGTCAAAAGCTTCCCCTTCTTATCCACCAGTCTCATCGTCATGTTGAGCTGCAGGTGTTTAACAGGTGCATACAGGCTACAGGTTGGGTTTAACAATGTAAGGCCATCCCAACATTATTAAGATCCCAGTTTCCCATCTGCTAAGAATAAAATGACTGTAATGCCACCATCATGTTTGTTTAACCAGGACTGTTTCTGATGGTTTACACCATTTTAAATATTGCTTATACCTTGTTCTGATTTCAGCCTACACTGTATTTATAGACTTCTCACTAGGGGTCTATTTTTGATAGCTGATGTGACAGCACCGACCTGCCCACTCACACCAGTTACCTTGGTTACCTTAGAAACAACTAAATGTCTGTTTGTTTTTTACGTCTCGCTACCAACATGGGTGTTAGATGTTGTACTGAAGCTTTTGAGGATCTTATTTATTCTATTCATGTCTGTATCCACGTGTTTGTTATAAGAACTGCTGTGTGTGTGTGTATGTGTGTAAAGTACGTGCACATCACCTGTCATGGCAGAGAGATCAGCATCGTTGGTGAATACGTTTTTAATTCCCAGGTCCTGAAGCATGCTCCTTAGATCAATCTTCTGCTCCACCTTAAACCTGAACAATACTCTCTGTTAGAGATATTAGCAATTCAAGATAGGGATTATAATCTGGATTATCAGCAAAGGAGTAACAAATTAAAAGCAGGATTTAAACGAATAGATGATCTTATAAACCGTTTTATGATCTATTACATCACCATCATCCTTAAAGAGATCGTATATTCACAAGTTGAGGAAGAGGCGTGAAACAGCATTGTTTACCTGGGTAGGTACACTTCCACCTTCTGTTGTTTGACATTGTTGGCCCACTCCTCCAGCAGTGGTGCTTTGATGATGGGCTCCAGAGAAGCCAGAGGAACCTCCTGCCGGGGCAGCACGATCATCATGGATGTGTCCTCTCCCTCATAGGGCATCTCTAAGACCTGGTACACACCGCCGGCTTCCTGCGAGCCATCGCTGAACTCACCTGAATAAAACGAGACATGCACAAGAGCACTGAAATAAATGTACACGTATGAAGGTACTCAGGCACTGTATGTGCTCGGACTCCTTTGTTCCACCTGCTTTACATCTGTAATCAACAGACCTGTTTCCACTTACTCATCGCACCAGGTAATTTTTAGTCACCTCGGTTAACGTTGCGCCCGTTTATGTTGCCAGTTTAATAAATAAATCCCAAGTTTCGATCTGGAACCTGCCTCTACTCGACTGGATCTATTTAAACTGAAACTCATGACAGAACTTGTCCAAATTTGCTCTGTGTGAATAGTCACTCCATTCACTGTAATTATCACCTGCTATTGAAAGGTGAAGGCAGACAGTATTATTTTAACCTCATCTTTATGCATGTTTGTGCCTGCCTGTTATCAAAATATCCCATATTCTGCTGCACCAATTATAATAATATTTGCATCTGATTAAAATTTTAAGTCAACTACATTCAAGATGGCTGCCACAAGCAATTGGCATTGAAAAGCCCCAAAATGTCCATATTTTTATTCATTTTACAGATATTGAGATAACATTTGGGATGGTAGTTGTGAAGGGTCTTCCCAAACCCAAACTTTTTTTTGACATCACCTGGAAAAAACTCTGAAAACCATGAAAATTGAGAATTATTGCCTTTTTTAAATGCCATTGTATTTTCACTTGTTATTCTCAAATTGTACACATCCTTTTATGATTGTCTATTGTTGTCTTTGTTGTCCACTGTTGGTATCACTCTTTGTTGAACTCAGGTCTCTCTTGTAAATGAGTCCCTGAGGCTCAGTGGGATTAACTTGTATAAATAAAGTTGAATGAAAAATGGGCTGCAGTTGATCTGGACTCAGTGTGACCCGGATCCTGGGAGCAGCAGGCTTCAGCCTGGTTCTGGTTGTGCAGTGCTGGTCCAGACCGTGCCAGAGGTGGTAAATCCTGGGTGGCCTTGCTCCTGGAGCAGCAGCAGTGGTCTTCAGTCACGCTGCACCGGGACTTTTTTCATCTATCAGGTGAGACGGAACAGAGCAGCTCTTTTACTGCAGAGCCCTTGTAACTAAAATTTTGTTGCTCCTGTACATACAACATGTTGTTAAAAGTTTAAGAGTTTAGAGGACTGATATGTGGGCTTCATTGCTGCAGGACAGGTCTGCAGAAACAAACAGAGTTGGACCAGAACCAGAGCTGTTGTTGTTTTGCAGAGCTAGTAAGTAATATTTAGTAACATGTGTTGTTAAAATGACAAAGGTTTAAGAGTTTAGAACATTCCAAGATTGTGGGAAGAGTTTATAAAGCCTCAATATAAAGCATACTCTGCTTGAACTTGAACTACACGTATCCCTACTTTGCGGTATTTCACTTATCGCGGGGCTTCAAGGTAATGATCCCCCGCGATAAACGGACTACTGTATTCAGCAAAATAATGAGTTTTAAAAATGAATTAATCATCTCCTCCATCTCCTGCAGTCCACATGACAGTCCATTTCACCTCCAGTGCTTCCTGCTCCTCTACTCCAACGTCATTCTGTTGCTCCAGTTTCCGGTCTCTGCTGGTCGTCATTCTCTGTGGCATCAGCTCCAGGTTCTATCAGTGCTTCAACCCTACTGCCAGAAGACCCAGTTGTCTCAGTGCCAACAGCTGTAGCCCAGCTGACTCCATTCCTTCTCAGCCGAAGAAGTCTCAGCCCTTTGAGTACTCTGAGTCTCAGCTCCTTGAGCCCCCTGTACAATAGGCCGCACCCTAGAGACCTCTGTGATGGCTCCTCCATCAGAGACCTCTGTGTTGACTGTTCTACCTCTGTCTGTTACACCTGCGATTCCTCTGGGGTTCCTTGTATCCACTTCTCATACTCATTCCCCTGAGCAAACAGAGACTCATCTTCCCAAGTTCTGTGAACATCCAGATAAAGTATCTCAGTACATGCAGCTCCAGACATCTCAGTACCTGCAGCCTGAGCCTTCTGGGTCTCAGCTCTGAGAGCATTCCGAATCACCAGAACAACCACTGTCTGATGTGACCACCAAGTCTACAGATTTCAGAGTCTGTCTCACCTAAGGCCCCTGAGCAGACAGCAGAGACAGATCCTCCCAAGGTCCCTGAGAAGACAGCAGAGACAGATCCTCCCAAGGCCCCTGAGCAGCCGGAAGCATCACCAAGGAGCCACAAGCAGTCAACCAAAACTGATGCTCCTTTAGAGTCTTCAGGGTCCAATGCTCCAAAGTCTTACTTGGTCTTACCCTCTAAAACCAATGATGTCTCAGATTCTGAGAGGGCTGAAGATGATGCTACTCACCTTCCTATCTACGAGATGGTCAATGACAATGCTTCACTTTCCTGCATCTCAATGGAGAAAGATAACGAAGTTCCAAATTCCTGCATTTTCAAGAGGAATGAGGAGGTAATTCCTCAACCATACATCTCCCAAAAGTCATCTGCTGCAGCCTCTGAAGGGGCCTCTGCTGCAATCTATGAAGGGGTCTCTGTTGCAGCCTGTGAAGGGGCCTCTGCCGCAGCCTGTGAAGGGGATTCTGCCGCAGACTATGAAGGAGCCTTCAACATCTTTTGGATGAAAGATGAAATGTTTCTACTTTCTTTTTTGTTTTGTTTTGTTTTGTTTTTTTGAAGGTCCAGAGGACTAGACTTATATTTTTTTTAGATGTCACCCAAGATCTTTTAAAATGTAGCATTTATCCAGATTATCGTTTTTATTTATTATTATTAATTGGTGGAAAAAAATTTGAATATTATGTTTGAAAAATGATTAAACAAGTCAGAGTAGGACTTGAATAAAAAAAAATTATCTTACTTTTTATTGGAAAATATAAAAAACCCATTCCAACACAAGTGAATGGCCCCAGTTAGAAAGACATACCAGTAGTTTAAACGAGTGAGGAGAATTTTTCAGTACATGCAGAGACCGCTAAGCAGAAATAGATAATAGCACTCCACATATGAATATTTCAGATCCAAGAGTAACATTTCAAACAACCCCGGGGAGCAGCAGCCATACATTAAATGAAGAACTCCAGATGCAGAGCGACTAGTACAACTCTGCAGATGCACACTTACCGTAGTAGAAGTCTCCCTGCTGATACATCATGAGGGTCTGAACTTCAGAGCCGTCATCTCTGCTGAAGGAAAACGTTCGAGTATTCTCTGGCCTGAACTGGTTTTTCCAGGAACCTCGGAAATAGACGGCATTCACCAGGGTTAGCCGGGTCACGCTGGTGAAGTCATCAGCTGACAGCAGTGCACGAATCTTACCTGCACAGAGCAAGTCTGAGTCAGGAACTTACCCACTGAGGTGAAGTGTCAAAATAAAAGAGAATGACAGATTTGTGCATCAGTTAAAAATATGATCAAACAACAACTGTTTTAAAGACCATCAATAAACACATACTGTACAGATACTTTAATATTACCTCTCATCTGCATGCCCCCCCCCCCCCCACACACACACACACACTCACTCTCTGTATGGTTCTCCACCCAGGTGTTGATCCGCTCCGCAACTGCTGCAGATTCACTAAAATCCACAGTCTCCACCTCGGCTTGAAAGTACTTTTTCATCAGATGCAGGAAGTCGGGGTTGAAGCTGAAGCCTTCCTGCAGGAAGAGGCTGTTGGCAAATCGAATCACGTAGTGGGCGTCGTCATCAGAAAGAGCCTCGGTCAGATTCTGGAGCAATGAGAACTCCACTCCTGAAGAGCAGAAAAACAGTCATGCATTCACACTGCAAGTGTGCACAGAGATAAAATAAATGGACTGTATTTATACAGCACCTTTTTATATTATAAAGATACTCAAAGTGCTTTACAACATAATATGTGTCCTCATTTAACCATTCATACAGAACTCTACTAGATCTCTACAAAGATTAATCAGTGCTTTGTCACATTCATACACCAATGGGACACACATCAGAGGCAATGAAGGGCTCAGTGTCTTGCCCATGGACACTTCAGCATGTGACTGCTGGTGGAATTGAACCCCCCAACTTTTGCATTGGAGAATAATTGCTCTAACCACTCAGCCACAGCTGCCCTGTAAATAAAGAATTGCACATTGCTGGATCTGTCAGATTTCTACTGCAAGTGATACTTCCACAGAACCTTGTTTTAAAGGAAATCAGAACTTTCCAGTTAGGAAGCAAAAAAAAAAGTTGTTTATTAAAAAGCACAGATGCTGAGTCACTCAGTGGTGAGTGCTGTTGTTTTGTAGTTCTAGGGCTGCAGGTTCAAACCCACAATCAGAAAAGGGATGAGGTGTAAAACAATAGCCTAATCTTTTTTAATAATTGGAGGAGTGGTGGCACAGAGGTTACAGAAGATGGGCCCTGTGGTCAGAAAGTCACAGGGTCAACTCCCTGGACAGACGGCATCAAAATGTGAAGCACCCACACCTGCCACCACCTTCATTTGCTCCACTCTGGGCCCTTGAGCAAGGCCCTTAACCCCCATCATCTGCACCCAAACAGGACTCTCTTGACAATGAGCTCTCATGACTCAATGATACTATATGTATAAATAAAAGGTAAAAAAAAAAAAAAAATCTGTTGTGTGAGTTTGCTCAATGTGGCAACCATGCAGAAGGGAACAACCAAAAATAATAATAATAATTGAACATACAAATGCACAGCTTTTTCAACTAACATGTAGAGGAGTAGAAGTGAAGAGTAGTGGCATTGAAGGAAAAACAAAACAAACTAATTTAAAACTTGAACCTACACGCTGAATTTAAAGAAATGTTCATTTAGACTGTTTTAAAGATTTCATTTACTAATGTCTTTATTCAGTCAGGGTCAAATGTATGGACACCATACATTAATCTTCAGCTTTTCCAAACATTTGAGGAAAATTTACTTTTAAGCAATATAAAAACTAGAAAGCATCGTGTCAATGGAATGTGTATTTTTTGCACTCACCATGCTCCATAATTTTACTTGAATGTATTTATTCACTGCTCTTTTACTGTTATTGCAAATGATAATAAAATGGTCCATGATCCTTTATCTATGTAATAATCAGTCTTTATGTGATTGGTCAGTAAAGGAACAGCAAGATATCATTTTTATTATCCTCAATGTTTGAATTATTTACTGTATATGATACTGATATGATACAGTTTGTTTTGCAAGGGGGGCAATAAAATACAAGCTAGAAAGTTCCTGGAGAAACTTGGGGGGGGACTGACACGAGGCGGTCATTTTTAAATTTTGATTTGACAGTATTATATGTTGGGGCTCACTCTCAGTTCTATTCAGTTTATTTATATAGCACCAAGTCACAACAGAAGTCATCTCAGGGCACTGAACAGAAACATTCATGGATAAAAATAAGTTAAAAGAAACATTCATATACTGTACTCTCAGCAACCACTACACCAAATTTCAGTTTAAAACAGCAAAATCAACACTTGCTCTTGTCAAGGGCGGACATATTCTCCTCCTCTCCCTCTCCACTTTGCTTTGCTCCGTCCTGTCTGTGAAACTGCTTAGAGCCTCTCTTTTACAAATCTTTTGAATCATAATTTATGGACTTGGATTTGGTCAGTTGGTCCCTCAATACAATTGATAACATTTCTTCAAAGAGAAGACAGGCTTTAGGCAAGCCAATTTGCCCTGTTGGCACGCACGCAGCTGGATAGCTCATCAACTTGAAGACTTGATGATGTGTCTATCTCTGCTACTATATGTGGATTTTAAGGATGCATATTTAATTGGATTTTTGATAAGTGGTTCCTGCTTTTTGGATTTGGCTGATTGCTGGTTTTTATCTACAATCAAGGAAGTCGTCGGCAGCAAATTGGGACTCGATCATGCTGCTTGCCTTTGTGATGGCTTGGTTTGTGCTCGAGTACCCAGGCTCAATTGCCTTGGGCAGAATGGAATCAGATCTCGGGGATTTTTGCTCTGGCACATTCCATCAGTGTGGCCACGTAATTTGGACATTTCAGAACTGTTTTGGTTGAACACAGACTCATGGTAGATGTAATTAAGTTCTTCCTGTCCCCAAAACAACTGTGTGTTTATCTGAATTTGACTCTACCGGCTGGCCTTGAAGGCCACCTTATCTGAATTGCTTGGAGGATATGTAATCTGACGCTCTCACTCCCTCCCATCAGGGAAGTCCATTGACAATCAGAGTGAACCAGCTGAATAAACATTCTGTCATCATTTCAGGACTCTTGGATTCTCACTAGCGTTGACCTTGGCCATTCCTCGACATCCCTCAAGAATGTTTACGGATCTCATTGGAGAGAACAGGTTGATTATCCTATCCTTATCAGAACTCTTACAGTGTCCTCGAGAGCGTCCATGGACATCGCTCACTGCTCTCAGCGTAACCCCTCTGCAGAATGTCTACACTTCTATGTGCATGTTTGTGCGAGGTGTTTTTTAATATTAGTTTTTCTTCTCAGCTAAGAAGAAAGATTTTAATAGGAAATTTTTTCACCTCCAATTCCTAATGTGTCCAGTTTCATTACTTTTTGTCTGTCTAAGCAGATCTCACTTGCAAATTAGTCTTCTAGGCTCAGTGTGACTTATCTGTCTAAATAAAGGTTGAATTAATTATTTTTTTTATTCTGGTACCAACTGTTCTCTGCTAAAGGTATGATCATCAGGTTCATTTTTAGTTATTAAAACCTTTCAAAGACACCTGTGAAATAAAATAAATAATAAATGGTGACAGTGAAGACCTTATCATGTACATCACTGTTAAAGGCTTTGTCACATGATGTAAAAGAAAAAGAAAAAAGAAATAACACTGGTGTAAGTTGCATGAGTTAGGTGCAAGTTTTGAATCACCAGCATGTTGATATTCAATGGCCAATAATTCTGTTTGCACCCAAAATGTCAGTGTAAGGTAATGTGTTGCTGATAATTGAGCAAAAGTTACAGGTATGCAACCGGTAAGTTATGCAAAAGTTCACACACATTACATGGAAGTAACTCATAAGTTCACAAGTTAATATATGTCGCAATCCAGCTGGGCAATAAAGTATGTGAGTAAAAATGATTTTTAAACTATGAGAACCTTGACATGCAGAGCTTATCACAATGCTGAACTTGTGCAGCATGTTGGAGCGTGTTGCAATGAGAAATGTGACATAAAAAATCCCCATCTCTCTACACTCTGCAACCTCAGTGAGCCCTGTTCACACTGATCAACATGCCCAAAAAGAAATAAAACAAATCTGTGATCAAGAAATCTGCAGCAGGATCATCCCTCTCTGATAGTTGTGGACCTCTGTACATCATGGATGAGATGCTCATCATTTGTACCTTAACCTCAAAACACTGGCAAACACTCAGCTGCAGTTGTAAATTATAGACATGTGAGTCACAGCTGACTGTTCACTATTAATGTAGCAGCAATTTAAAAATAATAAATACCAGAGAACGAGCATCACAGTCACAACTCTGGACTATTGACTCCTGATGCTCAGTCAACTCTCCTCCACACTTCCACCCTCCTCCTTTGTCTCAGCCGCACACACAACTCCCACACACCGAGCACTAACTCTTAATGAACAAATCTGAGTTACTCCTCCTTTTATACAAATATAATTTAATGTCAGTTTGTTGAGCATTTGTTTTTCTTGTTTTCAGATGTTTGTTTCTGCATTTTTTTCCTTGAATTGTTGAATACTGACATTTTAAAATTAGTAGAGGAGATTCAACCTCTTGAATGGGTCTAAGTTCTGAAGCCATCCATCCATTATCTTTACCCACTTCTTCCTTTTTGGGTCACAGGGGTCACTGGTGCGGAGAACACTCAGGACAGGTCTCCAGTCCATCACAAGGACACATATAGAGATAAATGAAACAAACAACCATTCACTCTCTCACTCACACCTAGGGACAATTTAGAGTTACCAATCAGCCTAACATGCAGGTCTGTGAGAGGAAACCGGAGTACCCGGAGAAAACCCATGCAAGCACAGAGAGAACATGTAAACTCCACCCAAGATCCTGGCCCACGATTTGAACCAGCGATCTAACTGACAGGCAACAGCTCTACCAACTGAGCCACCATGCTGCCAGCTCTGAAACCACTTATGAAAATTGTTTTTCATTAGAATCAGTGATACTTTTTTGTGGGAAATTAATAAATTTTAAAGGAATTTAAAAATTGTTTGAATCCTGTGTTCTTTACACTGTAAGCTATAAATCAGCTCTAGATCAATGTAAGACAACTATTAATTTTGTGATTTTCACTCATTCAACCTTTATTTACATAGGTTAATCCCATTGAGCCTCGGGGACTCATTGACAAGAGAGACCTGATTTCTTAAGAAAAAAGTCATAAAATAGGCATAGGCAAATTGTTAGAGTCTGTGGTACAAACTTCCTCTGCCAAACCTTTTATTTTTTGCAGTGCTAGGTAGAAGATTTTCCACAGGTGACTCCCACCTCATCTATTCAACCAGCATTGGTTTAACAAGAAAATCTGATATTGATGCATAATGATCTCATGTTTAATTCTGTCAATATCAATCTTACAGAAGTGAAGCTTCTGAATACAGTTTCAGTCACTGGTGATTGGACATGGGGACATTTCCTGTCCCTCATACATCCTGACACGGTTCCTTTGACAGGCAGAATGAATCCTGGCTGCCACAGCCTGGGACAGTTGGCAGGCTGGGGGTGGGGTGGGGGGGTGAGGTGAACCCTGGAGCCACATACCTGACAGAGGATGGATGGTGAATCATGATGTTTGGACACCTTACATGTGGGACATGACATTAGCAGTCACACATGTTAGGTGACAGCTGTGTGAATCTCAGATATTTGTTTTTTGGGAGCCACATGTCCCGTCTCTGGTGGGGGAACAACTGTACACCACATGCTGCTGCTAAACAAGCTCTTCTTCACAAAGTCTTCCAGTCTTAGAGCTGCGGGTGTCAAAGACATCTGTTGGTTGCAGAGATTGCTCAGGTTTGAACAACTGTCATGAATCAGAGACCTTGGATCGAAACAACACCAAAGCACCAGGAATAATATAAAAGATTTATTGTGCTGATGAGATAATTGTCGACTCTGGTTGGATTCGGCAAGCTGGTCAGGATCTTCTGCAGAAAACAAGATTAGAGGTTTAGTTCTCAGTTCGAGATGACGGGGAAAGTTAATATTGAGATGTTTCTCACCGACCTTCCGTGTGAGATGAGAGCACTGGGTCTGTGTTGATCACTGGGTCTGATCACAGAGCAGACAGCGTCCCCACTAACTCAGGAGCCAGACATAAGGAGAAATCACACACAAGACAGGCTCTAGAGAAATGTGGATATCCTAACTGGGCCTTTCTCAAAGCAGATAAGAA
>JARVLU010001196.1:11096519-11108979 GCA_031762415.1 Simpsonichthys santanae | reverse complement strand
TCTTTAAATCACTTCTTGGTCTGTTGCCTTCATACATCTCCTCCTACATGTCTCTGCGTGAGTGCAGCTACAGCGTGTCCTCTCAGGACATGATTACCTGCAGTGTCCCCTCAGTGAGGACTGAACTTGGCAAAAGGGTCTTCTTCTGCTCCGCTCCTGTTTCCTGGAATATCTTACAAAAAGATCTGAAGCTCTCGACCTTGACCTCTCTAAGAGGCTTCCAACCTCTGCGTTCCAATGCAGACATGTTCCTGTGTTTAGTATTTTGCACTGCCCTGCAACCTAGCTGTTTTTTTAAATACCATTTTATTTTCACTTGTTATTCTCAATTTGTACACATCCTCGTCTATTGTTGTCCACTGTTGTCATCATTCTTTGTTAAAATCAGGTCTCTATTGTACAAAGTAAATGAGTCCTCGAGGCTCAGTGGGATTAACCTGCCTACTGTAAATAAAGGTTTAATGAATGAAAACAATGCTTTTCTTCATCCATCCATCCATTCATCATCTTCCGCTTGTTCAGAAGTCGGGTCGCGGGGCAGCAGTTTGAGCAGAGAGGCTCAGACATTATTTCCACAGCCACCTCTTCTGATAGGATTCCAAGGCGTTCCCAGGCCAACTGAGATGTCTCTCCAGCGTATCCTGGGTCTTCCCTGGGGTCTCCTCCCAGTCAGACATGCCCGAAGCACCTCCCTTGTGAGGCGTCCAGGGGGCATCCTTACCAGATGCCCAAACCACCTCAACTGGTTCCTCTCGATGTGGTGGAGCAGCGGTTCTCTGCCACATTCACACTCATCACCTGCGTCACTCCCAGTCTCCCTCCTGCAGCACCAGTGCACTGTGCTTCTTAAGTGCTCCCCAGTCTCTGCCTCCCTGTCAGTGTCTGATCGCCTCATGCCTGAAGTATCCAGCATTCTTGTTCCTGCTCTCGTTCCTAAAGGCTCGGTTCATGCCTGATTATTTTAAATAAATAATCCATGCTGCTCGCTCAGGTGTATGACAGACCTGCCACCCCCTCCTTTCCCTTTCTGAGGCTCACAGCTGAGTAGAAACGCAGGCTGTTGTGCCTCTGTTCTGCTGTGACAGCCTCAGAAATACTTTATTTTTTTGCCTGTGTGAACAAAATTCAGTCCACTGGTGAAGATGTCCGTCTCTGGCTGGGTGAGCTGTCTGTCGGTCAAACTCTTCACCCACTGTTCTGTGACTGTGTCGTCTTTTACTGAATGCGTTATTGGATGTGGGATTGGGTTGACGAGTTATCAGTAAATTAAACTTGTCAGTTCTCGGACAGGACATGCTGCAACAAGCGTGCCTTGTCTGCGAAGTCCATCATTTGCTGAAATATGGTCTGATCTAGCCGTGTTATTAGTTTTTGTCAGGTGTGTTCTTTGGTCTCTAAAGCCTCAATAGTAAAATGTGTCTGTCTCACCCGTGCATTCAGCAGCTGGGTCTGTGTCTTCTGCAGGATCTGGTTTGCCCAATGTCTGCTCTGACAGATTTGAGTTCCAGGCTCTTGGGAAAGGTGCCACATGAGAGGATGTATCTCAGGCGGTTCCTGTAGTCCACCCTCTTCCTTGCTGTTTGCTCAAAATCTCAAACTAGTTTGAGGCAGTCCGGGCCAAAGTGGTTCAAAATATCCTGATGCATGCTCAATAATCCAGATAGAAAAATCTAACAAGGTTAAGTCAGATAAGAAAAATAAAGCTTTATTTTTTTATTGCATCTTTTTATTACAATGAATTTTGACAAAATATGACACAAACCTCGTCACAAAGCAACATCTTGAAGCCTTAAGGAGCTACCTGATCAATACAAGTAGATTCTAGATGATAAAGTTTAATGTTCTTTAATGATCAGTAGTTCATTCAATGCTAACAGTTTTCAGATACGTATGAGTGATTCAGTCTTCTCTCAGATAAGCTTCAGGCATCTCCTCCTCATTATTATTCTCTGAGGCGGCGTACTGATTCATTCTTTGCACCTCCATGACTTTCGTCTCAGTCAGCTTCTTCTCTGCAGCCTGGGAGATTTTCTGGGCCTCCTCCACCTGCGACTGGGCCAGCTGAATGTTCGTCCTTACCGTGACGGATGCCTGCTCAACTCCTGCAAACACACGGACACAATGCTCAGTTCAAAGCCCCTTCATTTGAAACGTTAGGTGGGGTCATTAGGCAAGGAATCTTGTCCATCGTCTCCTGTCTTCATACCCCAAAGACCCACGGAGTGGCTGCAAACGATCCGTCCACTGCCCAAAGTGAAACAGAGTGATGCTTTAACTTTCCACACAATCTATCCCTTACACACCTGAAACATACGCCGCTTCAGCCGCCATCTCACACAGCTTCACCGCAGTGAACCAGGTCGACTCGAAGTGCTTGCATGCATCCTGTCTGTCGTTAACCTGTGGAGAGTTCGAACACAAACAGATGTACAACCGCCTGTCTCTGTAGGAATAACAGGTCATGTTAACAAAGAAGACAAAGCTATGTGAAGAGTTAGAATAAGAGGAACACTGACTGACCTCTGTGCGCTGGTTAATGATCACCTGCCAGATCGCATCCTCTTCTGCTGGACTCAGTTTCCCCAGAGAGTCCAAATATCGTTTTTGTAAAGAAATGAGTGTGTGCACAGCCTGTGAACAACCAGAGAGCAAACATGTTTACATTTATATAAAGAAAGCATAACGGTAACATGAGCATGCATCAGGATATAACGGTAACGACCAACCAGAGAGGAGGTTTTAACACTTTTATTAAACACGTTTATTAAACTTGATAGTGTTCAATATAAAAAAGAAAGAAGAAAAAAAAAAGTAGAGAATTCTCTTGTTACCATTCATTCAAGGCATTTCTGGAAGAAATAACAGAACTAACTATTGAAAATGCAGGTTTGCAGCCATTTTCTTTTCCTCTACAGGCAGAATGACACTGTGTTGGTGCACGGACAGCTTCGTGCCTCTCACCCAAGATTTGCTCTTCTTACAAATTAAGTGTTGGAAAATTTAAGGTTTAAAGTGAGTCTTATCAGTCCTTTGTGTTTCCAAAACTACAATCTTTCATTTGTGTAATATTTTAGGCTATTGTCCTTCAAAATAAATTTGTTTTTTAAAAATGGAGTCACCATTTTTAAGCAACCAAATTTATTGATAATTATTAATAATAATTTTTCTGGTTGCGCTCTTCTTCAGGGGTTGCCACAACTAAATAACTCGCACAAAGACTTGACATTTATTTTTACGTCAGATTTACTTCCTGACGCAACCACAGACCACTGAGCTACCACAGCTGTGTGGAGCAGAGAGCTGCTGTCTAGGGTGCCCAGGGAAATAGATGGTGGGGGTTAAGGGCCTTGCTCAAGGGCTCAGAGTGGGGCAAATGAGGGTGGAGGCAGGTGTAGGTGCTTCACTTTTCCCACCCACATTTTGGTGTTGTCAGTGGGAGTTGAACCAGCGAACTTCTTATCACAGGCTTGCCTTCTCTAACCTCTGCACCACCACTCCCCCTATGCTATACAACTTAAATCACTTAAAATGTATAGGAAATACATACAGAGTAAATATGCAATCATGAAAAATGCAATTAAAGATATCAAAAATCACAATGCATGTGTTTCATGATCATTAAATTATTAAAAATGGACTCTTAACAGTTATCAGCAATTTTCTTAGGGTGACTGAACTTCTTTTCGGGTTGTTTTGGGATGTTAGCTATTCATTTGAGCAGCCTTCAATCTTAACTCAAAATCCAAAACGTCTTCAACAATCTACAAACTCGTTGATAAAATGGATATCTTCCTGCAAAATTTGTATATTTTCATTTACAAATCCCCGCTAGGTCTGCTGCCTTCTTGTCTATATTCTAAGATGTAACAAAGACTGTGCAGCCCCTCTTCCCAGAATGCACTGCAAGTGCTGAAACTGTCCAGTTTGATCCCACTGGGACATTTTAAACACATTTTTATAGAAAAAAAAATCCTTTCAAACCTCTTCTTGTTGATTAGATTTTGTTTGAACTTTGTTCCCTTTTAAATGTCAAGATAATGTTTTGTGTTTTTTTTTTCTTTATTAATTCTGTTGTGACTTGGCACTACTGTATTTAAATAAACTGAAATGAATTGAAGTTGAATTAATGTTTTTAAATAAAAGTCTCTCTTGTAAATGAGACTACCTGTCTCAATGAAACTGCCTGTCTAAATAAAAGCAAATGAATAAAAATAGATCAATAAGTGTACTCAACTAAAAAAAACAACAACAGCTAAGACAATTATAAACAGAACAGTAAAATAAAACCATAACAACAATAAAATGACAATTTGACTTTAGATTATGGTCTATTAAAGTTTTCTCAGAGAGTAAATGCAAACCTTACCTGGTTATCAAGTCATACCTTTGAGTAATCTGTGATGGCGTCTATGAGAGCTAAAGTGGTCTGAGAGAGAAAAGTGCTGGAACTGTCTGTGACCAGAGAGGCTGCTCGTCTGACAAGAGTCTCATGGGAGAGATCGTCCGCCTGCAGAACAACAAAGACTCAGGTACATTCACTGCTACTTTACTCACTTTAAATGATCTAATGGTAGACTCACCTGCTTGAAAGGTACAGCACACAGCCCACCGACAGCTAAGGACGCCACACCTGAGAACAGAAGTTTGCTCGATTTGGGAACTGCAGGTTTTATGCTGAACAGCAAACGAGCAGAACTCCTGTAAACAAATCAGGTTTAATAAAACAGAACAGTTAAAAAGACTGAAGCTAGTTTTAAAACTAATGTTACTTCCTCTGTTGAGTGCTAATGCTAAATTAGGCACACACACAAAGTTGTTTACAAACATCACACGTCTTATGTCATTTATTCCCCTCATAAGTGAAAACTTTCCATTATTTAATAAACACGATATTACTATTCTCCTTTGGGATAAATTTGCTTTGGATAATAACGAATTAATAGCAAAAACAAACCAAAAAAAAATTAAAACCTGAAACTTAGCTGTACCGCTCTCCTCCAAAGAGCAGCCATGATGGTCCGCTTCAAAAAAAGGTCCGTCACAAACAAAGGTTCCGCCTCTTCTTCTTTCCGTGTGAAAAACATTATACGGCGCATTACCACCACCTACTGTCAAATAAACGGTTTATGTCTCTCCATATTACTGTTTTTAAAAAGCACTTAAAAACTTAATCTTGTTAGCAGTAAGATAAAGAAATCTCTGGGGTTTTTTTTTTTTTCACCCTGTCAAGTTTTTCAGGCTTAGACATGCATCACCTGGATTTCAAATGAATTAATTCCTCTAGACTTCAAAGGTGATTTGATGCTTTAAGTTTTAATGAGCATTGCTGTTTCTTATCCTTTCATCACTCTATAATGTGACATACTTTTTTTAACTTATTTTTTTTTGTTATCAAATTACTATCTAACCTTCTTTTAATTGGCTGTAAAGTCCTGAATCACAGAGTGAGGACTGTGTCTCAGCAGGATGCAAACAGCTTCTTCAGTCTCATTCTGGACCAAAAAATAAAAATAAAAAAAACACAAAGGGAATATTCTTCTTCCATTAATGAACGTGATTTTTGGTATAGAATTTGCGTAGCAGTGAATTATTTGAACTTCTGCCCTACAATGTAGTGGAGAAGCAGTTTAGCCTTTTTATAAACCAAGATCTGAAAAGTCTTGGTCCAGTCAACGTGCACAGCAGCTCCTAATTTCTTTCCATGTGAGTTGTATTCACCTGTTACAGTTCACTGACTGAACTTTCTGAGTTGCTGGTGTCACAGAAAATCAGTAATGTTGCAAACATTCAGCAATAGTCTCCAAAAACCCTGCATCACAATTCTTTATTAATTTCAACGAAGATTTAAGACAGAACTCTGAGCCTAATTGCAAATACATGTCCAAACATGATGCATATAGATAAGAGAAAACATCCCTTCTTTTGTTTTCACAATACTCATGCTGCTGAAAAGTCCCAAGAGATGTATCAGTCATCAACCTTGTGATAAATGTTAAATCATCACATCACAATTTGTGACCCAGTACTGAGCCTTGTGGGACCACGCAGGGTCCCACAAGGCTACTGGGTCACAGATGGTTTGTCATGTATATTAATGACGTGTGTAGAGTGACAAGTATATTTAATTTTGTTGTATTTGCAGATGACACAACTATTTTATTTATTTTTTTATTCTTTTGGTTCTGTGGAGGATCTTAGCTTTTGGAGGTTGTCGAAAAATAAATCAATAAACTTAAATGTTGGTTTGATAGAAACAAATGATATTTAAATTGATCTAAAACCAAATTTAGGTCGTTTGGAAATTTAGTTTTTGATACAAATGTTAAACTGGAGATAAATACTGTATTAACTGATAAAATGTTTGAAAATAAGATTCTGGGTGTAATTTTGGACCACAAGTTTTGCTGAAGACTCCATATTGAACATGTGTAATAAGATGGCTGAAACCACAGGGATATACTTTGTATTGGAAAAAACAAGACATATCTTGAACATAAAATCTTTGCACACTCTTTATTACACCCTGTTACTGCCATATTTAGATTTTGTGTTGACGTTTGGGGTAATACATATTGAAGTTCTCTACAAAAAAGATGCATGATGCAAAAAAGAACAATAAGGATGGAACACAAAGTTTGGTATCATGAACACAACAATCAACTTTTTAAATCACAGCTTATGAAATTTATGGATTTGATACAATTTAAAACTGCACAGGTGATGTTCAAAGCTAGAAATAAAGAATATTCAAAACTTCTTTAAGAATAGAGAGGGAAGGAACGAACTGAGAGGAAAATGTAGTTTAAAGCAACACTGTGTTCGCAGCACTCTTAAAAGCATCAGTGATATGGTTTAGATGAAGAGATTAAGCAAAGTAAAAATATTGCACAATTCAAAATACAAGGAATACATAATTAATATGTGTAAAAATGAATGAGATAAAATGATGTTAATCCAGCTGTTAATTTGTGTGTTAGCATATTAAACTTTGATATGTAGGTGATAGTAAATTTGTATCTGCAGGTACATTTATGTTTGTGTACATACGGTACATAGCTATGCATGCATGTATGTGTGTGTACAGTGATATACTGTATATATTTATGGGCGTTTATGTAATTATGTATATTGATTTCAGAACCTGAATGTAAACGTAGGGGCATGATTGGATAAGCCTTTACTTCTTCCTACCCACTAAACAAAACAGGGACACATAGAAGAGGCAAGATGGAAGACCATCTTCTCAGGGCAGGATGGGGCAAACACAGTTGAAATAATTAAGAATCAAAGAGAGGATTTTCAGTGAGGAAGATGGAAATTTAGAATCAGAATCAAACTTTTTGTCATTGCACCAAAGCACAACGAATTGTGCTGCTGTTGTTCGGTGCATTGTTTTGCACTATTAGTGACTAGCATAGATCTTAGATCTTTTAGCGTACTGTTGGACGTTCGTTTAGTTCATATCTTAGATCCTTATTTACTGTTTCTTTTTACACTTTATATTTTTGCTGTTATTGGATGTAACTGGGACGCTCTGTACACAATGCCGTTCCACCTCATGTACCACATGTGATGAGAATGACAATAAAGAACCTTGAACCCAAATGTTCTAACCTAAGAACATGCTCTGCTGAGAAATGACAGTTATAGCAGTTGAAAATACACCCAGAGTGTCTGTTGTGAATTACCATGCACTACTACCACATCAGCGTTTTGCTCAATATCTGGAAAAGTTGTAATGTTTTTGGGGTTGCCTAAGGTCAGTCATCTGTACCATCTTTAAAATAAAAAAAGTAATCAGTTGTAGATCTGTCCAGTGGCTTATAGGATGTTTTGCTAACAGACAAACATTCAAAAACACACACTGACTGGCAAAAACATTATCGCCTATGATATTAGTGGGAAATACAAATACAGTACGTTTACGATTCTGCTGGCTTCATTCAACATTTCAGTCAAGACTCTAGCTTGCTGACATGATTTAATAAATCATGGGACATCATAAAGTAATACATAACACACCAACATAAAAATTAATTTAAAATTCATTCAAATGTTTGTAAGTGAGATTACTGGATAAGTTCAACAAACTGTGCCCCAAATACGGGGCATGACACTTTAATTATTGTATTTGTGTCAGCTACAACAAATCTGTCAGCCATTCTCTGATAAAATACTATACACACCTATTTTTCCCCCATAAAGAATTCAAAGCATATCAAGTACTGGATTAGGTTTAAAACTTGACAAAATTGAGCAGAACAGTTTATAAAAATGTCCCATCGTACCTGTCGTCACTGCCTTTCAGAATGATTGATAAGGAAAAGGCTTTTCTCTATCGCTCAACGTTTCCACGCTGTCACATATTCGCTCTACACACTCTACTCTCTGACCTTCCATACACTGCAAATGTACGTAGCTCCAAGTTTCTGGTGCTGCTGTTGCCAAGCAACATTGTTTTGTGATGGCTGAAAAAAAAATAAAAAAAGCCCCGAGTCAGTGATTTATGGCACAAACACGGAGAAAGATACTGAACACAGACACGGAGATGACGAGATAACAGACACGTTTGTTTTGTTTTTCTGTTGTGAAGCTGATGGCTCCAATTAGCGGCTGGAATCTGCTGGTGAATGCCGTACATGCGAGCCGGCAGGTGACTGTGCTGTCAACAACATCAACAATGGGCATCAGCCAGAAAATTAGTGCCCCATTCCGCCGTGTGTGCCGTCCTTTCTTCTCTTCCATGTGAGAGCTTCCCTTCCAGAGGCCAAACTGTACGCCTCATTTTCATTTCTGCAGTTCTGCTGCAGACCTCCACTGTTCACCACATTTATTAAAAACAATCAGGATATCACAACCCTGAACTAATTTAGTATTATTTTTACTCTAACACCATCCTACTGCTAAAAAGAAACTTCAGTGCACAATCTGGGACTGATAATATCCTGAAACATCAGCTAAATTTCCTCACTTAGACCTGTGATTGCAAAGACTGCGAACCAGAGGCGATTTGAGCCTCTTCTGGGGGGTGCTGAAGCACACCCAAATTATAACTCGGCACTCCTAAAATAAAAGAAACCATCATTAGGATTTTGCAACTTCGGTCACTGCATACCTCATTGTGTCCCTGGGCAAGACACTTAACCCCGAGTTGCTCCCGGTAGGACTGGCTGGCGCCTTGCATGGCTGCCACCGCTACCGGTGTATGAATGTGTGTGTGAATGGGTGGATGGCTGGTACTGTGAAGCGCTTTGGGGCCCCCTTACCATAACCCTTAGCACTGGCTCCCCTCAGGGCTGTGTGTTGAGCCCCCTCCTGTTCACTTTGCTCACATATGACTGCACATCTACCCATCCAGGCTGTCATATAGTAAAGTTTGCAGACAATACTACAGTGGTTGGATGCATCACAAACAATGAGTCCAGCTACAGGCAGGAGGTGGAACATCTGGAGAGCTGGTGCAGGAAGAACAACCTTCACCTCATTGTGAAGAAGACAAAGGAGATGATCATGGATTTCAGACGCCATTTACAAAATATTGGGTGTTGCACTACCAATGCTTCTGATGCCAATGGCCACCGCGTTGTTGAAGCCAAGAGCCATTGCCAACACTGGGGGCTAAGCACCCCTAAGGGGCAGATTCTAGCATTGCCCCTGTTGCAAACATTTTCGACAATGAAAATGTTGCATTGAAAAAAAAGCACTGTAAAATCAAACAGCTGTGGGAGTAACTAACAGAGAGGCTAAGAAAGACTAGACATGATGACAAAAGAAAATCTGCTTAACTTGGTCAAATAAACCCATAAATCATCTCTGCCCCTATTTTTTTAAATATATATTACTATTGTGTGTCAGCACACATATCTTTTTCTTTACAAGAAGCCTTTATGTTCTTCTCTGGTCAGATTTTTAGTCCTCCATAAAAGTATCCAAGCTGCATTGACAAGAATACAACAGATAAACTGCCATCACCGAAATATACTTGAATAGTAACATAAGAATAAAAATATTTATTATCTGTGTAGCATACAATATGTAACAAAACAAATACAGTACTGTATGTATAAATGTGAGTTTTCTATTTTAAGCACATAACAATTATAACTGTGGCCAGTTTCTTTATTCTGATAATTATGGGAACTGCTTCATAAATGTCATTTTAGTCTTAATGGAGCAACATTTGCAAATAAAAAAATACATAAATTAAAATAAGACAATAAAATTAAAGCATGGAATAAAGACCTGCAATAAAATCTACTAAAATAAAACTACTTTCATGGTTTTTCTCCTTTTTCTTATCTAAGATCATGGCCGCGCTGATAATTTAGCTGCAGCTTCGCACACTTGGTCCATCTTTCGGATGACTGTGCGTACACAATCACATTGTACCTGGTGCAATGTCAATAAAGATACTTTAAATTAAATTGCATAAATAAACAAATAAAGTCACTGTAAAAGTAATAATTAACAGTAATAAAACTATGTAAATACTTTGTATTATCGCCTGCCATCATGAATGATGAACAATCATGCTTGAGTGTGGTTGTGTGTTCAGTTGACTGTTAGCAAAATATATCATTAACTAGAAGTGGGATTTACATCAAACTCAGAGAAAGCAATAATTTAATGTACATCTACAACTGATTAATTTCTGGAGACAACCAAAAGGAGTCAAACTGGGTGATAAAAAGTCATCTTTGTGTTTCCGATGACCAGCTGGCTGTGGCGGCCATCTTTAAAAGCTTTGAAAACATCCCTGATCTGCACATTCTCACCTTATTCAGACCTTAAAGCAGTTTAAACAAAGACGCTCAATAACTGAGCCGACACAAATCTCATAATGCCCGTTCTCACGTGTCCGGCTGTTTATCCGACGTTGCCCAGAGAAACAGAAAGATCCAGAAGGAGAGCGGTTTGTATGGGGGGGGGGGGGGTTCTGGCAGAGTTAGAAAAGCAGCTAATGTTTCTGACCTTCTGAGCCATGGGAGCTGAATCTTTCTGTAAGAAAAGACCCAGCAATGCAGCTACACCTGGGAATAGGCTGGAGCATGACTGTGTGTGAAAGGGTGGATGTGCAGTTGGATAACACCACCAGGGGCAAAAGGCTTTTTCACTTGAAATGGTGACACCGTGGTAACCTTTGGAGTGCTGCAGCGCTCAGTCAACAAGTGAGTCCTAAACATGTTGGCAGCTCGGCTATTGATAACTACAAGCACAACTTTAGCTCAGAATGGGTTTCCCAGCATTTCTCCAAATAAAACAAGAAAATTAACACCAACATAAGACTTGCATTTCTTGAAGGAATAAACATTACCCACCACTTTTACGCTACTTTAAACTAAGATCATCTTCTGATGAAACATGAGTCGTAGTTATTTCGGTCAAACCTTGACATCAGTGTTTATATCTCGCTAAGGGCATGTGTTGTAATAACTCTCAGCTACTACCACAGCAGATTTTATCCCAATACAAATAAAATTGACTGAGTTAACACCATTTTTGTGCTGGTTAATGATGATCAGCTGTGGCAGCCATTTTGTATTATTTTGTACATGCAGATGCATTTTCAATGATTCATTTCTGAATGTTTGATTGAAATCTGTTTAGTGTTTTATCAAGCATTTTGCTAACAAAACAACAAGGCTGACTCCAACAGTTAATGTTCAAGGTTCTTTATTGTCATACACATCACATGTGGTACATGAGGTGGAACGAAAATGTGTACTCAAGGTTCCAGTTACATCCAAAAATATCAAAAATATAAAGTCTAAAAGGAAACAGTATACAAGGCTCTAAGATATACGCTAAACAATAATAATGTAAAACAATGTGGTGTATTAAACAGCAGCCTGAACATTTATTTATTTATTTATAAAAAATTGTTCATTTTTAAAATACAATATAAAACAATCCCATGATAACAAAAAAAAAAAAAAATGAAATGTAGCAGAAAGAAGAAAAATATTATATCTGCCCCTTTTTTCAAACAATTAGTTCAATCAAAAAATAATCTTCAGTAACAGAATAAAATGAATAACTTTCTAAAATTTTAACTCTAATACAATACACATTACACTACTTTATATATATTTTTTAACAAGTCAGTTTTGATCATTTTCTTAAATGTACACATTGAGTCAACATGAACATACATGAGTCTGTTGTGAGCAGATGGGTATACAGCAGCTCATGTGTAAGAAATCAGCAGCATGGATAATCAGCAGCACAGATAGTGTCAAATCTCCATTTAAAGTAGCATTACAGTGATAATCAAGGTTAGGAATTCACAAGTCTAACAGCCTCAGGGTAGAAGCTGTTCCTCAGTCTAGTGGTTTTGCTCCTCAACCGCCCTCCTGAGGGGAGTGGGGCAAAAAGTGTGTGTACTGGGTGAGTGTGGTCCTTCATGATGCAGGTGGCTCTCTTCCTGCATCTGGAGGTGTAAATGTCTGTGATGGTGGGG
>JARVLU010001196.1:11002359-11015354 GCA_031762415.1 Simpsonichthys santanae | reverse complement strand
AGCTTAGTCTTGTGATTCCACCTCCCCCTCCTTTCGCCGGTGTCTCTCGGCACGCCCACTTTGCAGTTTTTGAATCTTGTCTCGGGGCGGAGCTACCGTTTCACCGTGGGTTTAGTTCCTCTTTAATATCTGGGACTATAATTTGAATCAGATTCACTAAACTAAGCAGCTACACAACTTTAAGGACCTTCTTGTTTGCTTATCATATTTAAGTTGTGGCTAAAAAAATACATATAATATCTTCCTGCCTCAGTAAGCCAACATTCACAAAACAAGCATCAATCAAAATAACATACTTTGCTGTGTTGTAGTGTTTCATCACATTTTAAAACTTTTGTCTTTTAATGGGGATTTCGTTATCTGTATATATTTTCTAAAAGACTGTACATGAACACAATTCAGTCAGAAATATTTCTTTGGTCTTGATGTTAAATGTTTTGCTATTTCTTGATCCTTGAAAAGTCTAAATTGCCTTTGAGTTGTGTGCATTCACACTTATCTGATTACGCTTTAAAATGCAAGGCTCACCTTTTGCATTAACACTTTCCTTTTGCTGATTCTTCCCACAGAAATCCACAGCGCACAACCGCAGCATGCTAAAAGCTGTCAACTTGGCAGCATATTCCTCAGGGCTGCATTTGTCACATCAAAGCGCATGTGGCGCCAAGTTATGCATTAGTGCCGCCAAGTGAAAACAGTAATGGCATCGTGGCCACCAGTGATAAAAGTCAATTTAAAGTTTTGTTTGGACCCTAGCACACTCAAGAGCACCGTGCGTTTGTTTGTGCATTTTTAAATGTGTGTGCGTGCGCACTCGTCTGCTTGTGTCTCCAGTTGCAGCCGGAGCATTTGGTTTATATTGGGACTGAGCCTCCTCATTCATATTCAGCCTTTGCAAGGTTCTGCTTGACTTCTCACACACAAACACTCCCTCTCACACACACATACACAGCAAGTTACATGTACACTGGGGTTCTGTGTACCTCTTCAAATCGCAACCCTGCTTTCCGTTCTTCCGACTTTCTCTGGATCCCTTAATCCCTCGTGGCTGAATAACTTCTGAGCAGCCAAGCTCCAACTCATCCGAACTTTGATTGATGACCAGAATGTTGCTCAAATGGAATTGCTTGGACAGAAATCAAAATACTTGGACAACAATGAGTTTTCTTTGTGAGCAGAGTGCGTTTGGTCGGTGTGTTTATTGGAGAGCATTCCTACTTTCATAAAAAAAAAAAAAAAGGTTGAGTAAATGTTTTAGGATCATGAAGTGGTGCTGCATAAAATCAGATAAATGATGTTTTAATTGAGATAATATGAGTTCTCCTTTGTAGCCCTACCAGGTGTAGTACTACTGGCACAACGTCTCTAAATCTCAAACAGAACTTTCAGTGGTTTGCTTGTGCCGATGGTAATTTCAGGAGTGAAATGTAAAAACAAGGCTTGTGCTAAAGAACCATGTTTATGTTTGTTCTGACACAAACAGATGTGCAGTTTCCTCAGCATCCTCTGCTCAGACACCTCTGTCAGAGACTGCAGGTCCACTCCCAGAACTGAACCAGCTCTCTTGATGAGTTTATCGAGTTGGCATCAGCTTCCTTCACCCTGCTGCCCAAGCACAACCACAGCATAGAAGATGCTGGAGACCACTGAGTGGTAAAACATCTGCAGCATGGTCCTGCAGACGTTATGGACCTGAGTCTCCTCAGAAACAAAAGGCGACTCTGTCCTTTCTTGTAGAGGGCGCTGGTGTTAGCTGTCCAGTCCAGTTTAGTTTGTTTTGATGTATTCTGGTACACATGCACATGAATATACAGTAAGTACATTTGTAAGGTAGGTGGGTACTTCATTAATCCCCAGAGAGGAAATTCTACATAATTCAAGGTACTTGAATAGATAGCACATGGTGTCAATGCACCCTTTGCAACTCCTTATGTCAGCCTGCACTGTACCTTGATTACTGGAATCAAAATAATTATGACTTTACCATCCCATGCATATGCCATTATCGCCAGAGTACAGACAACTGTGTTTGGAGTGGTGCTGTAATCAGGAGGCAGTGACTGATGACGATGGGTTTGTTTGTTGAAGGTTTGTTTAGTGACAAATTCTGGTTCTGCATTTACATGTATCACCATTGTTTGCATAAATGGTGGTACTGAGGAGAAAGGACCTGTGGCAGTGGCACCTGCATTATATCTGTATTTCCAGAAAATTACATGTATGTCCTAGCATGTACTGATATGCGTGTGTTTGGAAAATGCCATTCCCACACGTAAGGCTCTCGTGATCACCCAATCCTACTGATAATCCTCAGTCCAACATGGCAGGTAAAGGCCAACCTGCTGATGTTTATCACCACAGCTGTATTTCAACTTGTTGGAGGACAGAGTACAGCATTCAGACTACTTAAATCTGCATCAGTCTATCACTTGTATGTTGTCCCAATTGACTTTTACCGTCTCCTGACGGAAACAGACATGTGAGCATACAGCCAATAACATACTATTGTCCCCGTGATCTGATATTATAGTTAAAAAAGAATAAATAAAAAAGATTGGTCTGTTTCACATTTCTGTTTTAGTTCATTTATTTTCATTAGCTGTATGATAAATGTTTGTTGGTGATGCTCACACGTCTAATGGGTGTACATACAGGTCATGCTCTGATGTTGTCAGCAAACCTTTAAAATGCAAATAATTTAAAAAGAGATTATTCAGCTCTTCATTGGTCAAACAATAATGCCTCCAATTCTGTCATGAAATTACTGAGATGCTACTTATGTTTTTAATAAAACACCATATTTCATACACTTTTGCAGTGTAATTGTTTTGAGCTCACAGAGTTAATTGCTTCTTTGACTTTTTTTTCTAACATATTTTCATTGTGTTTGTGATCCCAGAACATTTACCACCCAATAAAATCAGATTTTCTTTTCCTTCATCTTTGATAAAATGCTTATTTTTCACATTATGTAAAACTGTGACTCTTCATTGCTGTTAATTTATTGCAACATCTACACATTCAAAAAAAACTTTCATACAAAAGCAACTGAACTTTATTTATAACAGAAGACGTTTCGCTCTTCATCTAAGGAGCTTTCTCATTTCAAAGAACAGTGAGTGTGGGGTTCAGGTTATAAAGGCTGAGTGAGATAAGATGCACCCACACAAATGTAGATTGACAAATCACACCTCACACCTTAAACAGTTGGTGTTTCTTAAGGTCTTTGTCTAATTCACAGATGAGGCTCCTCTGTTCACATCAGGTGTGAAAACTGGCTGGGAATCGGTCCTAAAGCTGCATTATACATTTTTTTTTAATTTATCATTCCCTGGATGACTGAGAATCTTCCACAGCAACATCTGAACTACAGCACTGCAAAAGATGCAGTCTCTTAATTTAACAGAGTGTCTACAAGTGTTCATGGTTATAAGTAGGGGTCAGTTAGGTTTGTGCATGTGCATAGAATATACTATTAATTAGATTTGTAAGAGAACTTTAAGTGCACAAAGTTTATAATCCTTTTCAAAATAATGCACATTTATGCATTAAGCTCAGGTTAAGGAAGAAGCACACATAGTTTTATGCATCCATTCTTATATGAAAAAGATGAGGAATCAAAAATAAGAAAATAGAAGAAAAAAAAACCAGTTGTGCCAAATTTATCTTTTGCTATTAAAAGTGCAAATACTTGCAGGAATGTAATGTGTTTTTGTTGTTCTGCCTTATTAGGATTTTGTGCTGTAGTTTGTTCCATGTACTGTATGTGCTTTCAAAATCAACCATGCTCAGTGCATGAAGGCACTCCTGCAACTTAATGAGGAAAAAGGCCAAGCTTCCAAAGAGGATGTTAATATGTGCACGTTGTCCAGCCTTATACACAAATTACATGATAAAAGTCACTGGAAATACGCATGCTGGCTCTGAGCTGCATGAATAATACAAGTGACCCACACTTTCATAAACTTTATAGCTTTTTTTTTTATTATTATTTACACATACACAGCTCCAACAGCTAACACTCTGCTCACATCCTAATATTTGACTGTAAAATCCTCTGATAAGTTTCCTCTTAGAGAAACATGCACACACATAAAGTTTACTAGTTCACACAGTTATGCAAATCATATACAAACAGTTTTCCTGTGAGGTGAAGTTCAGGTTGAGTCGGGCTAGAGTTGAATGGTGAAACAGCTGGGGACAGATGTTAAGGGCTTAAAGTGGTTTTAGTGGCTGTTGTGTGTGAGTTCTAAACAAGATGGTGTTAGGCTGACAAAAAGGGGTTTGTTTACATATCTCCTGAATGTTTTACTGTCAGAGAGGAGAAGAGAACATAACAGCTTTTGCATTAATGGTGAGAAAATTAGACATTGTAGCCTTTTGTTTGTCTCTGTTCTGGTGTGTAGGAAGTGATGATGGAGAGATCATTGTGTGGAACAGCAGCACAGAGAAGGCTCTAAAAGCAACTGCAGCGACAAGGTGAACACAAAGTTAAGCAAAGCGTGACGTCTCACTGGCAAATGCAAATTTATTTTGTGTTCTGCAATTATCTAGTAAAAATTTGCTTTCCACCTTTAGGAACTGAACAGAGTAAACTTTTTTTTTTTTTTTTTTTTTGCACTGATTTGTTTCTTTTCAACCTTTTTAGAGTTTTTAAAAACAGTTTGCTCATCATGGGCCTCTCCTTGACCCCTAAATTCAACAGAGCTCTGCTGTCATAAACAGACTTTTTCATACCTGAATGCACTTCAGCTAAAGGTGAGGCATTAAAAAAAAAGTTAAACTGTTTTTCCTTAGTGTCTTAGTCTTGCTTTTATTCTCTCTCTTTTTTTTTTTTTTTTCAGGCTGACTCACCATTAATCTCAGCATATGACTTTGTCAGTGTCAGTGTGCAATTACACGGTCAGAAGTGCTTTAAAATGTTTGAGAAAATGTTTGTGATTCTGATATTTGTGCGATTGGTTTATAGAAAAAGACTGTTCTATAACTAGATGAAAGGCTTTTGAATTCACATTTACTATAATATGGTTTCAGATTTAAGGGGATAGTTTAAATCACATGATAATTTTTAAGACTGGAGTTGTTTATATGCAGCAGCAATCCACACTAGCCATTAATGCCTCAATGAGACGAGGATTAAACTTCAATGACCCCCCCAAACTGAAGACAAAAGAGTTCAAAGGAGTATGTACAACAGGTAACATTTACTATTCACTAAATTTTTATGAACCACATTTTAAAGGACATGAAGGGTGCCTTTACCTATTTGTGAATTTGCTTCAGTTGGGGCAGATTTGGTGTCCTGTGGTGGTTGCTGTCCAGTTCTGAAATCACTGTACAGTAATGCCACTTTAATTGGTGACATGTGACTTACCTGTGCTGCTGATTATCCATGCTGCTGATCTCTTGCCTTTAAGTTGTTGTAGCCATACCCATCTGCTCACTACGGATTTATGTTCAGGCTGCTACCATATTATATTATATTATTAGTGTTTAGCGTATATTTTAGATCTTTTAGCATATCATTTAACGTATATCTTAGATCCTTGTACACTGTTTCTTTTTGTTTCTCTAATTATCTTTCAGATCGGAGTCAATGTGTTCAACTTAATGGTACTTCCTCCAGTTATTTAACAGTCAACAATGGTGTACCACAAGGCTCAGTCTTAGGACCCAACCTTTTTACAATCTACACAGGTAATGTAGGTCAGAGCATCCTTGATGCATCCTTACATTTCTATGCTGATGACACAGTTATTTACTGTTGAGCCAAAACAGTTGCTAAGGCTCTCCAGCTTTTGTAATCCCCCTTCAACATCATCCAGGCAGATTTGTTCCATCTCAAACTTGTCCTAAACACCAACAAAACCAAACTTCATGCCGACTCTCCCACTGGTACATTTTCATATTTAACTCTCTTCTTGGTCTGCTGCCTTCATACATCTCCTCCTACATGTCTCTGCATGAGTGCAGCTACAGTGTGCATGCTCATGACATTATTACATGCAGTGTTCCCTCAGTGAGGAATGAACTAGGCAAAAGGGCATTCTCCTTCTCCGCTCCTGTTTCCTGAAATAGCTTGCAAAAAGATCTGAAGCTCTCGACCTTGACCTCTCTAAGTGGCTTTAAACATCTGTTAAGTTCTTGCCAAAAACCAATGCAGATGTGTTCCTGTTTTTAGGTTTTTACACCGCCTCACAATCTAGCTGATTTTTTTTTTTCTTTGCTACTTTTCCTTTTGACTGTCCTTTTGGTTGCCATTTTATTTTAATTGGTTAATTTTTTAAAATTTGTACACATGTTTTATGACTGTCTATTGTTGTTGTCTACTGTTTGGTGTTTGTAAAAAAAAAAATTAAAAAAAGTCTCGCTTGCAATTGAGTCTTCGAGGCTCAATGGGATTAACCTGTAAAAAAAAAAAAGGGTGGAATTAATTTTTTCTTTTTTTCTTTTTAGATGTAACTGGGATCTTGAGTACAAAATTTCATTCCACCTCATGTACCACATGTGATGCAAATGACAACAAAGAACCTTGAACATCCACCATGGCCAACTGATGGGAAAGTTCACAGCTCATCCAAGGACTTTGGAATTTATTGTTATGAACATCAGCTCCTGCGCAAAATACTTGGTTACAGCCGATAATAACGAAACAGTCAGAACAAGGGACATAGAGGTAGCACTAATCCACACCAAAACATCCTTTCTACCACGACAGTTGTGCAGGAGGAGAGAAAGTGACAAAGACAGTGATGGAGTTTGGGGAGCCAGAGGGGGTGACACGAATCGAGACGAGCACTGTAATGAACAGTGAAGAAAGAGCGGATTAGATCAGGCATGTTGTTCAAACTGTCTGTCACTCTGAGGCCTCAGCAGCTTGCAGAAGTGCATTTAAGACTGTGACTCATTGAGAAAACCCAACTTGATTTATCAATTGAAATAACCAATCCTCTTTGGAGTCATTATATATTATTGAGCTCACTGGAAATACTTAGAGCATGATTGTTTACATTTACAACCAAATAAATTATTGAATTCAGAGGTAGTTTTCATTAATCACATTTTCATGTTACGTGTTTGAAAAACGAATACTTTCTGAGATCTCAGAAAAACATTTTGACCTTTTTGACTTGAATAATAGAGGCTGGGATTGTGCATCACTGTCATGCCTATATCACAGTAAAAGAACAACCTCTTGGGTATTATTGCCACAATATTCAGAGCTCAGCCCTCTGTCACAGTTTATAAGTAGGGATGAATTCAAATGGCTATGTTTCATTTGGCTTCCAGTTTAATTTATGGAGATTTATGTATGTATGTAACAGAGCTGAAGAAGCTAGGCGAGTTCAGAATTCTGGGAGAAATCTTGTCCTGTGGCAAGTCTGGAGAGTTCTTTTGAATTGGATGGATGACTAACATGATTGCACAGTGTACAGCTTTGCCTGCTCAAACGCAGTATACTTCACATTTAGGGTGTCACCTTAAAATTTTGTACTGCATCGCAGGTGGAAACAAAGAACGCAGTTAAACCCAAAATTCATACTAAACCTTTCGGTGATTAAAACGTACCCTTTGGAAAATGATCCAGTTAATGAGAAAACATCAGGCTTCGTGTTAGAAATTTTACATTTTATAACTGCTACTTTTTCCATTTATTTCTTTTAAAAAGGATCAAAAATCTAAATTATTAATATTTTTTCTGTCATCGGTGCCAACATTTGTTATGCCATCAACAAACAATTTTCCTTAATTTGAACAAACTTCATGCACGTTGTCCCTGATGGCCCTGAGGCACTTGACATTATTTGTCAGCATCTTGGGTCCGACAGACTGCATTAGTCTGTTATGAACAGTGTTTTTAATTTTTCTGATGCTAGATGGGATTTAGATCAAGACTTTGAATGAATTTAAAATACTGGTAAACATTTCTGTTCATCGTTTCCCAACTATGGCTGGATGTTTTGGGTTGTGGTCTTGTTGAAAAGTCAGCCTTTTTCCGAGTCCTTTTTTTTGGTAGACACTCAATTTGAAATTAGTCAAAATGAATATAAGATTCTGCATTTTCATGTTTTTGTGATGACATTAAAATATGTTATATCAAAAAATTAAGTGGTGAAAAAAAAAATCAATAAACAAAACAAGTATTCACTTACCCAACCAACCACCCAACCAAACAGGCATGTTGTATGCTACACCAAACAGTACTTTAGCATCTGGTAAAGTTGATGGCCATTCATTACTCAAATAAAATGTCACTTCAATAGTATACAGTCTTTTGTATCTTAATTTAGTAGTTTTCCTTTAAACTGAAAAATAAACAAAAGTAAATTAAACAGTTCATCAAAACTACCACCAAGAGCACCATCAAACTGGTTGACCCACTACTGTCTAAAAATAAATTTTCTTTTTCTAACCTCAACAGTGATCAGGTCATGTCTTCTCTTTGTCTTTTAGCAATACTGTCTGGTTTCCTCCCACAGACCAAAAACATGCATGTTAGGCTGATTGCTGACTCTAAATTGTCTTTAGGTGAGTGACAGAGTGAACAGTTGTTTGTCTCGTTTGTTTCTATGTGTCCCTGTGATGGACTGGAGACCTGTCCAGGGTGTCCCCCGCCTCTCGCACAGTGATGGCTGGACATGCATGGGCACCAGTGACTCCTGCAACCCGAAAAGGAAGAAGCAAGAGATAAAAGATAATGGATGGATGGATGGATGTCTCAAGCCACTGGAATAAGTTACTGAAGAATTGCTTCATAGTGTTCGTCCTCACCTCAGTTATGTGACTTCTTTGGCGATGTGAGAACATGGTGATGTGCTTCTCCTCTCATCGTCTTCAGACTTCTGCGTGACGCCAAGCTACCTGCTGGGCATGAATGTTGGTTTGTTTGGACAAATAAACAAACACATTCACTTCATTTCAGTGAACAGCAGCAGTTTAAATTGTGAAAATTGATTTAAAATTAACATTTTTCTTTGTGGAAAGAGAGGTATTCCATTACCTCACTGTCAAAGTGGCTAACTTAGCTCCTCACCGTTGAACAGTTTGCCTCAGACAGAGCCTAACCTTTAACTCTGCAGCTTCCTGATGTGTCGTAGCATTCATGATGGGGAAATAAATGTGAAACTCAGTGTCAAACCATGGTTAGGTGTTTGTTTTTGCGTCAAAGGAGGCTCATATAAAGTTAGCCTGGGGCAGTGGCTGCTGACAGTTGCCTTATTTCAGCTTGCCTCAGGCCCCCACACACAGTGAAACAAATTATTTCAGCATGCAGGAATGATGGCAAACGTGCCTGCACCCTCACACATACGTGTGCAATAAAATAAAATGCAATTTAAAAACACAGTTGTATTTTATGCCATATAATTTTTTTCCCCCCATTACTTCACTGCCTAGTGTTTACCAGCACAGCGGTTCTGCTAATGAGTGAACATCCATATTCACCAGCCCAGGTTTATCAAAGGATACACGGTTAATTATGAATGTGTTTAAAACAGACACAATAATACATAGAGAGTGATTCATATTAAACAGCTTTCCTCTATAATTTAATTAGTGTGTTAATTTTTCATAGGCAGCAGGCTTGTGTTTTCAAATCCAGATAACCACATAATCTGTTGATTAAGATTCCTTTTTTCTCCTCTGCCGTTCTTCTGCCGGAGCTCAGAAATGTTTCACCCACCACAGAAATTGGCGTGGAAACAAAGAGGGAAAGAAGACACCAGGCTGGAAGTGCCTCAGAATAATGTTAACCCAGGACACAATATCACTGCAGAGGAAAGGAAGGTGGAAATGTAAACCGGGGGTGAAAGCAGTGGGATGCAATAAAGATAAACAACACAACAAAAAGAACCTGTATCCAGGTGTAGACTCAAGTCTCTACCATTTTTAATGTGTTGTCTGCTCTTATTGTAAGCCCCTTTCATAATAAAATGTAATTTGTGAAAACATTTAGCATTATTTCATGAGATCAGGGCAATGTCTACACAACTATGAATGAACAAACAGATATTTTTTCATCCATTCAAATTTTGCTCCTTTTACATGTTTCAAACAGCAACATTACATGGGCACGTCCACATTAACGACACCCTAAAACATTACTTTTACATCGTAACTGTTTTTGTTTAATTTATTTTATATCATTTTTTCCATTTATTTTCCCAATTTGTATGCTTTATTTTATGATTGTCTACTGTTGTTGTCATTCTTTGCTGAAACATATCTCTTGTAAATGAGCCCTCGAGGTTCAATGAGACCAACCTGTATAAATAAAGGTTGAAGTCAATTAGAAAAAAAGATCTTTTGGTTGGAAAACGCTCCTCCCAAAACATTTTTTTTTACATCATATACAGTTTCTCTTAGATATTAAACATTTAAGCACACAATCAAACTAAGTATAAGTGCTATGTGTTAACAATGTATGTTCCCATACAGTGATGAAATTAGTTCTCTGCATTTACACCATCACACATGAGATACACCCAGGTGGAGCAGTGGGTGGCTATTAACCACCTGGGGAGCAATTGGAGATTGGGTGTCTTGCTCAGTGACGCCATGACACGTGGGAATGACTGGGAGTTGAACTGCGACGTTCTGCTCTCAGGTTGGCTGGCCTTCTTCTTCTACCCCATCTCAGCCCCCAGGTAAACTAACCCCAGATTTGCAATAAAACATGGAGACTGAAGCTAAATTCACATGATTCTCTAATGGTTCTTAATTGATCTGGATTTGGGACCCATAGCACCAATTAACGCCAAGTCGACACCCAAATTATGACCAAAACATCTCAAAGTTATTGACAGAAACCGCGGTGCCACGTGAACTTAAGATAGGGGAACAGAATGTCACAGTTTGACATCACCATCAAAAAAGCTTATTAATAAACCAAAACGTCCGGCAAATGCTGCTGAGAATGTTCCATTTAAAGCTCAATCAGCTGTACTTTAATTACAAGCAAAAGCTTCATTTCAGCCATTTCTTTAAAACACACTCAACAGTGTCTTTACACACAAACATTAAAGAAAAAAGGTGCAACTACTTGAAAGCAGTTCCAAAAAGATCTAAAGCAAGGCTATTCAACTGGGAATTCAATCCGACCCACTTCTGTAATGACTCGAGGAAGTCCGATTGGTACGAGACCAGAACAAGACAAGACTCAGGCTTAGAAAAAGTAACAGTGTTTATTATTTACAGTGGATGCTGCTTACAGGTGGTCCTCTGGATCTCCTGGGGAGGGAGAACAGGCCCAGTTGGGTCTGGGTTGAAAAACTGAACAAAGGTGTAATTTGTTCGTCTCTCCTACAGGTTGGGATGCTGTAGTGTGGCACAGAGTGGAATCCACAAGGAGCCCCAGGGATGAAGGGCCAGGCAGGTCTGGCAGGCGAGTGACTGGAAGGCAGGGCACGAGGAACGAGGATGGGAACCAAGGCCAAACCAGGACTGGACAGGACCCGAGGAGACAGGATGACTGCGGCCACAAGAACAAGGTAAGTACCGGTATGCTTGTTTGGTGAACAGCAATACTGGCCAGATGCATGAATACCAAAAAGGATACAATGCTCCAGCAAAGAGTAGCACTTGACGTGCCTTAAGTAGAGCTGGTCCTCATCTGGTGGATGGCCGACAGCTGGTGGCAATTAGTGGCCATGTTGGAGGAGGCGCTGCAGTCAGTGGTACTCTTACAAACTCGTAAAAAAAAAAAAAAAAAAGCCTTTTTTATTTATTTTATTTTTTTAGGAATTTTTATTTTTGGATTCTGGGTTTGCATTTTGGATTCTGTTAATGTGTTATTTGCATTTATGATTCAATGCAATAGAATAAACAAATGTAACAGGTAGATCATTGTAAACTTTGGTTTATTTACATTATGATTTTAATCGCTGGATGTCCGGCCCCTGAGCTGTTGGCTTTCAGAAACTGTGGCCCCTGAGCAGCTCAGTTGAATAGCTAATCCTGATCTAAAGTGTCTAAAGATCAAAAAGATCTAAAGTATGTTGGTACCACTTTACATTACGGCTCCCCTTATAGATGCTTTTAAATAGTTTATAGAAATGTTGTTAATTCTTCTAGAAACGGCTTATAAATCATTAATAATTGTTTATGATGTACTAAATAAGGATGACAGAGACCAAACTAACCAGTTTTTTGCCAAATAGTGAGTCACATCTGTTCACCTATATATTTCACTACCTTGTATATATTTTACTACCTTAGCATTTGTAAACTTATTTTTTTAGCATATAATATTAGTTATAGATACTTGTAATGCAGTATTAAAGTACATTATTATATGCTAAAGAGATAGGTGTTCAAATACTTATTGTGCTTATAAGGTAGTAATTTAGTCTGAAATGTTTAACAAAACAACTCTATATGAAATATATAGGTGAACAGATTTGACTCACTATTTGGCAACAGACTGGTCCGTTTTGTCTCTTTCTCACCCTTAATTAATGCATAATAAGTAGTTATTAACAATTTATAGTGTTAATAAAGGAATTATAATGTATCTATAAACTATTTATAGCCATCTATAAGAGGAGCCTTATTGAAAAGCTGTAACAGTATTTTTAACTGAGTACCCTCCCCTCCCCCATGGAATATATGACAAACAATGTTTTATCAGAAATATTCAGTTTCTTATTCATGCATCAACCATAAGGCTGACAAAACAATCAGTGTGTTGACTTTTTTTGCAGTAACATGCACGCACCCGCTTCGAGTTTGGTCCAGTGCCCACTTTCGTGTTGCAGACCAACAAGTGGAAACTCACGGCTCTAATGTAAGCTGGGGTTGGGTTGGGTTAGGTTTATTTGTCATATGCAAATCAACACAAGGTCAACAAGGCAACGAAATGCAGAGGACGAGAAGAACAGCCTTGACACGCCAAACCACTGCCCCCAAGCAACAACAACAAATACCATTCATTCATTCAACCTTTATTTAGGCAGGTTAATCTCATTGAGCCTCGAGGACTCATTTACAAGAGAGAC
>JARVLU010001196.1:10984912-10994971 GCA_031762415.1 Simpsonichthys santanae | reverse complement strand
GGTTAGGTTTAGAGTAAAGGGTCTGGCGGTTAGGTTTAGGGTCTTGGTTAGGTTTAGGCACAAGGGTAAGGGGGTTACGTTTAGAGTTAGTCCTCTGGGTCAGGTGTAATGTTAGGTTTAGGAAAACGGCTGCATAAGCTGAAAAAAAAAAAACACTTCCTGGTTTACCCCAGTGAGACGCTGCCTATTATCAGCGATAATAACCATAATAATGTACCTTTAAACCTACTAGGAGGTAGGTGGGACAGTTTCACCGCAACATATGGGGATGATAACAACTAATAATGGCCATTTAATGGACTGATAACATCTGAAGCTGCTCAGAGCTTTCTGTGAACACTGCATTGCTCAGAGCAGGACTTGACCAAGTTAAAATAAGTGTCACAGAGGCTGAAAATGGACTGTCTGTGTGTTCAGATGAGGTGGGGGCTCTGCACAGGACCATGGTGGAATTAAAGTTTTAGGTGGATGGCCTGAAAAATGACTTTAAATTTTACAAACTGAGTTTGTTCATAGAGCAAGGCTATTCAACAAATCTGCTCAGGGGGCCACAATTTCTGAAAGCAAACAGATCAGGGGCTGGACATCCAGCGATTAAAGTCATTATGCAAATAAACCAAGTTTTACAATGATATGTTACCTTTTAAATTTGTGTATTTTATTGCATTGAATCATAAATGCAATAAACACAATCCAAACCCAGAACACCCCCCTCCCACCAAAAAATATGAAGTGGGCCAGGTTGAAGTCACCCTGTCATAGAGCTATCTACAACAGGTAAGACTGTATAGTCACAAGTAAGACTGTATATACAGTATATACACTTTATAAAGTTTTCTCTTTGTCATCTTTTTGGCAACATCTGAAACTCCCTGCATTTGTTCCCCTATCTCACTAGCAGGAGGCGGCAGCAAGTGAACACATCTGCGTTTCTCCATTATCTGTCATTAATATTAGTTAAACTACAAGTTACACAAGCGCATCGGCCTAATGTCTTTTGCAATGCTTTTGTTGTTTCTAACATTTTTAATTGCCTTCAAAACTTGAGGAAATGATTAGCTAATCTAATCACATAGGCAAAGCACCTACTAATGAAGAGGCAATAAGGTGATTTAATCACATGTGCTGATGGGAAAATAGTCCAGCTACGGATGGAGACTGACAACCTGTCAGCTGTAAAATTACACCAAAGACCAAAGAACAACTAATTTGATATTTTCTTTTTGTATTCATAATATCGGATCCAATCAATCTGTAGTTTGCTATTAGATTAGTGGCAGTTAACATCTGGAGATCATCATTACATTTTTGAAACATATGTTCCTATGCACAGTGCACTTGTCTGGGATTACAAATATACTGATAGTCTGCCTGGACTCCTGCTTGCTTTTCTATTTGCTCTGCTTTTTGTGTTTCTCACAACATTACATTTCATGATGATGCTGCCTGAATGCATTTTTAATTGCATTATGATTACCACTGCTCTTGTAAAGCTGGAAATGGCTGGATATTACATCTTTTATGAGAGGAAGCATGTCAAGGGAACATAGTAAAAAAATTTTAATCATTTACAGGCATTTTCAACCCATTCTGGCATGTTTTCATAATGAAGAACCATTATTCAAATCGGGCTGATGCGCTGTCTGATCGTCCCCTAGAGACAAAAATATGAGTGTGTGGAGGTGTGGTCAGTGTGCCCATCCATGCAACAGTTTTATTATGGTAAATTTGAGCAAAGCTGTACTTGAAAGACAGGAACACAAAATAAAAGACAGAAGAAAGCTACCGTATTCATGACAACATAATAAAATTCAGTTCAAGAAAGCAGGATGTGAGTGTTTATCCTTGTATTTCTGCCCTTTTTTGATTTGTACTAAACAAGTCGGTGAACATTTGACTTGAAGCAGAAGGATGTGTGCTATCAGAATGCTAACCAGCGGTTTTAAAAAGTCTTAATGGTGAGAAAGGGTAGGTCAATAAATCCACTTTGACAGCACGTTGCTTCCCTGGGCTATAGGGTTGCCTCTGATCATGGGCTACACACTCACTTTGGTTGTAAACAGTGATCCCCTTGACATGCAGAGAGAAAAGAATGTGAGAAAATTCACTGAAAACATAGTAATAAATGGAAGGAAATGAATCAAGAAGAGCTGATGAGAGAGTGTAAATAGAGGGCACACATGGCAAGAAGTGAGGGGAAGATGACAAGAACAGACGCCAGAGACAGTAGATGAAGAGATACAAAGGACAAGAGGCCAGGGAAAATAGAATTGGAGGAAAATGCAGGAGTAACGTAAATGTGAGAGGACGTATGTTAGACAGAGATGGGCAAAAAATATAGTTGAAGAGGATGGACAGAGACAAGAAGGAGGTGAGATAAAGGTTGAAGCAGTGAGAAGAGTTGATCCGCACACTGAAGGCTCTGCTGCTTCTAAGAAATCTACGTTTGCCTGTGGAAATGCTCATACTACAACAATACTCTAACTTATAGGTAAATTACCACTGGTATGGTGTTTTTGTAAAAAAAAAAAAAAAAAAAACCTATGCAACATCAACTTCCATACAAAACATGCAAAATTAAAAGTCAAAGTTGAGATTGTTTGAAGTACACCACTGTGTAAAATTTATGAACAAGTAATATCTTACCTATTGTAGGTAGCTCACTGAATGTCAAGTTTGGAGACAAATTTTAATTTTGACCAGCTAGTGGCTAGTCTGTGATTGTCAAATTTCTGTTGGGGAAGGATCCTGAGCTTGTGCACGACGTTGAGAGGCATAGACTAGATATATTTGGGCTCACCTCGATGCACATCATGGGCTCTGGAACCAAACTCCTTGAGAGAGGCTGGAGCTTATTCTGCCCATGTTGCTGAGCTGGTGTGGGTTTACTTATAGCCTGTGCCTGTTGCCTGTGAATTGAAGTTTTCTCAGGTAGAAAAGAGGGAAGCTTCCTTGAGCCTTCGGGTGGGAAGATGGGCCCTGACTGTTGTTTGTGCCTACATGCCAACCATCATTTTGGAGTACCCAACCTTCTTGCAATAGTTAGCGTGGGTGCTAAAAGGTGCTCAGACTGGGAACATTGAGTCTTAGTGGGCCATGTTCCACGCCTCCATTGTTGAGATGGCTGTACTGAGAAGTGGCCACAAAGTTCTTGGTGCTTCTCACAGTGGCCATCCTTAAACTCCAAGGTGGACACCCTGGGTTAGGGAGGCTGTCAAGCTCCAGAAGGAGCCCTGTTGGGAATTGTTAGCAAGTAAGACTCTGAAGGCAGCTATGGGCTATCAACAGGCCATGAGAGCTACAGCCCTAGCTGTTGCAGAGGTAAATGCTTCAATATGGGAGGAGTTTGATGATCCCTTGGACAGAGATTCTTGCTAAGCTCAAAAGAGATATGTTAAATCATACTTTGGTTAAGGCAGTGGAAGCAGCACTTTATCAACACTGTGTATAGTGGTCGACTTCAATCAGTGATGTGATAAGGTTATGGAACATCAACATCACATGGACATCAGAGGCATTTCCACTGGATTGGCAGACTGAGGTGGTGCTTCCACTCTTCAAAAAGGGGGACCAGAGATTGTGTTCCAATTTTAGGGGCAACCTTAGCCTCTCTGGTAAATTTTATTCAGGTGCACTGGAGAAGAGAGTCCAATCACTGGTTGAACCCTGGATTCAGAACGAACAATGTGGGTTCCATCATGGCCTTGGAATACTGGACCAGCTCTTTCCCCTCACTAGGGTCCTCGATAGATCAGCCATCTTGAAGTCATTAGTGGGGGTTACTGAAAAACTGTTATGGGACTTTGTCCATCCAGTCTATATATGTTTTGTTGACTTGAAAAAGGTTCATTCAACCATGTTCCTTGAGGTACACTGTGTGTGTGGGGGGGGGAGGGGGGGTGTCTTTGTGAGTATGAGATTGGGGGTCAGTTGCTACAAGCCATTCAGTCCCTATAACAAGATTGGGTTATACCAAGAGTTTGGTTTGCATTGCTTGAAGTAAGTCGGACCCCTTCAGTGTGATAGTTGTCACAAATTCTGTTCATAACTTTTATGGGCAAATTGCTTCAGTGTAGGCAGGGGGCAGAGGGAGTCGAGTTCAGTGACCTCAGGAATTTGTCTGCTGATAATATGATCTTGTTGGACTCATGATGCTGTGATGGTCAGCTCTCACTAGAACAGTTCACAGCTGAGTGTGAAGTAGCTGGGAGAAGGCTCAGAACTGAGGCTGTGGTCCTCATTCAGAAGAGTGTGGATTGCCCTCTATGGGTTCAAAGTAAGGTGCTGCCTCAAGTGGAGGAGTTCAAGTATCTTAGGTTTTTGTTTTCAAGTGAAAGAACAATGGAACATGGTGGTTAAGTTGGCAGACGTCTCAGCGAGGTTGCCAGTTCAAATCCTGGCCTGAGAACTTTCTGAGTAGAGTTTGCATGTTCTCTCCATGCATGCGTGAGTTTTCTCCGGGTGCTTCGGTTTTCTCCCACAGACCAAAACATGCATTTTAGGCTGATTGGTAACTCTTAATTGTCCCTAGGTGTGAGTGAGAGAGTGAATGGTTATTTGTCTTGTTTGTCTCTATGCGGTCCTGTGACAGACTTGAGACCTGTCCAGAGTCCACCCATTAACATGATCAGAGAAGAAATTGAGATTCATATAGTTTGCAGTTTTGCTGGGTGGGTCCACCAGTGATGTAGCTCTGCTGCTCTGCAACGGCTGCTGTCTGCTTACATCAAAATCAGCAACTTGGACCAGTTCGCTTGGAACCTCAAACCAGGTGGTCACATATACCGGGCTGAGTGGGGGGGGTGGATGCTGGCTGTGAGCAGGCCTTACCTGGTGTGGTGTGGACTGATGAAACTTGAGACAGTGGCAAAGTGCCATAAGTCTCTTGGATGGCCTGAGAAATGCCTCGGAGTCCTCCCAGAAGAGCTAAAAGAGATGTCTGAGGAAAGATATGTCAGAGCCTTCCTGCTTAAGCTGCTGCCCCAAAGAGAAAGACACAACTCAATAACAAGCAGAAGATAATGGATGGATAAAGGATTGAATATGTAGATATTTAAAAGTGAAAGAATCTTTGTAAAAAGAAAGATTACAAATCACACATTTTCTTCAAATGTGACAACTGTAGCAAAATATTAACAAAAACAAAACAAACAAAAAAATTTTTTAGCTAAAAGCCGCAACAGGGTAACTAAAAACAAAAAGTAGAAAATGTCTAAACATGAAAAGTACACCTGCTTCGAGCAAAAAGTAGCAAATGGCAGCTTAAAGCCAAAAGTAACAGAATGATTGATAAAGGAACACAAAGAAAACTCAGAGCAAATGTGTTTAAAATAACATTTTAAAGATAACAATGTTTTAAATGAGTTAAAGAGATCTCAATGCTTTGAGGAAAATGTTTGTAAAAAATGTTTGATATTGTGAATGGTGTAAAACAGAAAACCACAAGTCATTGCACACATCTAAAAGAGCAAAGTATGCAGATGTAGTTACAATGCAAATATTGTACAATGAAAAGAAACAGTAAATATTGTGAATGCTGATTCACAATGATTATTAATAAATGTATGTCCTGTGAGGGAAACATGTTCAAATGCAGGCATTCTACTCCACATGAAGGTTCATACATTAAACAGAAGTTAATGACCTGCTTGGTAGTCATCTTCCATGATTTCTTGTGTGGTGTTTTTTTCTTTGCGGCTCCTTTTTAAAAAGACGATCGAGTCGGGCTTCATATCTAACATGCAGAAATATTTTCAAACACTGGTTTGATTGATAAATTGGACTCGGTGGTTGAAGAAGATCAAAAATATAAAAGACTCAAAGTTGCAAACATTACAGTTTGATAGCCTGGAAGCTCTGATGTTTGATGTTAAGGTCTATGCTCAGATCAGTGAAACGTTTGTGCTAAATTATTCTTGTCAAGGTTCAGAGAGTGAAGGTAAGGAGAAGCACATACGCTTTGTGCACAACTTATATAGTCCGCATGCATCCAGGAGTCAAGTCGACAGAACAGGCACTTCAAAAGTAAAGGATGTGGCATCAATATTCATATATTGCTACTGCAATATATGAATATATTGTTCACAGCTAAAGCTACTGCACAGTTCTCCATAGGGTCACAGAGGCTTCTTCAAAGCACAACGATAAAGAGCTTTAACATATATTGTAATGCTTTACTGTATTTTTAGAGATCTTTGTTCCAGTGTATGGGTGTATAAGTGTGTACGCGCGCGCGTGTGTGTGCATTTAAAGATCATGTTCTCTCATCTGAATGCTGTATCTCTTTAAACCTCTAAAGTGTGCAAACCTAAGGATTAATGCATTTGAAAGGAGAGAAATTCCCACCAAAAATGAATAAGTGCATGTTTAAAGTGCTGCAGGCTGCAGGCTTCCCTCCTCTTATGAGTTTTATGGGCTCTGCTCACACATCTGCTCACTTATTGTTTGCTCACGACAGGGCGTGACGGCTTGGCCTCCTGGTTGCATCCCTGATATCCTCTAATAATCTCTCTCCATTTGCCATTCGACTTGAAACTGGGGACATGTGCTTTGGAAGCACTATATGTAATTCTTTTTTGAATGTATCGACGGGAGGATATAAGAGAAGAGGGTGTTGTGTGACAGCTCACAAGACCATTCAGAAATATGCAGAGCTCACAGATTTTATCAGGGATTTGAATCTTTTATGTGACTAAAAAATTGAAGCCCACTGCCAGCAGCGAATATTCTCCACCCTCTTCTCTCCTGTTCGTTTTTTTTTTTTTTTTTTGTAATTTAATTTGGACAGGCCTTCAAATCTTTCCTTTTTTTAATTTAACTCTCACTTTCTTCCTTACTTTTGATTTCTTTTATCTCCCTTCTCCTGCCTTCCTCCTCAACGTGTTTTCCCTCCATATTCTGTCCATCACTGCTGCCTTCCATTGCTTAATCTCCCTCTTAAATGTGTCCCACTCAGTCTTTCTCATCTTTTGTCCATCACCACCATCATCTCTCTCGTTCTTTCTCTGCAGCTTGTTTCATCCTCCTGTTTCTGTCCTCACCTCCACCTCGTTTCCCTCTCCCTGTCCGCCACATCTGTTGCCTCCTCTCATTTATCCACTTTTTCTCTCTCTGCGCTCCTCTCTCTCTGTCACTCCCTCCCTCGCTGTCTGGTCTTCCATGAAATTAAAGCGCTCTAAGCTGCTGTTTAATCAGCGCCTGTTTGGCGAAGTGCTGTGATGACAAAAACGGTCCATCCCGAGTACTTTGCCTATATGTGTGCACGTATGCACTTTACAGTATGATTATGAGTATAAATGAAAAGTAGTGATAAAAGAGAAAATATTTTGACTCTTTCTGGATTTTTTATTTTTTTGTTGTTGCTCGTGTTCATGTGTGTGGTAACAGGTTTTTTGTTAAAATGGCCAGTGCTCCACAGCTAATCAGTATTCGAGTGGTGTCGCCTGAAACAGGGGATAAAATCAGGGATGTTTACCAGCTGGCTCGAATAAATGAACACACAGATTAATAAAGCTAATTAAATACAATATCACATCACAAAGCAGTAGTTAAGACTTCAGTATTCGATGGCGGGTACAGGAAAATGCAATGCTGGAGTGGAAAATGTGACATACTGATAATGCACTGCTTTAGTGCAAACCAGAGCCATTCATCCACCCATGTTCTTTACCCTCGTCTCCTTCCCTGGTCATGGGGAGCTTGGGTCTATCTCTAACTGTGTCTGTGCGAGAGGCCAGGTACATCCTGGACAGGTTGCAAGTCCATCACAGGCCCCAAACCAGATCCCATCTGTTGTACTGGTCTTAAATTAATGTGGTTTATTTTTTTTCTTTTAGCAAGTATCACCACAGCAAACCAATCCACATAAAAAAAACCCTGGTATTTATTTTTTCGGCGGCTGTCCTTCCTGACCCAACCTGGCTCAAACCTCCAGCCTCAACGTTAAAAGACCATGATGCCAACCATTGAACTACTACAACTTTATTAGACCATTGTAACAATTGTGGCTAGATCCAGACAAGGACCGAGGAGAGCAGATACCAAGACTCAAAATAAGTTACAATGTTTATTTACAAGGCGGTAAATTATCAAATGTACCACAGAGGGAAGAGCAAGTAGATGGTTAATGGTCTGTTGGCAGGGATGATAATGCAGTTGCTGCTCTTTCTTAGTGGAGGTGTCATTTGTGGGGAGAGATGACCAAGAGTCAGGCAAGTAGGAAGGTGTGGAGGAAGTTGAGGAGGCACAGTAGAGCTTGAGGTCCACAGAGGAGAATGCAGGTGACAGGCTCTGCCCCTGTCTGTTTTCTTTATATTTATTTGTGTTCCCCTCTTTTCACACTTTTGTTATTCTATCCCTCGTGTGATTCTGTTCCCTGGTATCTGATTCTGTTTTCCGTCACTTTCCACTCACTCCTCAGTCTAGTTCTCCAGTCCTCAGTCTTTATCATTCACACCTGTTCTCATCAGCCACCTGCCCAGGTGCTCTCATTATGCACACGCCCTCTGTCTCATAAAAAAACCTTTCTCTCCTTCACTCCTCGTCCGGTCATTGTTCTGTTCTGTTTACACAGACAACACGGTCTTCATGTCTCTGCTTCCTAGTCCCCATCCGAGTCTGTATCCGTCCTGTTTTGCCTGCCTGTTCCCGTTATTGTAAGTTTTGCTGCCACGTCAGCTTTTTGTTTTAGTTGTTTAAGATAAATGTATTTTATTTTAAACTCCTGCCTCATTCAACTGCCTGCAAAAGGGTTGAAAACACAAGGATCTTAGCAGGAGAGAGGAGGACATCAGGGTTTTTACACTTGAAGCACAGAGAAATATAAAGTCTGTTATTTTTTTTGTCTGACTCACAAGTAAAAGACTAGAACAGAACCACAGTACCTTTGGCAGGTAATGCTTCAACGCTGACTGGATGTCCTCTGCAGCCTTTATTTTTGCTCATCAAGCCAATGATCCTCAGGTTGCAGATTAGTGTTTAGCTGTAGGTTCATGGGCTGGACGAGCAGAACTCCCACAACAATGAATAAACTACTTGCCAATTTTGGGGAATTTATTGAAGGTGAAAAAAGGGAGGAAAAAAACAAACAAACAAGCTGCTTTTGAGGTAAAAAAGCATGACAAAATATGGGGGCTGGGGTAGGGGAGAGTCAGGGCAGCTGACCTGGGACCCGAAAGTCCCAGGCTCAATCACAAGTCATTGCACATCTTGTGGTGTTTCTGAGCAGTGCACCCCATACTCAATTGCTCCCCGGGCACCTGAAACAGCAGACCACCGCCTCACCTGGTGGTGGATGGGCCAAATGCAGAGAGCCAATTTTGCCATTTTATGGGAACATACAATGATGATAACACATACCACATTATTATTATTATTATTGAAGAACAGAGATTTGTCTTGGTGTTAAAATCTGTGCTTTTAGATTTTCTGTTGTTGGTTCTTTATGTTTGAGATCAGCTTTAATTCCATTTTTGTTATACAGGTAGTCCTCAACTTACGGCCCCCCTGACATACGGCATTTCGGACTTACGGCCGCCTCCCCAGTGACGTCATCACACCTCCCATTGACTTTCAATAGCTGTACAGTGCCTATTCTATGTGTTTTTTGAGGGTACTGTGTTAGCTAATTGCTTGGAAATACAGTACTGTACATGTTTAAGCTACAGAATGTAAGCTGGTGTTGTGTTACGTTGAAAAAAAAAACGTGTTTAAAACGCTGTTTACCGTTCTTTTTCCGACTTACGGCAAAAATCCGGACTTACGGCTGCCACGTGGAATGAGCTCCGACTTACGTTAAAATTGGGTTACGTTCGGCCCGTAGGAACGGAACTCGAACGTAAGTTGAGGACTACCTGTATATTGTTTCCAGGGTAAAATCTGACAAATAATTGCTTAATAGTTCATCACTGTACTTCTATCAAAACATTTACATTTTGACAGATTGTATTTTAAAGATGGTTAGCAATAATAATATATATATATTATACCCTGATGCATGTTCAATAATCCAGGTAGAAAAATCTAAAAAAGCTAAGTCTGGTCCTCTGGACATTCAAAAAA
>JARVLU010001196.1:10953649-10968214 GCA_031762415.1 Simpsonichthys santanae | reverse complement strand
TATGTATGTATGTATGTATGTATGTATGTATGTATGTATGTATGTATGTATGTATGTATGTATGAATGTATGTATGTGTGTGCATAGATTAGATATCATATTAGTGGTAATGTTAATACGCCTTTTGGTTTTGACATGTCTGGAATGAATCAATAAAATAATAAAAAAAATCAAAATTATTAAAAATATATTTATACTTATTCTCTGTTACACGGATGACATGATCTTCTGAATGAACTTCTATTTTCACTCATGAGCAGGTTTTCAACCCATTTTTTATTACAAAGTATTATTATTATTATTATTTTACACAGAAACAAATCATTTGCTTCAGTTTTAAATAACATTCCAATAAAACGCACGTCATAAACCAAGAAATTCCAAGCTTTTGCAGCATCACTTGGAAAAACAACAGCAACCCCCCCACCCCCCCCAAAAAGACGCTTTAAATTCCCGTCTTGGGCAGACACAACAACAACAGGAAGAAGGGACATTTTCACAGGTGTCAGGAAGCACAGGAAATAAACAGGCTGAATACTGGAAAACAGTTTTGTACCAGAAAGGGTCAGAGGTGAGGTTAATAGGAGATATAAATAACTGGCTGAGACTTTTTTTTTTTTTTTTAGTTTGTCAGAATTATTTGATAAATCACTGATAATTAGTATTTTCAAGTGAATTTTTTTTTAAACAAAATTTGCGAGGAAAAAAAAGCACTTAAATGTTGATTGTGAATATTTTTCATGTTTTTCTTTCCACCACATACATTTTAAAGCTTTTATTAAAGAATGTGGTAACTTATTAGAGACTGGCCAAACTAAAAAAAAACTTACAAGTACAAATAAACTATTTCTGCAATGCACTTCTGTAATAAAAGGCACTTTTAATTCATTCTTAAATGCAGGTTTCTGAATGTTTTGCACTTTTTCTGAACTTTAAATAAGCAGGTCATTTTTTAAATCCAAGACTCAAAGCACTTCTGAAAATTTCCCCTCAGCATGAAGACATATTTCTGTTTCTTTTCAGCTCACGTCACGTCGTCATGTGAATTTAGATAAGGCAGGAATTCCCTCGGCTCCATCTTTTAATATTTGGCTCTGCTCAAATACCCATCAGCTGCAGGAATATTTAAAAAAACTGATTTATTTTTCCATTTTCTGACTGTGCTAAATAACTTTGGAGTTTCCCGGTAGAGAAATAATCTTCCCACACTTCTGTCTGAGACCAAAGACAGGAAGGAGGTGGAAAATGTTTAGAAAAATGAGGAAAGATGATTTTTTTTTTTATTTTTTTTTATTTTATTATTTTATTTTTTATTTTTTTGCTGAAAGTTTGCAGTGATTTATTTAGTGAGACTCAGAAAACTGAACTGGATCATTTGAATAAATCATTATTAAACTGATCTCAAATCTCTGTTGCAACATGAAATTGACATGGTTGAAGTCATAATAATTTATATTGGATGTGATTTTAAAACTTAAATCCCATCAACTTATATTTGCAACTAATTATTACTCAAAATGTGATGTCAGACATTTCATTATTAGTCAAAAATGATATAAAACAAGCAGTCAGATGTGAAAAAAGCAGATATAACTGGTTTTATTTATTAGAAGATCATTTCTCACAAAATAGTGATGCTGTGTGCAGAAGAAACTGAAGATTGGGACAAATTGTGCACAAAAAAGAGAAACAAACAAAAAAAATGTTTTTGATTTATACATTTTACATAAAGTTAAAGTCTATTTTGTCTCAGCAGCAATGATACACAATACAACAGGACTTTGAAACAAACCAACAAATAAAAATAACAGACAAAAAACAATTAAAACATGAGAAAAAGCATAAAAATAACACATATACAAACAGATAAAATCTGAAGGACCAAAAATAAAAGCTTGAAAATAAAATACATTTTGTTATAAGTTAATGCTACATCTCTAATGAACAGACTCCTTCATGTCAGCGAGGATTGAGCCTCTTTGGAGCAGTGGATCTGTCTGTGGTCCTTCCAGAGCTCACCTCTCCAGAGCCCACCTCAGCCCCTGAGGATAAAGCCAAAGAAACTCATTTATTCTCTGTAACTCAGTTCTTTGAAGTCTTGGACAACTTGAAAGCATCACTCACCTGCTTGTGGCCCTGCAGCCTTGAGCTTGTTGGCGATTTTGGCGAAGAAGGTGAGGGTGAGACAAGCCCCTGTCTCCCTGTCACAGATGCCCCCTTTGCAGCTGCACGGCTTGCGGCACTCGACTCCATATGTTCCAAATGGACAGTCTGCAACACAGGAAAACACCAGCTGTCATCTCAAACTCCAAACAAGGGATGGGATGCATGACCAGGCTGATGCACCCGGAGAGGATGGGACTGAAACGCAGCGTAACAATTAGTCCCCGCGTGCGTGCACGTACCTTTACAAATCCCATACTCGTCTCCAAAATCATCCTCGTCCTTGTAGAACTCGCAGAACAGCCCGGGCCCGCACTTCACGCCGTGCATGCCGGACACGGTGCGGTAGCAGTGCTCCCCGCGGGCGGCCGCGCACACCTGGCAACAGCCGCAGTCGTCCAGGACCGTCCGCGCGCACCGCTGCGCGCCGCCGCAGCGCTCCGCGGTGCACCGGTCCGGACAGTTCACCGCGTACTTGGCGCTGGCGCCCCACGCATCGGCGTCACGCATGAGCACGAGCGAGGACGAGAGCATCGCGAGGAGCCACAGAGGCATCACGGAGTGGGGAGGCTGGAGAGAGGGAGGTGCTGCTGTCCTGTCCTGCAGGAGGACTGACGCGCGCTTCATCAGGCTGCACGGTTATCAGCCCCGAGCAACTTTGTTTTGCGCACGGAATGCCCTCCGTCAGTTTCCTCATTCCGGTGTTGTGCTCCGTTTTTTTTTTTTTTTTTTTTTTTTTTGTTCTCTTTTTTTGTTTTATGTTGTTGTTGCTCAGCCCCCCTTTTTTTTAGAAATCCGGCTTGGAAGTGGGATTTGACTGTGGACCATCCAGGAACTGAGGGTGACCTGATGTCATCATGAGTTATCTTTGGTTTGTTTGTGCCTGACTGACGGAACTCCTCCACCCCTGACCCTCATGACCGCGCAGGTTTATATCACTTACACTGACCAAAACACAATTTGAATTGATGGCCTGGAAATAAAAAACAGTATAATTGAAAATGCCCTAATTAGCAGAAAATTACATTATTCAATGAAACTAAACACTTCCAACATGCAGGTCAAACTGTGCGTATCGCCCGCTGGTGAGATGTCACGCTCACCGTTTTAAATGACCCTCAGCTACTACCACATCAGGTTTTAGCTCAGTTCCTGTCAAGCTGACTGTTATAGCTATTCTTCTGTTCATCTTAAATTGGGATGATGATTAGCTGCAACAGTCATTTTGTATCACGATGACTCTAAGATTTGATCGTTTTAGACGCACATCACTTTCTGAAGGTTTCATTGAAATCCAATGAGTGATTATATTTTGCTAACAACACAGACAGGTTGACTAAAGGTTGTTTCTAATAAAATAAAAAAAAAAATAACTGAGAGAGCTACAAACATCACTTGGAGTATGTTAAACTTTAAGCACCTGGTAGCTGTGAAACAGACTGAATTATAGTCATGTTTGTGTTTGGTCAGTTGGTCTTGAACTGTTTGACTCTAAACATTAATCAGTTATTCCTTCATTGATTAGTTCCTGAAAATGTTATGGAAATCCTGCCAGTGTTTCAAGAGATATTTTTCTAACAGGCAGACATGAGCATTAGGAAATCATTAACATGAACTTCACCAGAAATTTGAAAACCTCCACCTGAACAAAATGAGAAATAAAAAGGTTGCGTTGTTTTAATCAGTGCATATTTGACCACAAATGTGTGCACGTGTTTCTGAGCACTATGCAGAGTGCATTAAGTCTCTCCATGTAAAGCAGTGTGATGTTATTATGAGAGTGTTCCCAGCACTCTGCATCATTTTGTTCATTAACACAGTCCAGCTGTGATGCAGTTTATTTGAAATTAGACAAAATAAACATTTAAAAAGAAATTTTAAGAAAAAGATAAGCTCCAAATATGACTTGATCAAATATTTGAATGTTTGAGACTTAAGTTTTATATAGCTTCTGATGCTATGTCTTTATTTCTTTTTGTTAATTTAATATTATTTAATAAAATTGAGCCATTATAGAGTGATCATTTTAGTTGTTGTACTCTCATCAAACTGTAACTTTATATTCTCTGATCTGATGATGTGTATTGATAAGCATTCTAATGACAACATTATCAAAATTAATTTAGTATAATGACCTTTTTTATTGCAAATGTGGTTCAAACATGAATGGGTCCCTGCAGACACATTCTGTCACATTTTGTTTTTTGAATTTCATCGACTCTTGACAAAATGAATCATACATCTGTATCTAATTGTGAGTTACAGCATTTATAATCCAGCTTCCAGTTTTGCTGCAGTTTTGTTTTGACTTTTAATTTAATCAACAATACAATAATTCAAGTAACTTCTCAACCTAAAGTTTCCAACCTGAATAGGTTGTGTAAGGAAAAAATAAACCAGAAGGTTAGGGTTAAATTTCATGGATTCGCTCTATTTTCAAACTTTTTACTTATTTGTGCATGCTTATATTTCAAATCATTTGGGGAAAAAAGAGCTGAATACTTTTCAGAGAACAGCAGCCTTAAACTTTACATGGATTCCAAATACAAAATAAAATGCATCTTTTTGTTTTGTTGCCTGAACACATGTTATTGTGATGAAAATTTCTGAAATTAAATAATTTGAATTGAATAAATAGATATTTTTAATCACAGCTGGAGGCAGAAGGTGGTTCTAGAGGTGGTTTTAGTCTATAAAACCATTACTGTATTGTGTATTAAAAATATCAAGTTGTATACTGTTTTCTTATAATTTTAGTGTTTAAAACCCTATATGCTTTAAATGAATATAAATTTTGTCCCCTTAGAGCAAAAAAAAATAGTAACAGCAATCTATATATTGAACCCAGAATAGACTAAATTATTTGTCTCTTGTTCACAAATTAACTTTTTCGTGAGAGAATTCCACTTTGAGTAAAAAAACAAACAAACCAACAAGATAACATATAATTTTATATTTTGTATGTTATCGTTTATGGGATTGTTTTGTATTGTATTTAAAAAAAAAAAATGAACACATTTTTATAAAAAAAGAAAAAAAGAAAAAAGAAAATAAATCTACGCAGACAGACAACGTTCCTCCGAGACACGCGGTGGCGCTACAGTAGTCCTCCAACGCTTCTTACAGCAGCTCTTAAAAACACCAGCGAAGAAGAAGCGGGGAGCGGAGCAGAAGGCTGACATTTGCGTCTAAAGGAAACCTTCACCGGGACGGGACGGGCACCGCAAACCGTTTATTCCCGGAGGTTTACCGTCCAGGTAACTTAATATGCCTGAGTCCTCTTTTATTTTCACCACAGCAATGCTAAAATACAATTCAACCGAGGTTAGCTGGCTAGAGGGGGTGTGTTATTTTCTGGTCAGAAAACAGGCGGATGGGCTTGGTCGGCTCTTGAAGCCAGCGTTAGCTCAGCTGTCACCGCATATGTGCTAAATAATGACACCGGTCTGCATGATACGGCGGTGTCCTCCTCTCAAATTCACATATTACTTCGAATATGTTCGTGTAACCCTTAAAGACAGACATGTTAGCCATTAACCGTTCACAAAATTATTAAACGCTGTAACGTAAGAAGCAACCAGACTGGTTAATTAAGCAAATTATTATACAGTATTTCCCCAACTTACTCTTGTTTATGTCTTAATGCTAACTTGTAACATGTTCGTTTTTAGAAATATGACTTTTAACCAGTTGTATGCTAGACATTCCTTGTTGTTTGGAATAAAATATGATTTGATATTGTCTATTTTCTGGGGTTTTGGATTGACTGGTCCACATTCAGTGTCAATGTGGAGATGGTTGTCCTGGCAACAGCATCCCCTGATCAACCTTGCAGCTCATCCTGCAGGACTTTATCTTTATATTTTTCTTTAGTTATTCTATGATTTCAGGCTCCCCTCCTCCTTGGGTCCAATAAAGAGCTCTAACCTTGTAGCAGAAGCATGTATCACTTGGAACCAAAACTGAATGAGAATCATTAAGCTGAACTTCCTGAGATCTTTGGATGAACTGCACATTTTTCTAAATATTTATGTTGAAATGGTTTTGTCGTTTGGAAAATTTTATATACTTTAATACTTCAAAATTGCATCTGCTAAAAATGGTTAGCTAGTTGCAATGATGTGTTAGTTTCCCCTCAAAATAGTATCATGTACTTTTTGTTTGTTCAGTATTGTTTTATTGGTGGTGCAGATGTTAGAGAAGGTGGACCTGTGATTGGAAGATCACTGGTTCAACTCCCGGTACCGACAATATCAAAATATGGGTGGGATAGGTGAAGCATCCACACCTGCCTCCACCCTCATTTGCCCCACTCTGAGCCCTTGAGCAAGACCCTTAACCCCCACCATCTGATAGATAGCAGCACTCTGCTCCACACAGAGAGCTGTGGTAGCTCATTGTCTGTGGTTGCGTCAGGAAGGGCATCCGGCATAAAAATAATTGCCAAGTATTTGTGTGATTTAGTTCGCTGTGACCCCTAACGCAGGGAGCAGCCGAAAGAGGAGAAAAAGGTATTTTTTAACTTTATCTAATTTCTTAGTCTGTATATATTATTATTAATAATAAAGTGTATGCATTATCATCATTGTATGTTCCCATACAATGGCAAAACTGTCTCTCTGCATTTGACCCCCGGGTGGTGCAGTGGGCATCTATTGGGGGTGCCCAGGGAGCAATTGGGGATAGGGTGTGCTGCTCAGAGACACCACAAGATGTGCAATGACTGGGGATCGAGCCTGGGGCTTTCGGGTCCCAGGTGGGCTGCCCTGCCTCTACTCCATCTCGACCCCCATTATTATTGTGACTACTGAAACATTTAGGTCAATTTCACATCTGCACTTTTTGCAGCATATGTTTTTGTCTGCTTAAAATCAAGAAGCACAGGATAAGCCAACATTAGTGGTAATAAATTTGAAGCTTGTTGTCGTAATAAAGGAAAGACTAGAAATCAGGAGATGTTGTAATTAGTAACAGTTACTTGACATTTTATGTTTCTAGTACTTTCTCACTTGTGGTTCCCTGACTGCTCAGTGCACTGCTATATTGTTGCTTGCTGTTATTTCTGGTCCAAGTGGAAACCATATAGCCTCAGAGGGCTGAGGCACGACACGAAGGATGAGCGTCTGTGACTCTGGTCTGTAATCAAAGTTGTGTTCTCACAAGTTAAGCAACATCCATCCATTATCTATTACATGCTTCTTCTTTTCCCTGTCACATGGGTCACATGTGCCCATATCCAGCAGTCACTGTGCAAGAGGTGGGGGGCACCCTGAACAGGTCTCCAGTCCATCACAGGACCACATAGAGACAAAGAGACAAACAAACATTCACTCTCACTCACATCTAGAGACAATTTAGAGTTACCAATCAGCCTAACATGCATGTTTTTGGTCTGTGGGAGGAAACTGGAGAAAACCCACACAAGCACGAGAAGAACATGCAAACTCCACCCAGAAAGGCTTCAGGTCCAACCAGGGATTGAACCCAAGACCTTCTTGCTGTGAGGCAACAGTGCTAACCACTGAGCTGTTGTGCTGCCAAAGCTCCACATGCATGAGAGAAGATCCAAACTCCATCCAGAAAGACTCCGGGATTTGAACCAGCAATCTTCTCGCTGAGAGACAGCAGCTCTACCAGTGGCACCACCGTGCTGCCTTCTTGTTTTCATATTAATCCAAATGTAAGTTTTCTTGGTTGTTCTTCATTTATTCACTCAGGATTGTGCGGTTGCTGTACTGTCCAGTCTGAGCCACCATTCAGTCGTTCAGCTTGTTTTCAGGGCATGATTCAAAAACCATAATCTGTACTGGATTAGTGTGGGATGTAGCAGAGGTTCACAAACGGTTCAGATTTTTACAAGCAAAATAAGTCACACGACTAAAACTGATTCCTTTACATCTACTGGTCTATATTGCTTTCATTTCAAGGTCAAGGTCAAGGTCAAGGTCAATGTTTCTTTATTGTCATTCGCACCACATGTGGTAAGAATGACAACAATGACTATATCTTTGACACAGCTATACAGTATGATAAATTAATTTTTAGGTGCTGTTTTAGATCATAAACTTAACTGGAAATCTCATATAAAACACATAAAATTAAAACTATGCAAAAGTATTGGACTTCTAAATAAAGTAAAACATGTTTTAGAGTTGTCAACTCTTCAGACATTATATTAGTCATTTGTTGTTCCATTTCTGACATATTGTATTGAGGTATGGGGCAACACATATAAAACCAACACTGAACCGTCATACAAAAGAAAGTTATGAGAATCTTATATAAAGTGGACACCAGAGAACACACAAATAAATTGTTTATTCAATCAAATATTTTGAAACTAAGGGATCTGGTTAATTTAAACATGTTATTGGTTGTGTTTAAAGCTAGAAAGAGATTATTGCCATTTTTTTCTTAAGCTCTTGTGATAGAACTAACAGAACGAAGTATGATTTCAAAAGTAATACCGTGCGTAATACTTTAAACCAAATGTGCATTTCTGTGCATGGAGTTAAACTATGGAACAGGTTGGATGAGGAGTTAAAAATGCTCTGTAATAAACCAATTCAAAACACTTTATACAAAAAGAATGATTAACTCATAGTTGTTAATGGGAAGAGTGGCATATTGTTATGTATGTTATTGTTTATATATTGTTTGCAACTTGTTTTGTTAAATTAATGTATACGGCCAAGGCATTTTTGTAATTATTAAGAAAGGGGGCAGGTCTATACAATATTTTCTTCTTCCTGCTCCCTCTTCACGCGTGTTAATCTGTGTTGTCAGAGAATGTTTGTAAACTGACGATTTTTTTTAATCGAGTGAATAAATTGATTAATTGATTGAAGATAGTCAAATTGCAAGCCTATAATAATTTATGACAGAGCAAGAAGGTTTGGTTTGAAAAACAAACTTTAATAAAGCTTTAAATTATTTTAAGTAAGCTTGTTTCTTATGTGCATGAAAAACTTTTTGCTCAGTCATTTTAGCAGTCATCAGATAATGTTTTTATTTATTTATGTTTACCCCTGAATACATTTTGTCTTTGCTCATAAGTGACATCCATTCATTTGGCTCCACTTTCATTTTGACAGTGATGCTAATTCCAGCTTTGTTACGGATCATTTGGCTCAACTTACAAACACAGGCATCTTTTTTGACTCGCAAACATTTCTGCACTTAATACTACATTTGGATTATTTGGTACCTTTTCAGGGATTGGGCTCAGCTGGCTCAAAAGAACCATCTCTTTTGACTTTCAAACATTTTTTACTTAGTACTATTCTATTTTGTCTAAGCTCACTAAAAAGAACAATGTTTTTTAATGGTAGTTACACAATTCCACAATTCCATACATTTACTGATAAACTTAAAAATGTTAAATAAACTCTACTTCTTTTTTCAGATCCAGAATTTTAAAGGCACATGATGCACTTAGTGAAAAAAAAGGGAAAAAAGAAAAAAAAAAAAAAAAAAAAAAAGAAAAAGATATTAACGCTTAAAAAAAAACCAAAACCCTCTTGTGCACACATGCACAATGTTTTCTTACTTTGGCCTTATCAAATTAATTCCTTCACATTTTGATGGAGACTAATGGGAAATTATTTTGCTTCTGATCTTTAAAGCTTGTCAACATGGAATATCTGGAGAACTTCATCTCCAATGACTAAAGACAACTCTAAAGTGTGCTAAGGAAGAAGAAAAAGTGGTTCAAAGCTTTAATCAGTGTTATTAAATTTATCTTGATGCTGCGAGTAGACATCAATTAGACAGAATTCCCAGGACTCATGATTATTCAGGCAATGTGGGAATGAACGCCTTTGAGTTCGATGTTTATTCGCCCTAACAACGGAAGTCATGCAGTAATAATCGGTCCAAAGTTGAAAATTAGATATCAAATGCAGACTGGGAGATCAGGACGCACACGTGGAGCAGGAGCTTGCCGGTGAGACAGAGAGAGCCTTTCTCTGATGCCAAAAATACAGTTGTACTTCATAGCAAAATAATGCACCACATTCACTGTAAGTGAAGGGATAATAAGCATCCCCCTGTTTTATGAACAAATTTAAGTCATGCTATTCTTCATTTAATAGATTTAAAAAAATCTGGAACACTGTTAGAATCATCTACCACAGATAATCTAAAACTTATATGTTTCTCTTTGCTCCTTTATGATTTTTATTATTTTTATATTCCATTACTGTATTTTGAAAAGCCCCCTTATTATGTAAAATTATGACACCCTTCACGAGAGTTTTCTATTTGTATCTCATTATATTGTTTTGTTTCATGTTGTTAATAAAGTTAAAAAAAAAAAAAAAAAAGAAGAGACGAGCCACCGGTTGCCATGGCGACGGCAGTCCCAACAGGGAGCACGCACTGATGGCACCTTTTCCGTCGAAGGAAAAGAAACAAGGGAAGTTAGGTCAACTTTAAGAAAACGAGGAGTTTCACAAACGTTTTTTTTTTTTTTCGTGTGAAATCAGAAAGTCACAGTCAGGGTGGTAAGTTTATTATTCCCTTCCTGTGTAAAAGTGTAAAAGTTGTAACGCGGCTGCAGTGTGTTGACACATTTAGCTTCATTTATCTTGCTAGCGAAACGCGAAGCACTCGCGTAAATAACAACAACAATAACAACAAAATAAAGGAAAAACACCAACTAAAGTGGAGTGTTGCGCTTAAGTTGCCCTTTTATTGCGATAAATAAAGCAGTTTGAAGTTAGCCGTCATTAATGGCATTTAAAACACCTGCGCTGCTTGTGACGTCACTGCTGGTTTTAGAGCTGGTCTAGTTTTTGTTTGTTAGTGTGAACAAACTGGGTTAGGAAATGTACAGCGGCTTTCAAGAGGATTTTGTGCTCTTTATTCAATGCATAGTCTGCTTTCAAAATGACTTTTTTTTCTTCCCCCTATTAAAAAAATAGTGAATTTGAATAAATATGTCAAACTGGGATGTGCAGAGTGCACGGCTAAAACTAATATGATGCAGCATCATGTTTGATTCAGCTGATTTAATCTCCCTTCTATAACAAGTAGGAATACTGTACTCTGATTTGTTTTAAATCATCTATAACCGTTTTACTGTGACCCACTTTTTTTTTTCTTCTGTTATACAGTACAGTCCTCATGGTAAACCTACCTGGTTAATATTATGTAAATTCCCAGTCATACCATCAGGACAGCTCAAATAAACTGTGGTGCTTGGCTTTGTAAATGTTAGGTGCTTGTAGATCAGGTTCGTTGAATTGTTCTTGAGTAATGCTAGATGAGTTTTTGCTGTGACATGTTGACCTTCAGGGAGAAATGTCAGAGTTGGGGCTGAACTAGTCTTGTAACACTGTTTAGAAGAGTACATCAAAGTAACATTCACCTAAATGGCAGGACTCGAACTTTTTCAGCACAGTGCTACATTGTAACAAGATGGTCCATATTATTCCCTTCTGTGTTCTTTAGATGTTTAAGGTTGGATGAAAAAACGTTATTAAAACACCATTAGAATGTTTGCCTTACAGGCCGGTTATTGTTCGCTATCTAATGGTGAAAGGATGATAGTTTTTTTTTTCTTTTTCCTTGGGACAAACATCTGTTGTGTAAGCAAAATACTGTATCTCAGTATACTGGACGAATTTGATGAACTGGACGAATTTGGATGAAACTCTAAGAAACACCATTGGCTTTTCATGTATAACTAAATAACTAAATAACACACACACACACACACACACACACACACACTTTTCATGTATAACTAAATAACTAAAGTCATTCCAGTTCAAGACGGATGCCACAGCTAAGCAACTTTATGGATTGTAGACGTTTCTGTAACCCGGTCAGCTTTCCAGATAATGAGCCAAAAGTTGGTGTGACAGTAGCTGAGGATCTTCTTTCAGCTTCTCCCTCTTCAGAGATCAGCACAAGAAGTCATCCTTCTCTATCTCACCCTGTCCTCTTCTTCCTTTGTCCTCACTCCAACTACCTCCATGTCCTCTGTATCTTCATCCATATATCTCCTCTTTGTCTTCCTGCAGCTGCATTTCTAACATCCTTCTACCAATATATCCACTGTCCCTCCTCTGGACATGTCCAAACCATCTCAGTCTGTCCTCCCTAAATTTATCTCCCAGTTGTTCAACATGTGCTGTACCTCATTCCTAATCGTATCCATCCTTATCACTAAGGAGAACCTCAACATCTTCATCTGATTTTTTGAATGGTTGTTCTTATTATAATTTATACAGCAGTCTGACTCAGGTGTTGAGAAACAAATTGGTTAAGTTGTGCCACTTTTGCCTACAGTCTGAATTTAGTCTTATTCGCTGACAGCTAATCGATTATATGAGTTCAGTTCTGAAAAAAAAAAAAAAAAGGCCAATAATTTTTGGAGTCTACGGCCTGTTGGCAAAATATCTTGTAAGACTTGGATTTCAATGAAAATTTCAAAAAGTAACATGCACATTTGCAGATTATTACTTTTTGGAGTCATTCTAATTTAAGATAGCTGCCACAGCCAACTGATCCTAAACAAAAACAGAAACAAACATTAAACATTTGTTACACTTAAAACAATTTTCCAGATTTTGAGCTGTCATTTGGAGTGGTAGTAGCTGAGAGTCATTCACAACACATACTCCAAGTACTATGGCTTGCATCATACCTTTGCTTCACTGCCAACACTGACTTTGACAAAAATGGCTATAACTGGCCCTTCTCATTATAAAATGATTTCAGTTTACTCTCAACATAAAAGGCAACGGACGATCTGTGCTTCTCTGAGGGAAGCTAGGTCTTTTAATTAATAACTAATTTTTAGCATTTAAAATATTTACGAGACATAAAACATAAACACAGGACTGAGAGATCCATCTTATTGGCATTCACGTCAGCAGACGTATCCCTGTTTTTCTCCTCATTTCACTGCACCACTATTCACCCTATTATTTACTCTAAGCCGTGCACGGTTACCAGTTTTACGCATTTACTGTGTTTTTATTTTACTGCAGGGAAAGTCTGCTTGTTAAAGCACAGCAACAGACATGGGAGATAAACCTCAGCCACAGGAAAAGAGAAGTATGAAATTAAACGACTTTGTGCTTTCCAACAACAAGGCCAGATCTGTCATGCTCAGTACCAGGTAGGATAATATCAATGATATGATTTAAGGCACTTGATAGAAGCCCTTTTGCCTTCCTTCACTGCCATGCAATTTATCTGCTGCTCATCTGTTGCCATTTCACTTTCATACAGAGAAGCCTGTTTCACTAAAAAGGACTTGCAGGCAAGCCAACACCTGTCAGGTTTATTCTGCAGTTCGAAGTGCAAAATCCTCACATGATTATGCAAGATTTTGTTCTGTCATATAATGCAGTTTTTATTTGCAAACACATGTCTGAGTTGATGCCTGGATTAGAAGTACAATCATGCAGTGACTAATTAATTAAAGTATTGATTAGTCATGATGACGGGGATCACTAGTACAGAAGATGAATTGAACATGTGCTGATGAATGTCCAACTGTTGACTCTGACAGAATATGCCATTGGTATGGCTGGTTGTTGTTGATTGAATACATATATGCTCATGTGTTTTTGTTGTTCTAGGAACCTGCAACAAATGCAGGAGGATACTGTGTCTCTGGCCACTGAGAGCAAGGACATGGAAGAGAAACTGCAGCTGCTGAAAAACAACATGTGTAAGGAGAAAGCTGAGAGAGGGTGAGTCGACTGTTACAATCCTTGAAAACAATACAAACAAGCAGAAAGAGGTGAAAAGAAAATGATATGCACACATTTAAATAAAGCACCTTGACATGGAAAACACAATTAGAAATGGAAAAAACAAAAAATAGTCTAAAAAAAACCATTCAGTCTGGTTGGTAAATAGAGAAGATGGTGAAAAAATGTGCAGGATAGACAGCTGAACATGCAGAAAGCTGGAGACATTTTCTACAAACAACTGTAACTCAAATTTCTGATACTATCAATATATTTTTGTCATTAGTTAGTTGTAGCTCAATATATGTGTGGGTATGATGCATTCCTCAGGTTTAAGCTTGCATTTGTATGTGGGCAAGATGTGAATGACAGTGAGTTCAAAAATTAGTGTGGCTTGACTCGAGTATACTAACAGCTTGTGTAAAAAATGTAGTAATGAGTTCACATGAATCATGGATCAGAACGTCAGCATGTTCTTTGGAGTAGTGGCCTCTACCAGCCACTGCAAAATGGTTTATATCCACTGTCCTGATCATTGCAACATGCAGTGACTGGAGGAGGACTCTGTGTTGCATAGAAGACAGACAAGTTTGAAAGTCTTAAAATTAAAAAAAAAAATCTTTGAGTAGGTGAATACAGGAGCATTAAAAAAAAAAAAAAAAAAAAATTAAAAAACTTACACAATTTTTTT
>JARVLU010001196.1:10936105-10947407 GCA_031762415.1 Simpsonichthys santanae | reverse complement strand
CGTGCGTGCGTGCGTGCGTGCGTGCGTACGTGCGTGCGTGCGTGCGTGCGTGCGTGCGTGCGTGCGTGCGTGCGTGCGTGCAGTCGGTCTCAGGTGGTTTGAAAACATTGTTTAATTTAACAAAGTTCTTCGTTTGAAGAACATGACCAAGAAATGTGTTGGTGTTACACTGAAGTGAAAATTGGAAAATAATGCTTTTTTCAGCTAATGTTTATCAGTTGAGTTGTTTTCTTCAGTTTTTATGGATTTGTTTTGGAAAAGAGTAATTTGAGTGTCTTTTTCTAATTAATGAAATATTTAGGTACACATTCCAAATGTGAACTAAAAGTTTAAGCTAGAGTTTGGAGATGCACAAAATTAATAAAACAAACACGTAAGTGTACTAAATGTAATCAAGTTTTTGACATTTTTTAACTTCTCTCCCTGTCTGTGAATCTAATTGTTAGACATTCAAGACCGCTGAGATGGACCTATGGACAAAATGTTTTTTCAAACAGCCATTTTCTACAAAACAACTCAAAGAACAACAAGGACAACAAAATACAAAAAGTAATGTAAATCTTTCTATACATCTTTGGAAATGTGCGTGTCATTTTTAATTTATTTGTGGGTGCTTTAACTCTTATTCTAAATTAATGCAGTCGGATTTTGTCTATTTAAGCCACATTCAGATATTCTTAAGTATAATTCAGTTTGTATTTTTATGATCCTTGACCTTCAAGCTCATGTCCTGTGTGTTATATATGTGCTTTTTTTGTTTGTTTGTTTTCATGTATGATTCGGCTGCATCACACATCACTAATTTGGAGTATACTGCACGTTGGACCTTAGGTTTACATTCTGCTCATTGATTTAATGCTCAAAATCAACTTTAAGTGTCCCTTGTACCCCCAAAAGTTGGTGGAAAATGACATTAAAACAGAAAGGAAAACAAAACAACTTAATTGATTCAAAAACCAAAGTACATCCATTCATAATATGACACATAATCAAGACTGTAGCATTAATTCATATGTTCAAAAGTCCCACAGTGTGTCACACTGAGTCTTCAGCTTGTTGACAGTTTTACAAACACACTTAAGAAATAAAATTAGTTTATTTCATAACATGTGCAATAAGATATAAGTATAATGATATGATATGATATCATATGAAGTATATCATATGAACACAGTAGTTCAAGGACATTCCACCGAATACATGTATATTTTGAGCATATACACAAATATTTGCTTCTAATTTATTTCTACATTTAAGTAGCTGTCGGCAGGCAAAGTAAAGATCCGAGTGCTGAAGGACGAATCACTGACAGGTAAGAGGTTTATAACCACAACACAAATTTCAAATGCAAGAAATATACAACACAAAAATAAGACACAGATTTGCACAGAAAAGGATTTGACCAAACAATAAATTTATGTTTGTCCTGTTTGTTCTAACTTCAAGAACTACAGTTTTGTGTACATGTCTTTCTAAATTGTTACAAATTATAATTCCACAGGCATAGACTTTTTATCATCGTTAAAATTATTACTGTCATAAATGGTATTTTTCTTATGGTTGTGTTGAACTTTTCCAGCAGTTAGGTATCATAAAAATGTCAATAATAATAGCATATTTTGCCAAATGTCAGCATCAATGTGTTTGCTTATTTTTAGCTCCTTCTCAGCCACAACCATCACCTTCATTTTCTCATGCTGACCTCAGGATGGTGAGAAGAGGAAAACAGAAAGAACAATGCAGACAGTGTGGAGTTAGTCCTGCTGGATTGGTAAGAAAACATTCACAACCAAATAGGAAATAAGTGTGATTGTTTTACTTTTGTGTTGGACAAAAATTGGTGAAGGCATGTGAGCTAAATAATTAGTAGGCCACTAACAGTCAAGTTATTTTGTTATTTCTTCATAGATTGAGCTTGGACTAAAGATTTATGTAAATTGACTCTAATCTGATTTCTGATTACTGCAAACACAAACATTTGCATTTGGTTATAAAACAACCCAGGTCTTAATTAATTTATAAGCTGCATGCAGAATTTAAATATTTGTATTAGAATAATATTTACTCTTTTAGTCTTTGTTCTACTGTTCAACTTGTCTTTTTCTTTGTACGTATTTGTTTACAGTTTTATTGGAGCTTTTCAGTTCCCTGTGCTGGCCTCTGTTTCTTGATATATTTCTGCTTTTTGCTTCCGTCCTGCATCAGTTGTTACCAGCCCTTGTCGTTCAGTTGCTCATTTTTCTTCAACTGATTATTCGGCTTATCCATTTCTCTCCATTTTGCCCCTTCCCCCTCTCATTTGTACATCTTTCATGCATCTAAATTGCTTTCCATTTTGCATTTCTTCTGTCATGTTTACTTGTGTTTTTTCTTTGTCCTTCTTTTTCTGTATCACTGTGTTCCGCTGTCCATCTGATGGTAAACCTGAGTGTTTGTGTTTGCACAGATAACGGTTTAGTTGAATCCAGTCATCGATACTGAAGACCCCTGAGGACGCCATTGTTTGCTTTTTTTCTCGCTCGCCTTCCTACAACTCAGGAAGAGGCATCTCAGCTTAAAGATGTTTGCATGAATAAGAAAAGAATATGGACTTTACTGTATGTATGTGTTTAAAATGACCTAAGCAGGGTAATGCGTGCTTGAGGATCAGTGGTTTCATAATGAATCCACCTTACTTTAGTGTAGAACAACTGATGCTTCCAGAGGTCTGCATAACAGAAAATGCAAGCAAGTGGCTTAAGAGCAAGACAGACATACAATACATGTATAGTACAGGTAGTCCCCGGTTTAAGGCGTCATTGGTTTAAGGCGTTTCACGTTTACGGCTCCACCCCCAGTGACGTCATTGCGCTGTACGTTGCCTTTTTTATGCAGCATTTTATAATTTTTTCATTTTTTGGGGGGTATTTTGTTAACTAACTGCTTGGAAACACATTTAAAAACATTAATATGGCCGTTCGAAGTTGTTTTACATTGAAAAAAACGTGTTTAAAAAGACTTGACCAATCGCCGTTTTAGTTTCGGTTTCGTTTACGGCCGAAAATCCGCGTTTATGGCCGCCAGGGGGAGCGGTTCCGGTTTAAGGCTGAATCGGTTTAAGGCTGAGCCGTTAGAACGTATCTCAGCCTTAAACTGGGGACTACCTGTATAAAGGAAATAAAAAGGGTTAATTTAGTGGAGCTGGCATCCAGGATGTATCTTGACTCTTTATTTAAAGCCAGGTTGTGGGTTGCATTTAAAATGTGTGTGTTCATGTTTGAAAGTTTATTTTTGTGCAACTGTCCAATGAAGAGCTGAAGGGCTTGATAAGTTTTGACAGTGGATGCCCTAATATCACTGCAAAAACGTATCTGGGCAAGCACAGAAGCTAAGTGCAGGCACTGATACATGTAACACACTGCTGAAGCAAATACAAACAAATAATTATATACACATTTGGCCTTGTTTTAAATTAGAACTTGGTTATAATTGCACTAATATAAACACTGCACAGTACCTCAGTATCATATAGAAAAATAAAAAAGGGAGATGTATTTCATCACTTTCTGCGTTGCATAGAGAGTGCAGTAATATGCCGCTTGCAGCCTGATAGGGATGCCTCGTCCCAGGGGAGTGGCTGTAATTTATCTCCAGGCTTGAGCGAGGAAATGAGGCCGTGTTTTATGGCAGACTATCAAACTACTGTGTCACAGCTGTAGATTTGCATGTGCACGCACACTCACACACACATACTGTGACACTTAGTAGAATGTGTGAGAAGAAAGAATTACCACATCATTACCCACACTGTAAGTACATTATTTACAACAATAATAAAGAACTAAAAGGAAAAACATTAAGATAAACACGTGTAAGAAAGAGCTAGAGTAATTTGTGCATCTAACTGTAGACACTTGTCCTGTTGGACCTTTTTAATCAGCAGTAATAATGTTTATTTTAGTATCTTGTTTATCTCTATCTAATAAAATGAGCAATATACAATGAGACTGAGAAATATTAATTACAGAACCAAACAAATGAAAGTGAATATCACAAGTCATTAGGCAAGTAAATAATTACTGCTCCCTCAAAAGACAAACATAATATTGTTTTCTCCCAGTTTACTGCTCTGTTTTTTCTCACTTTGGCTTGATAATAGCAAGGAAACCATGAGGGGGACAAAAGCCTTAAGAATCACATAAATTAAGAATGTTCATAAATTATTTATTCATTTGTCTGTTTAAGATTAAAAAGTCTGGTCCCTTTGTCTCTTTGACCCTTCTATACTTTTTGCATCCAACTCTCCTGGGTAGGAGACAAAAGGGCCAATGCGCTTTAACAAACTGATCCAGACATATCTCCCAAAGCTGCTGATGCAAGGACTTCTTCTCCACTATGAAAACTCTTGATTCTTTTTAGATAGAAATGATAATGACTTCCCTTAAGATGCATTCACACCCACACATACATATGAGGAAAAGACAAAACTGTTAAGTGAGAACATATTGTACATGCACTCGAACATCCTCACATGCATTTTACTCACTCAGAAAAGCAACAAACACACACACACATACTCAACACAAACATTTTGGCATTGTTCTGCCAAAGAGCCAGTTTCATTATCCAACCCTTCTGTCAACGTTTGTATGGCAAGGATGAGGTTAGGGGGCAGAGAGACCTCAGGATTTAGGTTTGTATCTTAAACAGGTTTTTCAGACTTCTCTACAGAAAGTTAACTGAATGTGAACCTTCACAGTATGCACACTTAGCATTTTTAAAGATTTTCTACTTACGTGAATGTTGAGTGAACACATGTTTTATCTCCATCTTATTCATACAGGCGCTGTGTCTTTCATCCTCAAAATATGCACACACTCCTATGTGCAAACACAAATGGGATTTTTTTTTCTTCTTCTTTGCTCTAGATGTGTTCTGAATGCAATGAAAACCACTGCACAGACTGTTTTTCCAGCTGCCACCAGAAGGAGACACTGAAGCTCCACAGCGCTATCCCCAGTCAGGTGAGCATTGTCACGAGAATCAAGTTTTTTTTTTCCCCTCCGAGTTTCTAGCAGGGCCTGTCTCTTCTTTTACAAATACTTTTAACTATATCTTTACCTGTTGTGTTTTAATTTGCTTTCAATAATTTCTCTGACGTTTCTCAGCAAAGCTAGCCTTACTGAGACATAAAGGTAAAATAAATCAGTTTTTGTAACATTAAATGTGTTGGCAATCTTAGATGTTGACATGCACACACCGGCTTGCATCCTCATGCAAACTTAATTGACCTGCGCCCTCCTTTTAAGCAGCTATCTTTTCAGTGAGACACAAAAATCAACCAAGAATTAACAGTAGATGTAAGGAGAACACAAGACAGAGCTGGATCAAGTAATTTTATTTTTACTATATTAATAAAATAAAAAAGACCCCCCCACCCCCCCAAAAAAATATATATATTATATAATATATATATATATATAATTTCTCAATATGTTTGTTGATAGTAACAATTTGATTTTTTTTTCACACTCACTGATATAACAGCTCAACACAGAGAATAATGGTTTGATTTAAATGTAATTTGATACACGTGCACACCAGGGATTGGTGTGCACATTACAATAGTCCCTCACTACTTTGTGGTTCGTTTATTGCAAACTCGCTCTATCACGGTTTTTCAAAATAAAATTGAACATGACACACAGTTGGCTGATTGATGGATGTGCTACACGATTAGCATGGCATTTTTATTCAAAGTAAATCATTTAAAATTATTTAGCACCTCCTGCACCTTTGTGCAGCCCATACTGTAGATAAACTTCTGCTGCAGCTGATCAGCTGTTCACCGTGCAGAGCGGAGAAGTGGGCGTGGCCAAGAGTGCTTGCAGGTGGCTGAGAGCAGCACAGGCAGAGAGAGGGAAATCATGACATTCTGTGCTCTTAGCATTTAGAGTTCAAAGACATTTTTTAGAATATTGCAAGAGTGTGGGAAGTATTTAAAACACCTTTATATATACCATATTTTCCATTGTACATGTTGCACCATCTTATAAGTTGCATCAGTCCAAATATGTCTAATAAAGTGAAAAAAATCTATAAATATGTCAATTTGCCATATAAGTTGCATCTATTATGCGTCACCACTGACAACCCGGAAATGTGGAATGTGTTATGCCAAAAATCGATTGGCTGCCAAATGGCAGTTGTGGTAGTGTGCACAGGAGAACTTTAACAAGAATTTATAAGATTAACACTTAAAAACAATTATTTGTTTGCTCAAAATTATAGTAAAGGTGTGCCTCAGTCTAACTTTTCCTTAATAAATGCACTTTGACAGTCACGTCAGCTGTATTTCAAAAGTCGATTCACAGCCGCGGGAGTTTGCACAGGAGGACTCGCTATGTATTTCTTCAAAATTTAACAAGATAAGCACCTTAAAACAATTATTTGTTTGCTCAACTTTATAGTAAAGATGTGTATCAGTTGAAATTCTACTTAATAAAAGGACTTTATCTGTCAAATCAGCTGCATTTCAAAAGTATTCACTGCCTCTGTGCTGCGGGAGCAAACAGAGATGAGGGAATACTGTATACATATTGCACATAATCTATACACATAATTTACACATTACCGCATATTGAGTGCCACATCAGATACACTGCTGTTATAATAGTCTAATCAAACGAAGACGTTCCTTTATTAATATACAATACATTGGTCTTTTATTGCTGAGGGGCTCTGTTCAATTTTTTTGTTCATACTTGAATCTTGGTTGGGTTGGCAAACCAAAACACACTTGAGAGCCAACAAAATGGGACAAATCCATGCACATGGACAAAGACAAAAAGAATGCACCAATAAAGCTCCATGAAACCATAGTCGATGGCTTTCTTTTTCTCTGTCTTTCCAGTGCTCTACTTGATTCAATCCTCACTTTAGCCACCAGTAATGCAAAACTGTGTATTTTGGCAGGATATAAAGAGTAGGAATTATGCTCCTGCAGCTGACATAGACATATCTGCCTCACTCCCATCCTAATCCTGTTTGATTTTCTTTGGAAAAATGATGAAGGAAAAGAAAACAAAAGAATATTAATTTCATCATTATGAAGAGTGGAGGCTTTCTTCTGTATCTCACCAGTTTGTGTTTTCAGCCTTTCACACACAGACACCTACATACACAGAACCAGTTCAATTAAAGTTCAATAATCAGTCATCCTTTGTAATAAGTTGAAAACATATGCAATATGAGGTATGTTACAGAAAAACATCCATGTCATATTGTGTAGAATTTTTTAAATTGAGAATAAACCAAGCCTTAATAATATGTTTGTTTTTTTCTCCTATTGATTTTTTACCAATATTTACAACCGGTTTACTTTTTAGCACCATACAAAGTTTGTTTAACATGTCGTACTACTTTACCAATCCAGATGTGCAAGCAATTATTTTGTGGTGCTGTGTGTGCTTTAGCACATGAAAAGCACAAAGTCCAGTAAATATAATGCCCAACACTTCCATTCTGTAGCATTCAGAAGTAGTTTAGATTTATTATTATTATTATTTTTTTTACTTTAACATAATATTAACAACTGGACCGTATGTCCTGATGCATGCTCAATAATCCAGGTAGAAAAATCTAACAAGCTCGTGTCAGGTCCTCTGGATGGATTCTTCTTTGTTAGACGGTAGAAGTTTTCTGGCTAAAAGATGAAATGTTTCAATGAAGAAGAATCTGTCCAGAGGACCTGACTCAACTTTGTTAGAGCTGGAACTAATGCTAGTGTAAGTTACGTCATTTAGATGAATTACCACTATGTTTTGATGGACATGTTCATAAAAGTATGGATGGAAAAACACAGGACAAATGTACACTAGATTTTTTTTTTTTTTTGTATTCTATCTTTGTAGTTTGAGTTTTATTTCAGCAGAACCAGGTTTAGCCAAAGGTAGAAGTGACTTGATTGATTACATTTCAGTTGTTTTGTTTTTTTTTCCCTTTCTCTTGCTCATTTGAGGGGTTGCTGTAACTCAGTGGTCAGTGTTGCAGTCTAGTAGTCCTAAGGCTGCAGGGATGAGCACAGGTTGCAAAAGAAAAACCATCCAATGTTAAATATTTGCCTAATCTACCGTGTGAGTTCACTTGCTGTGGCAACCCTTGCATGAGGGAGCAGCCGTGAAAAAAAGTGTTTTGATAACACTGTGCATTTTTGAGTAGCTGCACACAAGAAAACAACACAAGTTGTTTGAAAATAGAAAATGGTGACCTTGATTAAAAAGTTTAAAGCCACATCTGCTCCCATACATCTGTGCAAGTAGTCCTTGTGTTTGTTTTCTGTACTGCATGTTGTAAGTTGGACTGACTACACTACAATCACTAACACAAAGTAGGTTTCTGATGCTGTTAGATGATCTGACAGGCTCTTTGTTTTAGACACTCAAAGGCCTTCAGTTTTCATCAAAGTGCACCTATAAACACAACTGGAAAGTGTTATGAATGAGAAGAAATGCAAGCAATTTTCTGTTTGTTCTGTTCTGTCCGTCTGTTTTGATGCAGCCATTAGATAGTCTTAAGAACAGAAGGTAATTTTGCCAGATGTTTAGAATTTTTGGAACAGGAATAATTTATTTTAACAATAAATGTCAACCACAATAATGTTTTGTGTTATATATTAAATGCAACACACGAGTAATATAATTCAGTGAGCTGCATTTTGTTTTACAGACACAAGCAAAAATGTTCCATATTAAGCACACATTTCATTGCCCAATTGGGCATTTACATTTATCACCACTGATACAAACACTTAAACACCTCATGTTCCCTCAGTGATGTAGCCCATTTAACAGGTTTTTCAATGGGAAAAAAGTTATTTTTTTCTCCACTGAAACAGCCCGATTCTTTTTTGCAACACATGATCTGTTTCTTGGGTCTTCATGTGTCCTATAGAATCTTGTCAGGCAGTGTAGATGCCTGTTAGGGTGTGATAAGTCCAATTGAAGGTGTTAGTAATAAAGTTATCATGACGTAGATTTACTGTACCAGACTTCAAAATTGTTCAGTGTTGCCAGTTAGGCTCCACAGACAATCCCTGAGTGCTCATAGAGGTTGTTTTATCAGGTGAGTTATTGTATGAGATGACACCTAACCTGCTAGTTTGTCAGATTTTAAAGAGTGGTTGAATGTGTGCCACACCTTGATCCTTTATACTTTCTTATTGTTCATTCCCACATCACAGAATTTGCTCACACAGACTCATGTTCATGTTGCTTTTGTTCAGCTTATTGTTTTTATACTATTAGTGGTTAGCATATTCTTAGTTTAGCACATTTCTTAGTTCATATCTTAGAACTTATTACTGTTTTTCTTTACAATTTTTACATTTGTTGGCTGTAACTGGGACCCTGTGCAACCAACAGTTTTTGAGCAGGGGCGGAGGACATTCAGCATGAGGTAAGAGGCACCTTTAGCTTTTTAGCTAGAGAGCCTGTATTTCGTGCTGCTAACTAAGTGCTATGTCAGTGCCGGGTGGGAGGTGGGGGGGAAGTTCGCTTTGATAGGCGGAGTGCTCAGTTCTGTTGATGGGGTGGGGCACTGCTTGTATAATGGTAGGGGAAACACTGCTGTGTATACAATTTTGTTCCACCACATGTACCACTTGTGGTGCGAATGACAAATAAAGAAACTTTGACTTTGACATCATAGTTTAAGGTACAACATATGTACAATCACACAAAGGTTGTCTAATTTAAGCTTGACATTGAAAAAGTCTACACTGTCCTAATTAATGTTGTGAATGGATCCTTAAGGCTAAATCTTGCAGTCACCATGTCAACTGATTTAATGGCAATGGGTTTGAACTTTTTTTTTATCCAAAAAACATGTCTAGGGCACTTCTTTAATTAAAAGATGTTTAACCACTTATTCACATAATGTCTTGCCATTAGAGGCATGACCTGCTGTCAACGAGCTTAAGTGCAAGAAGATAAAGCCCGTAACCACAATTTTCAAGGTTCGAGGTTCTTTATTGTCATTAACATCATATGTGGTACATGAGGTGAAATGAAATTGTGTACCCAAGTTCCCAGTTAGAAAAAGAGAGGAAAAAAGGAAAAAAAAAAATCATTTTCATTATATTTTAAAAAGTAGTTAGTACGTAGTAGTAAATTTGCAAATTAGTAATGATAATAAGTGATCAGAAGTAAACTGTTGCTTTACAGCTTTAACCAAACTGATGGTTGTTCTCTTGCAGTTTTACTATCTCACGGTTTTGTAAAGTACAAGCTATCAATGTACAGATAAAACTGGTGTCCCAACTTTTTATTAATTAATGAAAAGACATTAGTGACTTTGGTGTTGGGTAGTCATTCAGCAATTAGTAAGTGTGCAACACTTCTCTCATATGTATGGATTTTATCTGATCGAAAACCCTGTTTTTAAAATAATAACACTGGATCAGAATTATTTAATGTGTTTTAGGGTAGAGTTTTTACAGTAGACAGTGATATTGGCTGTTTGTAGTGCCTGGTTTGTCATTTGCAGTGCTCGTCTCTCAGTACATAATTTTTTTGTGAATGTATTTAGATAAAATTGAGTTGCATACTTTAACTCTATAAAATTAAGTTCTCTATATTGATGTTCAAGGTCATGCCAGGGATGTAGGTGCAAGCACTTAAAATGATTAGGATTTACCCTCTAAATGGGGTCATGAAAGCTGCCTGCAGTGGTATTAACTCATTGCCTTTATGCCATCAGTGTATTTCAAATTAGGCTTGCTGAGTATTTATTACTTTTAATTTGTGTAAAAGTTGTGAGTGCTAAATCTCGTGTCTGCAGTCTTTTTACAATAAGAATGCCAATTCTTGTTGATCACATTAACTGGCCTTTAGGAACAATGTTTAATATAGGTAATTTAAATGGCACTAACTTGGCTTCTTGCAAGACAAAAATCTTGTAATTGTTTCTGACCCATATATAGCCTTTAGACAGTAGATGTTTTAAGTAGAGTAGACAGTAGAGGTCTTTAGGAATATTTTTATGTTGTACTGTATTTTGAAAATTAGGAGAAAAAAAAACAGTGACACAGAACAATTTGTTAATTCTAGGTTGAGTGAAGTTCTAGGTTTTTTTTTTTTTTTTTTTTTTTTTTAAAGAATTGTCCCCAACATTTTCAGAAAACTCCAAACTGATTCAAAAATCTGCAATGAGTTTTTTTATTCAAATTTATTCATTTTAAAATACAGTACAACACAAAACAATCCTACAAACTAAGTTTATACAGGTTATAAATAAAATGAAGGGTAGCAGAAAGAAGAAAAAA
>JARVLU010001196.1:10912974-10923979 GCA_031762415.1 Simpsonichthys santanae | reverse complement strand
TATATATATACAGTATACATGACTTTTTACACACATGATAAAAATGATTTAAACTTTAAACAACATAACTTGAATAATTTAAAAGCAACAAAATAAATTATTGTAATGCTACATGTTTATTTTGGATCAGATAAAGCTCATCTGATTGTATTTATTTATTGAAGAAAATACAGAATTCCATTATAAAACTTTATACCTTTAAGAAATACAAGTGTCTTGTCTTGGTGTGATTACATACCAAGATCTTAACCTTGTATGTATTCCAGTTCACTGAGGTTAAATATTGTTATCTCAAAGAGAAATTTGTGTAGCAGCATATACGGAAGACAATATACATAGATGCTTTACGTCAGTAACACTATGTCAATGATATTTTACACATACTTAGATTATTTGAGTCATTCAGTGCTGTAATACCTCACATACAGCACATGCAAGTTGAAGCAATGATGTACCATAAACTCAACGCCTTCATTTTACTGTAGGGCTTTACTGGAAATAAAACATATTTGCATCATAAAAAGAGTTTTTTTTTTTTTTTTTTTTTTAGAAATGCATGCGAAGGTATGACAGATTAGTACAATAAGTCTAAAATGTTTAGAGTAGACAGGATTAGAGCAATTCGATTCTAGATTCTAGAGACATGATTTAAGCAATTAGTAAATAAACAGGTGAATCAAAAATGTCTTTTTGATTTGATTCCCTTTAAACTTCCAAAAAAAAAAAAAAGGGAAATATACTTAGGGTCATATTTATTGTTGGGGACGGAGATGAGGTAGAGGCAGGGCAGCTGACTCGAGACCTGAAAGTCTCAGACTCAATCCCCAGCCATTCCCACGTGTGTCTCTGAGCAAGACACCCAATCCCTAATTGCTCCCTGGGTTCCTACATAGCTGCCCACTGCTCCACCTGGGTGTATCTCATGTGCGATGGGTTAAATGCAGAGAACCAGTTTTGCCATAGTATGGGAACATAACAATGATGACAACATATAGCACTTATTATTATTATCCAGTATTGCTGTGAACATTGAGACAATCTATACTGAAGTCATTGGTCTGGTATTTTGGCAATCACTGCTCTACTTGTTAATTAGAGTTGACATCCTTTTATAGAAAAAAAAACTTTTTTTTTTTCTATAAAAAAAAAAAAAAAACTACCTAAAAGATCAAGTTGAAAATAATTTAAATTATCTTAAATGCTGCTACTATCAGAGGATATGAGCTCACAAAGTGTTTTGTTTTTCACACAGGGGCTCTGCTTTTCAGCAGTTTGACAGAAGAAAACAAACTCTGATGTCCAACACAGCCAAGAAGCTTCATTTAGCTGATCGTCAGACTCCAAAACCAGAACAATCAGTTAAAGGTAGTTTGTCTGTTATACACTAATACTTCCCACTGTGGCACTTAAAGCCTGGCTATTTTCACAGAAAACTCTATTGTCTGCACATGATTTGCAATATGCTTAGACATGGCACTGGCACTGTGACTTTGTCCATTTCATCATGTAAACAGATTTGTTATAATGCAGCTGATTAAGACGAAAGAGGGATGAACAGTGATGACAGTGTGCTGTCATATTTAAAATGTAACATTTAAATTGTAACAGGTGCACATTTTACAACCCATACAAATAAATGGGTTACTGTATTTTCCAAATAAATCTATCATATTTTCTACTGGCAGCACAATGGTTCACTTGGTAGAGTTGGTGCCTCTCAGCAAGAAGGTTGCTGAATCGAATCCCGGTCTGAGATCGGAACCTTTCTTGGTGGAGTTTGCATATTCTTGCTGTGCATGTGTGGGTTTTCACTGGGTTCTCCAAAAACATGCATGCTAGGCTGATTGGTAACTCTAAATTGTCTCTAGGAGTGAGTGAGAGAGTGAATGGTCGTTTGTCTTGTTTGTCTTTATGTGTCCCTGTGATGGACTAGAGACCTGTCCAGGGTGTCCCCCACTTCTTGCACAGTGACTGCTGGATATGGGCACCAGTGACCCCCCCACTAACTTGGAAAGTAAGAAGTGGATAAAGAGATTGGATGGCTGAATGGATGGATGGATGGATGGATATTAACATACATAAATCATGTGTTACAATTTCTCATGACTAAAGTAAAACTACTCTCAAGTAAGCAGATCATGAGTGCAGAACATCCTACCTTTTGGATCGTCATGATTGTAAACAGTCCTAAACTCTGTGCTTGGAAAGCTAAACTATATACCTAATATTTTGATTTTATGTATTTTGCATAGATTTGCCTTCCAAAGGTAGTCCAGCAGCTTGTCCTCTTTTTGAGACTTCTGAGAGATCGAAGGAATCAGTCAAGACACCAACCTTACAATCACCTATATCTTTTAGCTCTCACAGTGCCCACAAATTAAAAGCTAAATGGGGATCACCACAAATGTTGTCCCCATTACCAAATTTACAGTCAGGGATCCCCAAGTCCTCACAACCCCCTGGTTTATTTTTGGCTGATCTTTCAACTTTGGATGGTAACTTGCCAGAAATCCCAAACGAGCATATTTCCTCTTCTTTATCCACATCCTTTTCCCTGAGGTCTACCTTCAGAGTTTCACCATTAAGTTCTACTCAGTCAAACTTATTGCCAAAGGTTTTCCACTCAGATCCACAACAGAAAGTTGCAGACTCATCTCCTTTGTCAGAAGGCTTCCAATCCTCCCAGTTATTTGCAGAAACAATCTCATCTCTAGAGCTTTGTGAGGCTCCAGCAGGCAATCTATTCTCCCCACAGCAATTCCAACATTCCCTGAGTGACCCCGAGTTACTGGGGCGCCCTTCATCACCTGTTTCTGCCAGACCTCAGCCACCACCAAAATCCTTGAAACCAGTTCTGTCAATAAACAGCCACACACAGTGTTGTGGTCTTGCATATTCCCACAGCATGCCACCTCTTAAATTTGGAGATATAATCAATACTCTTGGGGAGATGGACGAGGACAAGGAGCTACCAGGAGGTAATTGAAACATTTTATTGTGTGAATCTATTTATTTTTAGAAGTGTTAACTGGAACTTCTGTCTTTTATCCTGCTTAATGTCACCTTGAATGAACACCAAAGCTTTTTTTATTATTAGATAAGTGAGAAAAGATGAAAAATTCATGTTTTTCTTCACCTTATTATTCACAAAATAGTGCCAATTTACACTGATTGGAGTTAGCAACTCCAGATTTGTGAAAGCTCAAAAAAAAAAAAAAAAAGTTCCAATCCCTGCTCCCAGGCCATATATTTTTCAAAGTCAAGTTTTTATATAATTTCACCCACTTACAAGATGGAGATAAATGTGTTTTATATCTCTTTGTGGCAATTAGTTTCTAAGTATGTCAGATAATAATTCTAAGCTATTTTAAACCAGCAGTGGATGGTAATAGGATGTATCTACTGTAGATAAACCAGTTAACATTTAACTCTTTCTGCTCTATATTTAGTTGAATGTAAAATATGTATGTCTACCTGCCCAAACAACTCTAAAAAAGTTATGAAAATCAGATTTATTAAATTACTTTACATTTTCACACAGGAAGCTGTTGTACTTATCATTTTCATAAGCTAGTTTTAAATATTTTGTACACTAATTTGTTTGCTATTATTCACAGAAGTAAAATAGCAATTTCTAGACACAACACTTACATGCAAAATGAGAATAGAAAAATGAAGAAACCCAGGCCCTTGCATGAGAAACATTTACTGAACAAAAGCCCTTTGTCATGCCACAGTTTAAACACAGTTCACAGTTTATATGAATAAACGGCTTGTGAATCTCAAAGTAATAGCTTCCCTTCATTCCCCTGGGCTGTCAAAAGCAATTTAGATCCAACCATAAAATGTGTTCTTTTGCTATTTATGAAAATCAAAGTTGGATTTTAAGGGAATATAACAATGGAATAGACAGAAAAGTGAGTAATCTATAAAGAATGGCCCTGAATATCTTTAGAATGGACACAAGCGCGAGTGCACAGACACACACACATGCACACGTTTCTTCATGTTCCCTCTTATTCACACGTAGCATATTAGTTTCTATGGCCCCCTACTCCAGCTTGTACTGCCACAACACCTAATAGCCTAAACCTAATCAAACCAAGCTTTGACTCAAAAATCACTTTGCACATGAATTGCTATATTACATTTTTGGAGAATCCTGTAAAATTGTTTCACAACATTCCTATGGGAGACAGAAGAACAGAAATATCAAAACTATGGTGTATCCACACGTGTTAAACTCAAGGCCCTGGGACCAAATATGGCCCTTATTGACATCTTATTGGGCACCCAAGATGACAAATGAAACATCGAATACTTTTATAATAGCATTATTTTCAGTAATCTTTTATTCTGATCTCAAAAGCACAGCAGAGACCATCACATGAGACCAATCAAACTTTTGTTGAGGAACCTGCGACCAAGAAAAGATGTTGGGTATCTGACTTGAGTTAAGTAGTAATTTCTGTAGTTCTGTAGTTTCTGAAATTGATCCTTAGTTTGAAAAAAAAAATTATTATTTTTTTTTTTTTGTCCCCCTTTTGTGGTGTATACTGTCAAAAACCTATTTAAATTAAGACTTTTCAATCTGTAAAAATATAAAAAATAGTGAGCTTCCACCTGAATCTGATGAATTACCAAACTCTGCTGACCATTTGCTTTGGCCTTGGTGCAGCGACAACCAATCCAATGTCGTCTGATCTGTGCTTTTTATTATTGTACAAATAATACATAAGTAATGTAAAATAGCAATAATGTAATAACTTTTTTTTATAATTTGTTAACAATAATAATGTAAAATAAACAATAAATAATGTTGTTGTACCAGGTATACCACACATAACATTGGCTAGTTTGTTCATTATGCTTTCTTAAATCATTTAATTTAAGCAACCATAAAGCTTTAAAGAGTTTTTGTTTTCAAGTTACATTTGTTACTTACTCAGAAAATTCACTTATAAATGTAGTTTTACCTATAGGTTTGAAATGGACAAACATTTTCCAGTTGTTACTTGCGGACTGCTTGTGTATTTGTCTGGCCTTATATAATTTGCCAAGTTATGGCAAATTATATTTGCAGTTTTGCTAATAACAACAATATTTGTAAAAAAAAAATGTAAAATGTAATTCACACGTGCAAAAAATAAAAAAGTAGTTACAAACGGGGCTGACAATTGAGGGAAATAAAAAGATTTCCTCTGTCACCTTATCTCAGTTCCACTTTCTTATGTCACACGTCTACTTCTATTCCTGTTTATTCATCATCTCTATTCTTCCCTTCATCCTTCACTTCCACCTCTTCCTGCAGCTCTTTGACCAGTTAGACGCTCAATGCCAACTTTATCGGCTTATTAGAGCCTTACAGTGTCAAGGACGCTCACATCACTTCACTTTCCCCGGATATTAGAGATGAAAATTTTGCTTCACTGGTTCAAAGCTAGATAGACAAGGACAGTCAATGCTTTATTTTATTTTACTTTTCACCTTGAAAGCCCCACATTGTAGGAATGAGACAAATACAAAGATATCATGCTGCATTACCAATGAGTCGTTTGAAAAACACACTTAAAAAAATAAAAGTCTTGGATTGCATTTCTAAGAAAACCTTTCAGTTTCTCTCTGTGTGTTTGTGAAAGTGTTTTTTTTTTTTGTTGTTGTTGTTTTCCTCCACAAAGACAATGAAGATGAAATGTCCAGCGATAGCCTGAGTCTGGCTCCACACGAAGACAACTCTTCAAACGAGGAAGCCCAAATGCAAGAGTGTTTAACCCGAACGAAATCTACAGAAAAGGAAGATAGAGCTGCTGCGTCTCGTCTGGAAGGTTTCTTTGTTCTAGCAGAGGCAGACACAGAGACAGATCTGCACACTGATATGCAAGAGCAGCAGACTGAACCACTCATGGTAACACATTTTCATATTTCAATATGCTTTTTAAAAACAATTTTAAGGAGTTACCATGGGTCACAACTGTCATAAAATTCTTCCATGACAGTCTGTTCATATTAGTAGTTGTCACATTGATTATTGATTAAAGAACAATTTATTATAAGTTTATTTTATATCTAAAGAATGAATAATTGGTTTGAAATTAATTTAGTTAAATTTAATTAAAAAAATAATGAATTAATTTGATAAATATCAGTGCTCATCCAACAATTTTCAGTTCAATCTGAGGAGACATCAAAACAAACTGATTTCCACAAACATAGTGGAAAATAGTGGGGGGAAAAAAGTTTGCTGGTGCTAAGATGTCCTCCGGGGCCCGCCCTCTCCCCCATCAACGCCTCTGAGCCAATCATGCCATCACTGCTCATGTTGTAAACCTTATCTTGAAACTACATTACTCAGACAATAGAAGGAAAATACTATATAGAGTTTTTTGAAATGTATTACCTTGAATATAATTACAGCATAAAGTGAGAGGAACTCTGACAGTTATTTGGAATTTTTATTGTGACTGAGCTTATCAGTTGGATAAGGCTGGTATCGCTCTAATTAGTTCACATTTTTTATCTTTACCTCAGAGATTTGTAAAGCGGGGGTGTTAAAGGTGCACCCTGTTAAGAAGAAAAAAAATAAAACGGAGTGAATTAAAACCAGTTTAAATGGGTTCAAATGAATTACTGGTTATTTAATTGCACAAATCCTTTAAAGTCTTCTTCTTCTTCTTCTTCTTTCAGTTTTTTTCCTCTTCAGGGGTCACCACAGCAAGTCATCCTCCTCCAGCTCACTTTGTCCTCTCTGTCCTCACTCCACCTCCATGTCCTCTCTAACTGTGTCATGTTTTTCATTCATTCAACCTTTACTTATACAAGTTAGTCTCACTGAGCCTCGGGGACTCATTTACAAGAGACACCTGTTTTTAACAAACAATGATGACACTAGTAGACAATCATAAAAGAAAGCTCATAAATTGAAAAATAAATGGAAGAAAATTATATTAAAAATTAAACAAAACAGCTACATTATAAAGTAATATAAAAACTAAAAACAGGAACATGTCTGCATTGGTTCTTGCCAGGAACTTAACAGATGTTTGAAACCATTTAGAGAGGTCTAGGTCGAGAGCTTCAGATCTTTTGCAAGATATTCCAGCATACGGGAGCGGAGTAGGAGAAGGCCCTCTATATGTACTGTATCTATCTCCTCTTTGTCTTTCACACAAATCTTTTCAAGTAATACAGATAAATTAAAAAGTAAGAGGAGCCAGCTAAAAAAATAAATTAATAAATAAAAGTATAGGTACTTGATTGTAAAAATGGTGGTTATCTGACACCTGTGGACCCAAATCAAGCTGGTCTTGAAAGAGTAGAATATAGTTTTCTAACTTTAGTTCTCCTTTTTCTCATTTGATTGTATTACATTTTTTCCACCTTCTGTACTTTTTAATGTGTTTTTTTTTTTTTTCATTTCATCCTTAGCTCTTTCTCATTTTTGTTTTGCCTTTATGTTTTAATTTCAAATGAACTGCTGCATTCTTCACACTGAGACAATATTATTCGGCACAAAGACACAATATTTTATTCCTGTTGTGCAGCATCACTTTGTACGGTCTCCTGCCATTTCTTTATGTATATTTTACCATCTTCCTCTTGTCTCTCCCTGTCCACGCTCCTTCCTTGCTCGGAGCAGTGTTATTCTCTCATGTCTTTTTTCCTATTTCCTCCTAGCCCATCTGCAGTGTCATGCAAGACTAGCATGCTAATGTATCAGATCTAATCTTGACTAAACAGAGCCTCCTCACTTTAGTCCTGTCTCACAGGAGGACACTTCCATGGGAGGAACAGCTAACACAAAACAATTGTGATATGCTCTTACCAGCTCCAGGGGTTAATTAAAAATCAATTCATCAAGTGGAAACAAAGGAAATAGAGGGAGGGGAATAATCTCTAGTAAAGAACAGTGTCCTATTAATATGCATTTATATTTACAATATTGAGAAATACATATTTAAGACACTTCAAAAGTCACAGTGATGCATATTCAATTTGTCATGTGAACTGACTAAGCCAAGTTTCAAACTAAATTATTATTTTTAATTCTATTGCACTTTACTGACATTTTTTGTTGCTTTTTATTGTTTTGTTACTCTGTCATCAAATATTTATATTTGGATTTTCATTTCCTCCCTTTGTATAGCATCATTCTATCTCATTGTAACATTGCATGTGTCTCTTTCAATCTTTCATTCCACCATCTTCCCTCTGTCCTTCATTCTCCACTGTCCCTCCATCTGTTTCTGTATCCCCTCAGGTGATGCAACAACAGAGTGCTGGGCCTGGATCAGAGCTGTTTTGTGATCTGGACGAGTTTTTGCCTTTAGGTTTGGACACGAATACCGGTCACTCAAACTCACCAGAATATGAACACTGTGACCAGTCTCACTCAGGCCAACATTCAGTGTGTGACTCAGCTTCAACAGGTTAGTTAAAAGAAGAGAAGACTGTTCTCATGCCTGGTGTTTTTACTTTTGAATGTTTATATTTCAGGTTCATCAGGTTTCACCAATCTGAATCAGGTTTTTCTATAAGCTACATCAGAAACGATAGAGAGATTGAGAACAAAGATTGTACAGATTACTTCTGTGTCCAACTTTTGCTGGAGAAATACTTTCCAATTTACCAGCATTATTCACATCACAAAGGCCTCATAATAGGATTTTGAACAAATATGTAAAAATGGAGCGCTTACAAGAGACATGAAAATGAGTTTAAAACCCAAAGGAGTGCTGGCTGCTTGGCGAAACGAGAGAGATGGGGGACAACGCAGACAATTTACTTCTCGTGGGTCCAAAGGGAGCTTTTCTCAAATGTGCTTTTTATTTTGTGTGTATCCTTTTGTGTCTTTGCCTGTGCTTCTGAGCTTGTTTGTTTCTTTATATCTGTATTTAGTTGTTCAGTTTCTGGAGAAACAGATCAAGACACAGGTGTCATTCCCCAGCCGCCACTTCTCCCAGCCCCACACAGATACTGTGAATCCATCAAAGGAACTCATACACAGATAACACGTCCTTTCCCCCCCCTCAACTTAAAAATAGAGATAATGATGCTTGTGTCCTTCATATCGATGTAAATAATATTTTACTTTTATTTTAACAAATCTCTTTAAACATGTTGTATCCTGTGACTTTTTAGTTTGGGATTATTTTCCACTTTACTTAGATTAACCCTAACCCTGTAGCTTAGCTTAATAATTTAATTTTTATTTTAAATTGACCTTTATTTATACAGGTAGTCTCATTAAGTCACGAGGACTCATTTACAAGAGAGACCTGTTTGGAATCAGATGGTGGGGGTTAAGGGCTTTGATCAAGGGCTCAGAGTGGGGCAAATGAGGGTGGAGGCAGGTGTGGATGTTTCACCTTTTCCATCCACATTTTGATTTTGTCAGTCTGGAGAGTTGAACCGGCAACCTTCCAATCACAGGTCCACCTTCCCTAACCTCTGTGCCACTACTCCCCTGATCAGTGGGATTTTAACCCACTTATTCCTTTTTTAGCTCACGGGGGTCACTGGTGCCCATATCCATCAATCACTATGTGAGAGGACAGGTCTCCAGTCCATCACAGGGCTACATAGAGACAAACAAGATAAAAAATAAAAAAAAAATCACTCACACTCACACCTAGGGACAAGTTAGAGTTACCAATCAGCCTAATATGCATGTTTTTGGTCTGTGGGAGGAAACCAGAATACCCTGAGAAAACCCATGCATGCATAGAGAGAACATGCAAACTCCACCCAGAAAGGCCTTCTGGTTGGGATTTGATCCGGTGATCTTCTTGCTGAGCGGAAACAACTCTACCAACTGAGCCACAGTGCCTTCATATTTGTACCAGTTGTACCCCAAAAAATGTTACTGAAGTTAATAATAACGATAATAAGAACAAAATAAACTGACTTAGTCATTTATTGTCACTTACTAGTTACTGGTCGAAGATTTCTTCAAATAATATAGAATAATCAGGCACGATTGTGGTAGCATGGTGGTCACTGTTGCAGTCTTGTAATCCTGAGGCTGCAGGGTTGAGCTCAGGTTGCAAATTGTCATCTGGCTTAAAACAAATGCCAAATCCTTTGCACGTTTACTCACTTTGGTTACCCCTGCAGAAGGGAACAGCCAAAATAAAAACAAGAGCACTTTATATGTACTAGTATCGTCCATAGGACCAGCATTAACGATTGTTATTTGGTTATAGTAAATTGATCAATAAAATAACAGTAAAACTTGCATTACTTTGAATGTTAAACAACTGCCTAAATTATATTTTAAATATACATTTTCTTCCTCTCCTCATCTATAGTGTGAAGTAAAGAGGAGAAAAAAGTTTTGGTTTTCTCTTATGAATGAAAAATAATGTATTTTATGTTGCTGAGAAGTTCAGCTTGGGTGTACAGTGTTCTTACTGTATTTATTTTTTATCCTGCACATTTGTTTCAAAAATAGAAAAAATGGATAAAGTATTGTGTTGTTGACAAAACCCTGTTTTATAAGATGATCACAACCTCTGGCAAACAAATGCAATCTTTTCATTCATATTGCACATTTGTAATACATTTGATAAAATTCCCTCCAGGTTTCCATAAAATGTTGTGTTCAAAACAGTGAAATGTAAAAAGAGATAAAAAGAGTTGAACAACACAAATTATTTATGTCTTCAGTCAACATTGTGATTAGAACATATAAAACACAAAATTTAAAACTAGAACAGGGAAACATAAAACAAACTTGAAGAATAGGCTCTTTAGAGGTAATGAATTTTATGTTTTGGGCCACATTTATATTTTGTAGACTATATACATAAGCCAATTACACCCTTAAAAAAATGGAAAGATCAGTTTGACAAAGTTTTGAGGCCTTGGCTAGTTCTACAGATATTAAATCAAATGCTCTAATTCCACCACATGGTGCTCATTACACTGTTCACTTGTCAGTGGCTGTTGAGTTACAAGCATTTTAAAAGTAACTTCGGGGGGGGGGGGGGGGGGGACGGGTTGGGGT
>JARVLU010001196.1:10308180-10318516 GCA_031762415.1 Simpsonichthys santanae | reverse complement strand
AGAAGAAGAAGAAGAAGAAGAAGAAGAAGAAGAAGAAGAAGAAGAAGAAGAAGAAGAAGAAGAAGAAGAAGAAGAAACTTACTGCAGTGTACTCCTGCACAACCATTTCAGGCGTTGGTCCCAGGACCATGTAGAAATCCAGGATGCCTCCTATAGTGCGGTAGGTTAAAGCTGGAGTTGGCTGGAATGTAACATCTGGACGCAACATATAAAGACAGTCAATTTAATTAAAACAAAAATGAATTGCTAAGGAAAATGTGTATTTTTGTGCAGATATTTTTACTCATCTAGTTATTTTGGAGTTCATGGAATAGATTATTTTTGTTCTTCCATAAAACTCCTAACAGCCGGACCACAAGTACTTGGGTCCATACTAAACTTCATAAATGTAACGAATAAATTGCTTAAAAGTTTGGGTTTTAAGACTAGACAGAATGAAACTGAGGTCAGGCTAAAGAGTTTACGTGTCATGTGATTACCCTAAAAGTAAAGTGTATTTGACTGTATTCTGTCAGTGGATGGTTGTTACTAAAACAATGAGAAACAAAGGTGTGTGTGGGTGTATGTAGTTAATGTGTAACTTTTAGAGAAAAAAATGTTTTTGTCTTACCCATGGCATTACTATTTAGCAACAGTATCCCATGAGCATCTGCAGTGTTCTCAAGGCCCATATAAAAGGGATGGACACCATAACAATTCATCTTGTACTGAAGCAAAGAGAAAGACAAAAAGAGCATCATAAGTAAAACTGTTGACTTTGGCCGTGTTGACTTGTGTAATTTTTGTTGTTTGTACTGAGACTGCGTTGGTTTTCTTGCAAGCATATATGTAGATGTTGTTAATGCAATAATAATAATATTTGTAATTTCTGTGCATACAAAGCTTCTGACAAACGGTTTCTGCTCATGTCTGTGCTCTGAGTTCAGCAGACATCAGCTGCTTCTGGGTCAGACACCTCAAAAAGCTTTGAGCTCTCCTGGATTTTTCCATGAGGTACACATGAGGTACGCCACAGTGCATGGTAGTGCAGAGGTTAAAGAAGAGGGGCCTGTGATCAGAAAGTTGCAAATTCAACTCCCCGGACTGACAACATCAAAATGTGGGTGGAAAAGGTGAAACACCCACAGCTGCCTCCACCCTCATTTGCCCCACTCTGGGCCCTTGAGAAAGGCCTTAACCCCCACCATCTGCTCCCAAACAGGTCTCTATTGAAAATGAGTTCTCATGAGTCAGTGAGACTACCTGTATGAATAAAGGGTAAATAAAAAATAAAAATACAGTAATAAAAACGCAAGACCAATGACGTGTAATCAGAGTTTTTAAATACGGACGAGTCTGAGACTTCCTCAACTCACTTGTGGGCTGACTCTGTCCTGTCGGTATTTTGACTGAGGTCCTTTGCAAAGATAAATAAACTTAAAGGCAAATATTGTTTTATCACCTCAGAATAAAAGTCAGAATGGAATAATTTCCATTACAGTGTCTCATTAGATTTCAAATAATCAGATGAATAAAAATCAGAGCCAACACTCTACATAAAAGGTGACTGTGATTCTGCAGACATAAGTTCAGGACGAATGACAGTTGCTGCTGAGTGATACTCAGATAAATACTCAAGAAAGTACTGCTGCTGAGCTTTTGGACAAGAATAGAACTAGAAGGTGTAAAATAGAGCTGATAGAAAGATGTTGGAGGGGAGAAAATCTGACACTTTAAGAAGTCATTGTCCTGCAAATATAACTTGAGCATTTCACCAACAGCGACTTGCACTTTAGCTACTCAACAAGAATCTAAACTGCAATTCAGTGGCTCTGAGGGCTGCTTCTCCTTCTTATTGATTTGAAAAGCTGTGTGATTATTTCATTTTTATTTTATTTTTTTTAATTTTTTATTAGTTTGGTCATTGCCACTGTACTATATGGAGTAATGTTGCTGGAACAAGGAGGGAAATTGTAATTTATTTATCCTTTAACAACAAGTGTCAACAAGTCTAAATATTTTTCACTTTTATTTTCTGATTAAAATAGAAAATTTATCAAAATAAACCTATCTCAATGAATACAATTAAAAAAAAATGACTTTCAGAACCTATATTTTCATTGAACATAAATTGGTTTTAGATAGTCCCAAATCAGTTTCTACTTTCAGAAGAGCACATGGTTTTAAAATGTCACTGTATCAAAACTACTGAATGTTTCAGTCATTCAGGTAAAGCTGGTTGAAATGATTTTAATCATTTGCCATAGACTCCAAGGTGACAGTGTCATCATTGCATAACCCCTTCTGATGATAAAATGTGTGCTCTGCCTTTGACCCATAACACGTGAGACACACCCAAGTGAAGCAGCGGGCAGTGCCCGGGGAGCAGTGAAGGACTACCGGTAAGTGTCTTTCAAGGTCACCTTGGCATACAAACATGGCAGGGAGTCAAACTTGTGAATTTCTGGTCCCAAGTTGGCTGCCCTACAGCCACAGGTGCCCAGGTTTCTTTGGTTTAATGCAATACAGAGTTGTACTCCTCCTCCTTTGTCTGTTACTGTAAACTGGCAGTCAGCTGTTGGCTGACGGATTAAGATTTTTATAAGTATAATCTAATCAAAGTTATGACAATATGTGGTATAATTTGAAATGTATTAGTAATAATAGTTACATTTTTGTTTTTAAACATGTGGTACTTGTAGCCACACATTAAAATGGAAGTCGTCACCTCCCTTACTTTAAGTGTCATGCTCCATGGATGGACTTTCATGGTGGCAGCCATCTTGGATTGTACCATGGCAACCCAATTTCCAAAAGGAATTGTTCTTCCATGCAGTGACACAACAAAATGTATTTAGCTGCCCTGTTTGTTTTTCGAGTTATCTAGCTAACAACATGCATGGACAGACAGACGGAGGGTATTTCCAATTCCCTCTCTTCGCTTCACAACTGGGGATAATATATGAAGCAGTGTAGACATTTTTCTTCTTTTTTACTGCTCCTTTGTTCACAGGTCACCACAGCAAGCTAATTTGAACAGAGATTTGGAAATTGTTTTTATGCCGGATGTCCTTTCTGACACAACCACCAACCACAGAGCTGCCAAAGGGTTGCCATGCAGGGTGTCCAGGGGAGCAGATATGGGGATCATGGGTCTTGCTCAAGGGCCCAGAGTGGGGCAAGTGAGGGTGGAGGCAGATGTGTGTGCTTCATCTTTCCCACTCACATTTTGATGCAACTGTCAGTGCATTTGAACTGGCAACTTTCTATTCACACCTTCTCTAACCTCTGAACCCCAGCTTATATAGTGCATAGTCCAATTAATGTTTCCTTACAAAATGCTATGAAACTGTGGTATTTCATCTCAAGGTTATAGTACCATCAAAATTTTATCCAAGCTCACGGATATTTTGGATGATCAAACATGTAGTAATATATCAAAGTAAGTGTGAATACAGAATATTTTTTGTCTCTTTCCCCCTAACTCTCACCCCAGGGGCCCCATAACATTTGTTTGAACCCTGTAAAGCTGTCTTGAAAGCTCAGCAATTATGCTTGATATTGCTGATCCAGGTAGAAACCTTGTCCTCCATGGCCTTGACACTGTTTAAAAAAAACATGATGACGCTCCAAAACTGGGCCTCGTATCAACAGAACCACATCAAAGTGACATGACTGAGAGAAAGACAAGTTTATGTACTGTACAAGGAGGTTGTTTACAAGTCACCTCTGCAGTCTCTGGAGGGTGTGATGTTAAAAAAATAAATATTCAGCATTGCTATGTAATATTGCATATAAGCATTGGGATGGAGCTCGCCAAACGTTAAAACTCAGAGGTGAAAAATGTGGTTTGGAGGGTACAACTGTGTGATTTAATGAATTTTCAGACAGTGCTTGAGGTAGGTTATGTGCTTGTAATATTTGCACCAAAAACAAAAATAGAAATTCCAATTGAATCATTCCTGGAGGATTTCTATATTCATTTTTAATGTGTGCATGTTGGCAGCAGTGCTGTGATTTAATATGATACTTACACCAGGAGGCTGATCCTTGGAGAACATACCCCAAGTGTGATAGTTGAGATCGTGTTTATAGGTGGGATGCTCTGTTTCTCCGAAGCCGTACACAAACTCTGATGACAGCCGAGTCGACACTTGGATGAACATGTCTGAAAAGGTGAAACCTGGCACGGAGGAGTCCCAACTATGCAAAGTGACAGGATTAAATAAGTGAGAAAGAGGGTGGTAGAGGGAATTATTGTCAAAGACAGTTACTCAAAATGTCTTATATTTAATAAGCATAATAACCCACAGGAATTGCAGCCTTCCCTTTGCTATAATTCATAAATTTTAATTAGTTAAACTTGGCTTGACACTTGGAAAAAAAAAACATAGACCCTAACTACAAAATAATGACACCCTTGCTTTGAGACATGCTTGGAATAAACTCCAATGCTTTGCTGCGTTGCATGACATCATTATAACCGCTGAACAACAGGGAACTACTTTAGGCATCAACTGCACCAAACTACTCTGAGCATATCTAATTTGGCAACAAAACTTGAAGAGTTGAGTCAGCACTGTTACATTAATCTCATAGGAGAAAAAAAAATGGCTGCAGTTGCAAAATAGCTGAAAATATATTTTGTGATATCTTAGTTGATAGCTTTTTAATATGAGCAACAAAAGTGCCCCAAAACACGAATCACCATAAGGGGGCATTTTATTTTAAAATAGCAAAACACATTATTAAATGTAGGAGCTGAGTTATGATATGACTGAGTCTACACAGGTTGCAATACCAAAATAATTTCCTTCAAAATAAATGTAATTGACTAAACACTCAAGACATGTTATTAATGAGTTAAGCATCACAATGAACTTGAGTTTTCCTGAAACACTCACATCTTGGTTCCTGTGCTTTTCCTTATGACCTGGATGCCAAATGGCTGGGAAGTAACTGAGACCTTATAAAGCCTTTTGGACTCATCAGTCTCAGGAGTTGTAGGAATGGACAGAGGCACTGGTACCTCGTAGCGATCAGAGGTCGGGTCCCAGATCTGGACACCAAGAAATTAGCATGTCAGTGTAATTGTATACATGTATTTATATACAGCTGGTAGAAAAGTAAATACATGAGACTGAATGGTTATACATTTAAGGGGATTATATGTGCACACCTTGAACTGGACCATGTCACTGCTATGATACCGAACCTCAACACGGAGGTTGTCAATGTCTGGCGACTCTGGACGACCACTGGTCCTGTATTTCATGTTACGAGTGATATCAAGGGTGATGCCAGAATTTGTTTCTGTAGTTGTTTTAACAGTGTATCCATAGTCTTCTGGATAGTAGCACCGTGGCACACCTACTATAGAGCTTAACTAAAAAGAGTGAAAGATTTGAAGGATTATGGAGAGTTTAAGGGGATGGGAATATTTTAAACATTAGAGTGATTCCCCACCTTCCAGATGCAGCCTCTGGCCTTACATTTGGCCTCATCTACACCCTCTTCTGGATGGCAGTCAAAACGTTCATACTCTGCAGGCTTCATATCCCACTTAACCTGATAGGTCTCCCCCAGGATCAAGGGCAGATCCTTCAAGATAAGTACCTGTGCATAGGAAATATATCTTACTGTAAGCCAACATTGGAACAAACGTATCTCGACAGAACAATACATGCAGCACTATTTTTTTAAACTTTATTTGATACATTCATTTATTTTTTTCTTCAAATTATTAGTTTTTTTTTTTTTTTTTTTTTTTTGTCACTTTGGGCACAACAGTCACCATTTGATTAAATATTAACTTGTTTGTACATTTCTATGATTTTTTTTTAATCCCTTTATTTTAGGACTATACTGTACTTCACTAATTACATTATGCAAGACAAACAACCAAAAAGGGGGTATATTTGAATAAGACCATTTTAAACAGACTGCAAAGCAAGTTAAAATGGGAACACAAGCAATTTAAATCCAAAATGAACCCTGTGAAGTGGGTTCATATACTGCAACACTACTGTTACTCTTTGAGTCCATATGTATTTAATGATTTTTGGCATCTGTGAGCCATTTTCAAGGTCTGAACTGGGCTTACGAAGACTAATGGTCACGACAAGCCAGAGTTTAAGTTTAACAGCACATTTACCCTTCACCCCCAGGAAATGATTACCACAGAGAATCATTTGATAAATGCATGCTTGTGTGAGTGACCAGAGAGACCTTGAGGATCTATACAAGAGCATCTGCAGCCACATACACATGAGTGTGATCGCACAAGCATGAATACACAAGCGCACAAAGGAAATCTCTACAGCGCTACTTCACTGGGCCTCTTGACACTTTATAAACTCTTGCCTTTTGCTCATAACCATGAAAGCCTATTGAAGAGTCATTGTTCTTGGGCATTTGCTTTCACTCTTTCTTTTGGCTTCCCACACAGATAGTCCCCCCCCTTACACACACACACACAGACATTTACAGAAGGCTCTTATGATCTCCAAATAATGTAAATTGTTGTCATTTTTAACAGAGACCAACCTTCAAATGCACAGCTCTGATTTAATTCCAAGTTTTACTGAACCAAATGGTTGAAGAGAGGCTGCTTTAGACTCAATCAAAAATGTAACTTACCCACAGAAGCACAGCATGATAAAACACAATAAAATACTTTAAAACATTTGCTTGTTTAACTGTTTCAAAATTACAGAATGTAAATGGTTTAATATTAAAAACATAAACAATTAGTTGCATTTACTTCTAAAAAATCTTGATAAGAGTTTGGTAGTATTACAGGTTCAGGCATATCTGTGTACATAAAGATAAGCAATATAACTGTTTTAAATATCCTTAAAATATCTGCTGCAAATCTAACACTAATCTGAATAATCTGAAACAGTGGTTACATATATTTAAAGATTAACAGTGCACAAACTGAAAAATCCTCTTCTGCTGCTATTTCTATAATGTAGCAGTATTATTTTATCTCTAGCAATGCATACTGTATAGGAAGGGGGCTACTCGTCTGCCAGTCCCCCTTCTGGCATTACTAAAACCCTGGACTATCAAAAACATAGCATTTAATGGTATACATGTGTCTACTATGGCACAACTTGTTTTCTTCATTAATGCAATGAAATGCATTTATGTTTTTGCCTCATACAGTGACCTAACACGCTTTAAAAAGATAATATCATCATTTATGAGTTGATGTTCTGTCAGTAGTTAGTACCAGATGTCAATCAATTATCACAGTGTATGGAGAAAAGGCCAAATGGCTTTGGTTAGGCTAATGGGTAGCAAAACAAGAGCCCAGTTTGAATGTTTTTTAGATGTAGAATAATGGCTTAAAATTATGCACTAAAATAAAATAAGTTCTACATTAGCTAATAATAACCCTCTACACTTATGAGTGGCATAATTTTAATCAGTTTGTTGCTGTTGTCTCAACCAAATAAAATGCATGCTACAACACAAATGTATCTGTGCTGAGTACAGACCCACTGAGATGGACAGAATATGTTGATGGTGCAGAGACTGCCAATCTATCAGAACCCCTGACCAGCCCGTTCGCCAGTCAAAATATTTTCTCAACTCCCTGTGGACTGGTACATTTGCAGCCTCAGCTCCTTCTGCACATACAAGATTTATGCTCAGCGCACATACATTTGAGTAGTAGCACGTGTGTTGTTTGGTAGAGCAAACAGCAATAAACTAATCAAACAGTGACATGCAAACACAGTGCTTTAATGTTAGCCTCTTGAGTGTTACGCTGGTGTGGATTATCAGTCGTCCAGGATATGGTACATTCAGAAAAGGTTAAAAAACAAAATAACTGGACTGCTGTTCTATGGCTTTCCATTTGAGGGGACTTCATGAGTTCAAAAATATGTGTTAAATGTGAAGTTTCAGGGTTTTAATAACTGAATGAGAGGTTTTATTATCTACCAGGATTCACTCAAAATTTAGATTAAAACTGCACTCCCCTCTCAGTTTAAAATTTGTGCTCTGAGACGTCCTCCTCTGTTTAAAGTTCTTGTATTGTTCCCCTCTATTAACATAAATGGCTTCCTTCACCCCCAGATAGTAAAACCGTTAACTGTGGTATAACCTGATCATCCTAAGAAGATTGCTATACAGTAGTCAACAGTTTTACCTCAAGTCCTCACTTTTCTAACGCTGTGCAGCTTTAGTCACCATCAACACTGAGGGTAAATAAATAAATAAATAAATCTGAGTCTTCTGGCTGCCAGATATTTTGCCATGTCTGCAAGTCAGTCATGAATTTTGTATGCTATTCAATGTGAGTGAGGTTCATCACATGACTTTTGCTCTGCAGAATGCAAGCTGACATCTACTGAAGGTATATTTAAAAAAAAGGCACAGTTATACTAGATTTGAGATGGGAAATAAAAATAATGGTCTTCAGATGCTTTTTTTTTACATTAAAGAAAGATAAATTAAATGAAAATTCACTACATATTCATCAGCACATGAAAAATGTATATTTTATAAAGAATGTTGCTTAATGAGAGGAAATAGATGCATTATTTATTTATTTATTTATTTATTTTACATAGAAACATGTTTATGTACCTTCTTGGCTGCATCATGAGTTATGCTGGTGCTTGGCAGTATGGTGACTGTTCCAGTACCATTGTGGGTGACAGAGACAGACGAGGGACGATTAGGCACTCCGAGGACAGTGATGTCCTCAAACTTCAGGTTGTTTGGGTCTTTGTAACCAGCGTTGGTCACCTGCATTGCCAGTAGTCCCTAAAAGACAAGCATACTTGCACATGCTGAATCTGGAATGCATATAAGCTTGACTTAAAGCATCACTCCTACCAGAGCTAACAGTGTGTCAACCAGAGCAAGTCAGTAGGGAATGGAATCAAAACATTTCCATCAAACAACTGTTACTATAGATTTCCTATGAGCAGACCCGCTGACATGTGAGTAAAGCTATAGACAAAACATGGCTCTTGTGCATTAAACATGTGAGGCAATCCTCACTTCAGCTACTTGATCCAAAAAGCTTTAGCCACACAACATGGATCAGTCAAGCTGGGTGTACAGGACTGGGAATCCCAAAGCCCCAAGTGATTTTCAATTTTAAACTTGAGCACTGATCAGAGAGAATAAACCAGCTTCATTTACAAAGAAAACATTGTAATGGCATGAGATAAAAAAAATAAAAAAAACTTACATTGTCCAAAGAGAATTTGTAGTGGACATAGTTTTGAGATTTTACTGTATCTGTAAAACAATAAAAAAAAAAAAAAAAAAAAAAAAAAAGTAAAGATAGTAGTGTCAATCAACAGCATAAATGACATTTGCTTGTAGGAGCTGATTCACAACAGTTTCATACTTCTGTTGTCTCAAGCATGTTGAGCACAAACAGATTAGTGCTTCCATTAAGTGATCAAAAATGAACGTGTAATCAGTGAAAAGAACACAACGCTGTATCAAAATTATGAACACATTTGCTCAGTTTGAGAAAAGCAGCCACACCTCGGGAATCTCCGTCATCCCAGAATAGCTCTCCGGCTGCCTGGTTGTTGTCATCAAGAGCAATGATCAAACCCATGGGGTTACGCCGACTACGCGAGCACAGACAGGTGCATGGAATTACAATTCAGACAATCAAGTGACTGCAAACATATATCTCCAAACAAATGCATACGAATTGAATATGAGCGACACCATGGTACATTTACAATTGCACACTTGTTCATGTGTGACAAAATGTCACAACAGCTGTACCTGTATGTGGTGGTGACCTCAGGTCTCTGTGTAGGGAGAATGGCCCCCCCTCTGATGTGTAAGCCGAGCTTGTCACCTGGCAGATACAGTTCAACATGCTTTTTGCGTTCTGTCAGCCGTTCCATCTAAATTGATTAGATCAAAGAATGAGTTTAGTCAATGAAACTTCCTTCCTTGTGGGTAAAACAATCATAGTGATAACTTTCAAGGTGAGGAGAGGGGTTGCAGCTATCTACTGGGGTGAGCATGAAAATAAAGGCTTTAGGCTGGCATGAAATTGCAGTTTTTTGCAGCAGTTTCACTTTTCCTGAAGCTACTGTTACATCTGCAGAAAGCAGGACGTGGCTGTTTTACCGCTGTTGTAAAAAAGCTTGATTTGAGAGGTTCTGCAAATGTACTGTGGTGTTTCATAATTTGCCTCAGAATGAGATGCAGATGATTCAAGGTACTGTAGAAATGATTAGCCTTAGTTTTTTTATGTATTCAAAATGTGTTCATTTTGCTTTACAGTGATTCCTCAACAATCACTTAACTAGTGTGCCTATATTGAATGCAGCTAGCTTAATGATACATCAGTGCTGATGAT
>JARVLU010001196.1:10235631-10246220 GCA_031762415.1 Simpsonichthys santanae | reverse complement strand
CTTTAAAAAGGTACTGAGACAGTACTTTTTATTATAATTCCAGATTTACTCATAAGAATAGAATTCCTATCCTTTCCCCTTGTTTCTAACGTCAGCCTGTCTGTCAACCCTGCCGACCTCAACAATCCATCAAATATGACTGCTGCTCAAAGAATGGGGGAGATGGGGGAGGAAGGATAAAAAAGTAGGGTGAAGGAGAGAAAAAACAAGACTGAATTAAAGTGTGTGGTCAAAAGGAGAACCACGTTCTTTCTTGAGGGAGTTGGTGAACTGCAAACCACTGGACAGTCTTTGGCCAAACAAGTTTGTTCCTCTTGAGTGTCTCAAAGTTTCAGCAGCTACATTTACATCCCTCTTCCTCATCATTAACTCTCCCTCTCCTCCACTTGAAGGACCGATGCTAGCAAAAAAAAAAAAAGGGTAAATGTTCCAATTAAATGAGGCGTCATTCTGGCAGCACAAAATCCAGTCTCTTTTGAAGCAACATCATTTTCTGTAATAGCCAGTGAAAATTATGATAAATGACTCTACCCTTTGCCATCAGTTTCAGTCTGAACTGCATTGGAAAAATGAACAGCTTTACATTGTAGAGTTGCTCTTCTTTACCCACCTGTCCATCTATTCTTCTCTTGCCACTGCTGTCATTCTTGACTTCAAATTATTCATGCAGCCCACAAGATTCTTCACATCCAGCAGTTAAGTGTGCTCATACATCAGCCATTTAAAAGTAGCCCTGCTCTTTAAGAGTACTTCCTTTTCATCTCTTCCCTCCACTTCCCCTTTAGCCTGGTGTCCATAATTCCCCTTGTCTGCAGTGCCAACACTGTTTATCTCCCATCGTCTCTTCTTTTTTTCTTGCCTTTTCATCTTATCAGTCCCCTACACCACACAACCACACATAACACCCACCCTTTTTTACTCCCTCAAGGTACTTAGCACACTCTGCCCTCTTCTTTTCAGACCAGATGGAGAGAATTAGTGAAATAAAACTGACCACAGAGGAGAATGTGATAGTGGGAAGAAGAGTGGCAGCAGTAAACAAGAGTATAGATGGGACTGTCTTTAGTTTTTCCAATTCACTTAAAAAATAAAAATTCTCTATTTTGTAGTTTATGAGGGTTCTCATATTCATTATTACCAATCTTAAAAGTGTGCATTCTCAATCATCCATACATAGCAGCAGAAATCAGTGTTGCAGAGGATTTAGAGTACCCTGTCTGTACTTCAAAATGTAATTTTGTATTAGGATTAAATATTGATAACTTGAATTAAATTTTCCTTTGTAGTAAATCTTTTGTTTTCTCAGTCTCCTACAATCACTAGGAATAGACTGTGATAACTGAAGATTTGATACGTCTTTATAAAATCAAAGAACTAGTGCAACGGTTGTTTTATTAGGTGACTTTTTATTCACCCCGTACATACCAGGTAGTAAACCGCGGCTAACAGAAACAAATGATAGAGGGAAGGAGCTCAATATTGTAACTCAATTGGAGAATAGAATTAGCAGTGGCAAACTTGTAGTAAAAACACTATGCACAATGTTTTCAGCCATACAAAATGGAAACGGTTATTATTCAAAACAAATAACATGACATGGGCAATAGATGTACATATTTTTTTGTTTTTAAATGGACTGCATAAATTAGCTTTTAGTGAAATGAATGTGCGAAAAAAAACTGTTGATTATAAGATTATGATTTTTTTTTTCTGACGCTCTCGACGAACACGGACACTTTATTTCCCTCTTCTGCCTCCCCTCCTTCTTTTGCTCTTGTCCTGTGAATCTCTCAGAGCCTTTCTTTACACATATTCCATATTGTAAATTGTTATGGATCTGGTCAGTCTGTTGAGTAGGTTGAAGACGCGTAAATAATCACATTTATCATAATAGGGTTTCCGCCTTTTGGAATCGGCGGGTACCTGGGATATCGACAAATTAGGAAGACATCGGCAGCAGTTTTGGCAATGTTGAGGCTGCCTGCCCTACATGAAGGATTGCACTGTGCTTTGAGCGCTCAGACTCAGATGCTTTGCAAGCTAAACCATAAGCTGGATGTGATTTCTGAGAATTTCAAGCCACTTGCAGCTCCTAGAATTTGCTAGCTTGAAGGAATCAACCTTGGAGAAAGCTACAAGCATGAACCGGTGGAATGACCATGAATCTGGCTGTTTGGATTTGCCATTGAGCGTACCAGCAGAACTATGAATGCAGATGGTTAATCAACAGAGTTGGCGTGTCCCAAAACAATTGTTGAGCATGCATCAGGACAAAGCAATTGTTGTTTACCTGAAACTGGCTCACCCGTTTGGCCTTGGATAAGCCAATTTATCTCAAATTGCTACTGGAGAATATGTAAAACATGAAGATCTACCACCCTACCCCCACACACACAACATATGTGGACCCTTTTCAGATGCACGGCTGATAGACACTGAGCCATCTTTATCAGAACTATGGAACTTTCTGGTTGTATTACAGGCCAATCTCGCCATCTTTGTCAGCTTCTTACATCTATCTATATTGTTGGTGCTGAGGTAGGTTTTTTATGCTACCTTACACTGTGCCCTGCGTGTCAAGGACACAGTGTGAGAGATTTTTTTTTTTTTTATTAACTTCTTTCCTCATGTTTTTATTCCCCTTTCTTATCTAAGTGATAAGGGCAGCACTTCACACGAAGCTGCAGCCTCCATGCATTTCCGTCTACCCTTGTTGGATGGCTGTACTGGAATGTATTTTCCCTGTACTTTGTGCAATGGCAATAAAATTGATTCTAATTCTGATCATCGTTGTAGGATTTTTGTGCAACATTTAGGGTGTTGCAACTTGTGTATGTTTAAGATTTTCCACTATTTAAATATTGATTAACCAAATCTAGATACATCAATTTTCTCCATCACCGAATATGTCTTTTATTATTTTTTCTTCTTCTTTTTGGCATCTCCCTTCCTCAGGGGTCACCACAGCAAACTAGTCGCACGAAGACTTGGCAGTTGTTTTTACGCCGGAAACCCTTCCTGACACAACCACAGACCACCAAGATACCATAGCCCTCTGTGTGGAGCAGAGAGCTGATATCTAAGTGGGGCAGATGACGGTGGAGACAGGTGTGACTCGCTTCACTTATCCCACCCACATTCTTGATGTTGTCGGTACCGGGGCTTGAACCGTTGATCTTCCGATCACAAGCTCACCTTCTTAACCTCTGCGCCACCACTCTCTTTTGTTTATCATCATATAAAACAAACCCCACCACACACACACACACACACACACACACACACACACACACACACACACACACACACACACACACACACACACACACACTATATATATTTTTTTCTTTTTTTATATGCTGTATATGTGTGTGTGTTTGTGTGTGTGAGTTGTCACAGAGATTTTAGACACAAATAAAGTTGTTTTTTGTCCTATTTGTCGTTAAAAAAATAATTTCAGTTTATAAAGATGCATGTGTTTAATTAAAATAAAAGTGTAATGGGATTTTTTTTTAATGTCAGACATGTGTGATACAAGGTGAAATACTTTAAATGTAATGTATTAAGTTGTGTAACAGAAATTCTGAATAAAAAACATTGAGTTTTGAATTTTAAACCAAGTAAAGTATTTTGTTAAATCTGCATACTCAATTACTTTTGGCCATTATTGTTCATTGGATTGTTTTGTATTGTTTTTTTTTTTTTTAAATGAACAAATAAACTAAACTAAACTAAACTTTTGGCCATTCGTACATGCACAATTGAGAAGTCTTATTAATTACATTTTAAGCCTGCTCAGGTATACAGAAATATACACTGACTGATTTTGTTTTAACACAACACACTTTATCTTTGCTGGGAAATCAGTGTAAAACACACGATGATTTGTAATCCAGGCCCCTGAACACTCACGTGCATGCATTCAATTCCTGTCCAGTCTATGACCATGATTCAGCAGCCTGTGTGAATTATAGGTCTGCACTGTGGATTCTCTTCACAGCCTGCTTACTCTCCAGGCATTGAAAGCACACAAATGAAACAAACAGACCCATGTGAGCAAAAACAGCAGAAGTTAATAGACCGGCAAAAAGCAGTGAAACGTTTTAGTGGCTTTTGTGCAATTTGTGTGTGTTGGGACAACTATTTTTCCACCAGCACAAGAATTATGCAACCGCTTAGCTGTGACAAAAGAAAAACACACTTGTCATTCTGTTTATACCTCCAGCAGCTTTATAATTTCAGTAAATGATGCTAAACCTTTTGTTTTGCAAATGTGAATGTATAGTATAATATCATTTTGTATGGTATCAGATGTATTTTTGCTTCTGCTTGTGCTTCAAGAATCAAATTACAGGGGAAAAAATATACTCATATACAGTACCTTTATGCTTTAGGGTTAGGAAGGTATGATTTATGTTTATAAATTTTCCAACAACATGACCATTTCTACAGGACTCCAGGACTTTAGTCATCTAAAATACAATTAAAAGTAATTAATTTTGTGAGCACAATTGTCTTGTTATAATAAAAGTAGAATTAAAAAAAAATAAAATAAAAACCAAGAGCTATGAATCAAGATACGTATTACCTATAGAAATCTTAAGACGTGTGGGTGCATGGAAGTGTGGGAGACTGCTGAGTCTTCTAAAAGCTGTCAGGCCTTAATTAAGCTAACTCCTGTAATGCTGAGCTAAGGCGAAGAATGCAAGCGATAGTTCCTCATTAGGCAAAACATCCCACAAATCGCTCCTTCTCTGCTGTAGTATTTTTTACAGAACACTCTTAGTGGCACAACAGCATCTTCACATGATTACACACACACACACAGAATCACAATTGGGATCCTATACACACTCTCACACAAACACACAGTTTAGGCATCATTATATAAGCTAACCAGGCAGAAATCTTTGGCTAACATCAGCGGAACAGAACACACCAACGTTATATTCTGCTAGGCCATAGGAATGGACTTATGGACTTACTACACACACACACACACACACACGCACGCACGCATGCACGCACACACACACACACACACACATTGGTACATAGTGCACACAACTCATAAAGGCCCCAAACATGGAATCCTGAGGTAACAGCTCTAACCATTGTTCCACCGTGGCACCCAAGTTAAAAAATCATTAATCAAAAAATAAATGAAAATAAATAAAATTATAATGACATTATAATCCAAAACAAATTTCATGATCTTTATGCTCTTAAAAAAAAAAAAAAAAACTAACAAAAAGATACAGTACTGTACTTTAAATGTTTTTTTTTTTTCAAGTTGTGTGTAAAAGGTAAAAACAAATATCTTACCTGCTGTACATAGCTCTCTGAATGACTTCAGTGAGGAGATTTTTTTTTTATTTTATTTTATTCTGACTCAGTTGACAGTTTATCAGATAATTTGAGTGGGGTGGGACCAAAGTGGATCTCTGATATCTTAAAACAACTCCAACCGTTAAAGTTTCAAAGTTGCTTATGAAAAAATACATTTTTAAAAACTGGATGGAACGTAATCAGAAAAGAAACAATTTAATGAATGTGGGGCTGTTGAAAGAGGTTCAAGAGCTACAACAGGTGAAACATTAATATCTGCCTTTTCTACTGAACCCCAATTTAAAAGATCTGAACTCTTTTAGAGCTTCAAGACTTATTTTATTATTATTATTATTATTATTATTATTATTATTATTATTATTATTATTATTATTATTATTATTATTATTATTATTATAAACTACAGACCAACTCTTGGTCCTTACATCAACATTCTATATAATGTGAACTCAGATATAACATGAATTTAAATGTAAGGTGAAGCATCAAAAATGCAGCAGTCATTGATTTTCACTGCAAGTTGACGTAATGCCATTTGAAATGGCACATCACATTTTTGTTTATAAAATAGAAACATGTTTAAGTCATATTCAAAACAATCTTTTAAACCAATTTTTTGCAGACATTTTTAATCATACAATATGACATTGCTCCAATCTTGACCTTATGAATTCAGTTTTGCATAATTGTGACCCAACTGAAGACATGAATAATTTATACCAAATGCAAATATATTTAGATTTGGCCCTCTGGAACATTTTTAAATCATTTACGTGAGCTGTTGCATTCACTCCCACACAAACCGACCTAAACAGTAATTGTGTGCATCACAGTCTGTTCTGACAATCAGGAAAGCTCCAGTGCTCTTCCCTTTATCTCGGCATCCTCCTCCTTTCTTTAATTTCACAACTATTTTTTGGTAATCAGCTCTGCTTCCCTCATACTTTGCCTCCTATTTATTCACAATTCTAGTGTTACAGAAATGAAAGTGTGCTGGCAGGGCCATCTGTAATACATTATTATTCCAGGCTTGTTTTACTGGCATAAATTTCACACATGCTTTGATGCTTTTGTTTATTTAATTGAAGAGCGATATTTTGCTTTCATTAGATCTATGACATTCCTAAATCAGCAGCGGCTGTGAAACCCCTGAAGGATGCTTTAACATGAGAGATTATGTAGACTAAACAAGCAGGCACGTCAGCTACATATGAGCAATCAGCAGGGGGCTTGGCCAACTACACATCTGCATTTCATTCATATCTGCATAGAAGGGCTAGATCTTTTATAATACAGGCGCAAAAAATATATTTTATTTTCAATTAAATTCCCTAAAATCCATCCATCCATTATCTTTTACCTGCATCTTCCAATTTGGGTCACAGGGGTCACTGGTGCCCATGTCTAGCAGTCACTGGGTGAGAGGCGGGGACACCCTGGACAGGTCTCCAGTCCATTACAAGGCCATACAGAGACAAACAAACAAGCATTCATTCTCTCACTCACACCTAGAGACAATTTAGAGTTACCAATCATCCTAACATGCCTGTTTTTGGTCTGTGGGAGGAAACTGGAGTACCCGGAGAACATACACCCATGCACGGAGAAAACATACAAACTCCATCCAGAAAGGTCGCCTGCTGAGATTTGACCCGACAACCTTCTCGCCGAAAGGTAACAGCTCTACCAACAGTTTTTTTTATACTTAAACATAAAAATAAAGCATTCTCGATATGTTGATCTGTGCATAAAACCATGGAAACAAAAGTGTGTTTCTAATTAAAGGGGAATTGTCCAGATTCATTTAAGTGGGGTAATGTGTAATGACTGTTAACTATTAATATAATTTCTGTTGTGGTTTGGAGAAATAGGGCTTAAGTCTGAACAACCTATCCTCCTATTGCCCTACCTCTACCCCATCTAGGCCCCTGTGCCTAGATGGGGTAGAGGTAGGGCAGCCAACCTGGTTCCAGAAAGTTGCGGTTTGACTTCCAGCCATTCTCACATGTTGTGGTGTCTCTGAACAAGACACCCAATCCCCAGTTGCTCCTTGGGTGCTTACATAGCTGCCCACTGCTCCACCTGGGTTTATCTCAGGTGTGATGGGTTAAATAAAGAGAACAAATCCATTGTCACATTGTATGGGAACACACAATGATGACAATCTCAGCCTTCCCTTCTCTATTGTCTGGTCTGACTGGGACTGAGACAAAAGTGGACAACCATGGTTTTAAAGTAAATTGAATAAAACAATAATAATAAGCAGCCCACAAACCATAGATATTTTCCAAATCTTTATGAAGCTATTGGTTTTGTAAAATGGTAAACGGGTTGGGTTTATGTAGCACATTTCTATCTTACCAAGAAACTCAAAGCTTTTTTTTTACAATCTGTGTCCTCATTTACTCATTCATACAGCACTCTACTAGATCTATACAAAGACTAATCAGTCCTTTATCGCACATTCATACACTGATGAGACACACATCAGAGGCAATGAGGGGATCAGTGCATTGCCCAAGGTCACTTCAGCATGTGACTGTTGGTGGAATCAAACCTTCAACCCTCCATTGGAGGACAACTGATCTTACCACTCAGCCACAGCTGCCCCACTGTACTATGTAATCAATTACAAACATTGTAATGATCATAAGCTAGTGCTAATAGCAGCAGCTAGCTGTAGCACATTTGGAGCAGCTTTGAACACGTCTGCCTAAGAAATGTTTGATCCACAAAATGTTTTCAAATGGAACCCATCTACTTTGGTTTTGGCCCTGCTATGACAAGCCATTAGCTTCCCAGTGCATTATGATATAATTAATCTTTTTTTTTTTCCAAACCAAGGCTTTTCAAAGACCAATCTGTAACAAGTAACCTATTATTTTTCATAACATTTTCACACACAAAGAAACACTTTAAAATATCTGAGTTATCACAGTTCACATAAATAGATGACACAAAGAAAATTAAATGTTTATAAAAACTATAAAGCAGCAAAAAATGATAATGTAATATGCAGTTATTGTTTTTTTCAGCAACAATATATTTTACCAACAACATCCAAATGTGCTAAAAGTGATACTGAATATGTCAAACAACGTGAGACTTTGCGTTATTCCATATCCTCAGTTGTATAAATTGTATAAGAACCCACAACTTTCTGGAGCACAAAGTCCAGAATGAAGCATTAAAAAAAGTGACTAAAGCAGAGCATAGATGACAAAGACAAGTGTTTGAGGAAACTCATCCAACTTAGTCACATTAGCAGAGAGGTCAGCGGCTAATTTTCCTGCAGAAATCTGCATGCACAGGTGGAAAAGTACACAGATGTTGAGGAAAGGCTAGGTTTTAATTTAAATGGGTCTGAAGTTGGGATTAAAAAATGAATCAGAAAAAAAAGTGCTAACACTTGCTAGCTGAAGTGAAAAATGTTAATTTACATGACATCAAGAGTCATTAGGATGAGCGACCATGTGCAAATCACACTGCATTAGAACGAGGAGGTGAACAAGAAGAAATTCACTGCAGTCGTCCATAGAAATTCATTACAGGCCATTTAAAGGCACAAAGTAGGCCTTACTCTGCGGAACAAGAAGAGAGAAAGAAACACTGTGTTCCATATTCTATTTTATAAAATCACACCTCCTTCTCTCCCCTTGGAATGAGTGATAATAACATAGATTTCTTAATCTGTCTTATGCACAAAGCCGTGACTCCATAGTGCACTGCTGAGCAGCATAAATAGCTGCAACTTTTCCCAAACTTGCAGTATTTTCAAACCGGAGAGAGGGCCCACTATCTCAGGGGAGCCAAAATTCACAAGGCAAACAATACGGATGAAGAGCTTTACGGCACACATGACATCAGAGGTAGCAGAGCGCCGAGAATCACTCTCTCTCCCTCCATCTCACTCGGCTGCTTCCTACATCCATTTCTTTCCTCGCCTTCTCCACTCCTCTCTCTCCTTCCCTCTCTTTCTTTCAACATACTGTACTGGGTCAGTCGTGCTTCTGCACTGCAGCACTGTTGACTGATGTGGCAAAAGGATTTTCATGATCTCAGGACTTGGGAAACTGTATTGGAGTGGTTCCTACATGTCTCCTTTTTTTGGATTTGTGTCTTTAATGTATTTGCTATTGCAACAAACAACACAGCTTCACTTCCACATGTACATAAGGACACCTGTGCTTATGCATTGCAGCTAATTTGTTAAATGACAAGTGCTTATGTGTAATTTATATATACGTATATAAAAGTCATCAAACTAATGCAGGGCAGAGCTAATTATTGTTTTTTCCCCATACAGATAAATACAGGCATGACCAGGCTCACTGTGCTGATTAATGCACAGCACTTTATGACACCAACAACAGATCAAAATATTCATCGAGCCATCAGGACTAACAAATACACTGTCAGCAAAAAAATAAATAAATAAAAATGTTCACAACGTTAACTCACCAATCGCCCCCATACTCCAACACATGCACAAAGAGTGGAGTGTTCCTTTTTGTATGCAGCACCTGCAGCATACTGCAACTCAGCACTGTGGTCAGAGGCAGATTGGCTTTTTCAGCAAACTGGAGATAATTCTCCATTTCCTTCAATAAAGAAAATATCACACACGCACACACACACACACAGAGAAACTGCACAGCATAAGAAGATACAGAAATCTCTCTGCCTCCTCGCAGAGTTTTGTCATTTCGTTGGACTTTCCTTTTGGTTAATTGGACAATTACAGCTTTTTTCCAGGGACAAAGAGAGAAGAAAAAAAAAAGACTTTTACTTTCCCTAAGTAGCACGTCCTTCATGATCCTCCATCTAATGACTCTGTGTTCTCCTATACTTTCCTAAGCCCCTTGTCTTTTGCAGTCCCTACTATCAATAGTGCTTTCAAAGTCCTATTTTGTAATTCCTCTCTACATTCGCCCTGCGCTGCCATTCCAAATCAATGTCTCAGCCAATTTTGGTTCTCAAATAGTCACTAACACATCAACAAACACCAAGAGAGAACAGGAGAATAAGAACGGAGGACGCACAATCAATCTTAACATGCGCGTGCACGCACATATGCTGACACATATAGTTGTGGGCTGAAAGCAACCTTTCCTCTGCTGTGCTGTGCAGACAAATATGAGTCGAACAACCAGAGGCCAAAAAACACATCAAGAGCAAAAAACATTGGAGAGGAGGAAATAAATAACGCATGTTTGAAACCCCCCTTTTTTTTTCTTTTT
>JARVLU010001196.1:10013540-10028052 GCA_031762415.1 Simpsonichthys santanae | reverse complement strand
CTCACCAAATGAAGCTAGCATCAAAACAGCAAAGCTTGTGTTCAAACAAGAATAATCACTTTAACAAACTGTATCGGGTCCGTTTTCAGTTAAATCATGTTTGTTCTTCATTTAGTGAAGTAACTCTCAGTGTGTAAAGTATCTACAAACGTTATCTTGTAAGAGTAAATACTTAATTTTAATATTACTCCATTAGTTAAAACTCACGTGTGTACTCTGATGAAAAGTGAATTTTATATTTAAAAAAAAATAAATAAATAAAAAAATTAAAAATAAAAAAAAAAATTAAAAAAGGATGAAAATATGCATATACAGTAGATTATCCAGACTGGTATTTTCACTCAATAATCTGAATTCAATCCTTTACTGGTGTAGATTATTATTTTATTTCATACTATCAAGCATATTGCTGTTTTAAAATAAGCACAGTGATGACCGTTTAAGCACTGTATTTGCTGAAAAACTACTGATTTGTTTTACCAGGGAAGAAGAGCCAGGACCCCTTGTCACCTGATTACATACAGTGGCTTATTGGATCAGCTTCTACCTGGAGATGTAATCCTTGCTGATCGTGCTTTCACCATCCAGAACCAAGTCGGACTGTCCTGTGCAAACTTTGAAACACCGGCATTCACATTGGACAAAAAGCAGCTGGGTGCAATTGAGCTGGAAGACACCTAAAGACTTGCAGCAGTTCACATACATGTTGAGAGGATCTTTGGACAAGCACGTTCCAAGTATACAAAGTAAGATGTTGCCTGGACCCGTGCCTATCAGTCTTCTGTCATGTGATGATGAAGAGTACACTACTCTGGCCAAAATTGTGAGAGTGGCATGTGCCCTAACAAATTTGTGCCCCTCTGTTGTCCCACTTGATCAACAGGTGTGTTCAAATATCTACAACATTTGTAACATAAACTTAACAATATGTAATCAATCAATTCCAATAAAATATTAAAGCAACTTATTTGAATACTGTAAATATTAGTACAATTGTAACAGTTTAACAAAGAAATATTGGTGTTATTTGTTTAAAAAAAAAAAAAAACAGAACAGCATATTGCTAAATCTGCAGTTATTTATGAAATATAATCTTAAAATAGCACCACTGGAATCTTAACCATATGCTTTGAACCTGTCTTATTTTGGCTTGTCCTCTTCCAAATGATAATGCTTCTAAGCATAACAAACAAAACTGATTCTAATTTTAAAACCTGAATTACAAATTTAGCTGTCTAAAAATCTTGATTAAAAAAATAGTCTGAACACATTTAATTGTTAACAGCAATGAACAGTGGTTATTTATTTCTTTTAACAGTTGGTGTTACTCCTTCACTTACTCCACAGACTCTGAGTGATGTCTGACAGTAGTTTATCTGGACATGTATATTTTTTGGCCAATAGCTCAGGTAAAAATGCTGACCTTAAGAACATTTCTACATTTTTCACTGCTCCAGTAAAGCGATCACCATTAGACACAATCCTCTGAATAAAGTAATCTGACCCAGACCACACCATGAAGTCACAGTGCTCCTACTCTGTCACAAATAACTGAGCTTGTATGAGTGACCTCTGCTTAGGTCATAGGACCTATTTGTGTTGTCAATGCAGAAATATTTCTTAACTGAAGCACAGAGGACTCCAGCATCTTTGGCTCAATGTGGGCATTTTATTTTCAAAACACCATTGCCACAGCAGGTGCAGGAGAGCAGAGCAATGTTGAGCATGTTTGTGTCATGACATACTTGCTTTAAAGTGCAGTGGCCACACATTCCTGTCCCATCCTTCTCCAAGGACATCCATGGCTTTAGAGGAGCTTCAGACAGGGACTGACTGATTAACCTGAAATGATAAATATCCTGATGCATGCTCAATAATCCAGGTGGAAAAATCTAAAAATGTTGTCTGCCCCTCTGGATATTCAAAAAAACAAAACAAAACAAATTGTAGAAACGTGTCGACTTTCCTTTGAAAGACTTTCCTCTGAAAGACTTCTTCAATCTGAGGAGCTGTATTCAGCTGAATACAGCTCCTCAGACTGTAACGTAAATATTGCTTTTTTACTTACTTCCACAGATAACTTAGCTCGACTAGAACACGTAGTATAACAGGAAGCCACAGCAAAAACAAGCTAGGACAACAATCGCTGTTGCTCCTTTCAACCGCAGCCGTCCTTCACTTCAGCAGTCCGTCATGGTGTCTCGACGGGAATTCGCTGACGTATGTGACGTAGTTGCAAAGGGTCAATATGAAAGAATATTAAATTGGACTAAGCCTATTTTAAGAAGGCCACAACAACTAATCAAATCGAGCAAACACAAAAACAGCTATAAAATAATCTTAGTGTATAAAATGACATACCGGGTATGTGATTAAATGCAGACTTTTCTCAACAGAGTTCGACTTACACCATCAGTTGCCAAATGCCAATCTAGTCACAATACATGTGGGGACAAGAGTAAAGACACAAAGGTGAGAGTGAAGAAGCATGTTTTGGTGTTGTGTTTATGTAACAGGAGAATCAGAGGAGGCTGTACAATGAGGAGAGTAAAACATATATGATTCAGAGGTCATTTACATGAAACTGAGAACTTTTATTAATTGTATACAGCCAGAGTCAATATCCATGCCTCCTGTGTCAAAATACATAGAAGAGCCCAGAAGAACCCCAAGAAGTAGAGAGTGCATGCATGTGTGCATGGTACCCTCTCACCGTTTTCTTCATGTGCAAGCATACATGTTTGTCTGTAGAGCTGTGTGCAAGAGATGGCAACAGCCAAATGAGGGAAGAAAACTTGGCAGCAAAGAGCCAAAGTGTTAATTACTTATTGATCCAAATTGGTAGATGACTCCCTAAAAAGGTGGAGGGCAGCTTGGAGCTTTGTTCAAAAGGAGAGAGGAGAGACAATCTACTACTCTAAAGTCCCACAGACTTTCATCTCCACTGCTAGAAAAGTCTGTCCTTTGAGCCATGCCGGGGTGCATCGCCTGCCACCCCCTTATCAAGCGACTTCCTTCCTTTACTCTTTTACGCTTGTACTACATTGCTTTCTGTCAGTGTCTCCTTCACATTACATCTATATCCACTTACCTTTCACTTTTTCTCGTTTTTCCTGCCTCTCTCTAGTCTCTAACACTATGTGACCTTTTTATGTTCTTCATGTCATAGCACTTGAATCTTAGAACTCTGTCTTGTTTTTATTGTTCTTGCCTTGTCACATTGCTTATATGCTTCTTGTTTCTTCAGTCATTCTGTTTTTAATGTCTTCTTCTACCCTTCTATTCTTTCCTATGAATCAAACTTCTTGCCTGCATGAAATAATTCCCCACTGTAAAGGTTGAATAAACCACCAACCTTCTGTGGACTGTTTAAATAATGTCTCTCAAGCTTGGCTTTCTGCCTTATACTAGAAACAATTGCTTAAGAATCATATTTAATAGGAGAGATGGACACCCCAAAAAATGTGCAAACATGGCTAAGGTTCAGTGGTTGGACTTGCTTTGGAAAGAAGTACATATAGTAGTTGGCTCAGTCGGCTATTAATGCAAAATGCACATCACACTGTGGAAGGAAATCTGATTACTAGGAGAACACTCGCAAGTATATAAGGAAAACGTGTAAAGTCTACATATAAAGGCCCCTATTGGGAACCTGCTTGGTGGGAGATATCTCTAACCACTGCTCCACCATATCACATATATGTTTGTACATTACAAATATATATACTGTAATGTTTAACTGTGAACTGTTCAAATACTTTTGACTTTTTAAAACCAGCTAGCAGTTGTTTTTTCTTCAGATACCTATTTTTCTCTCAGTCAAAAACGTGCATATTGGATTAATTAAATTTACTAATTTAAATATAGAAATGTTTTATAAAGTAGAATTATAGTCATTTTGTGTTGATCTTTTACAATGAATAATTAATAAACATGTATTTTTTAGGTTGAATGTATGTGATAACATTGTACTACAACATGCATATAGATATATCATTATTGTTAAAATATGTATAAAATATATTTGGTGGCACTGGGTAATGGCAGTGAAGCCATTTTCTTTGGGGCATCTCTAAAGAGAGCAAAGCTGTCTTGTCACCTCGGCCTCAGGAAAGAGGTTGGATCTCTGTGATCTCCACAGGAAAGTCAGAGAGAATTCTTCTTATGATGGGGCCAAAAGATGCTGCCCCAAGACTCTTTATTGGCCAAGTCTACATCACTAACCAAGCTAAACAAGTTCAATGCCTGCAGCAAGACAGAGGCTGCCCACTGACTTCACAAGCATGTTAGCAGTGATCGTAAAAAAAGGACAGCAAAACAGCAAACATGTTCCTCCAAAATACAACTTGAGAACCCTAAACAGCAAAGCCTGAATTTGCAATTTTATGAGTATGTCTCTCAGGCTTATACAAACAAGTAGAGCAAGTCAGAGAGCAAAACAACTTAACCATTATTTTAAACTATATATGTGTAAACAGTAACAAAAACACGTATTTTTATTTATTCACATCTATCTTTCTTAGTATTGTGCCAAAAACTGGTGAGTGACTTTTTTTTTTTTTGTAATAATTAAAGGTGTAATGTGCCTTTGGAAACAACGGTTTTGGTATTGGAACATCAACAAATTACTCCAAAACAAACTGAATTAGAATTAAAAGAAAACCCCAATTTAGAATAAATAAATAAAAAGGAAAGAAAAATAACCTCATAGAACTTCATATCCACAGTAGGTAAATGATGATGCTTTGTTTTGGTTGAATCTGTCTTTACTATTATCACACCAAAATGTAGGTCAGTATCCATAAAATAGACTGAGTTCTAGCCGTTTTGCTGTTTTCTATTAGTACTGTACTTGGCATAAGTGGCTGTTTTGAATAAGAATGACTAAACATATAATTAGTAGATGTCCACTAAGTGGTTCCCAACTGCGGTTCTCAAGGAACGCCACCCTGCATGTTTTAACTGGTACTCTGGTCCAACACACTTGAATCAGTGATTTAATTACTTTCTCAAGTTCTGCAGAAGCCTGTTAATCACACATCCATTCAAATCAGGTGTGCCAAAGCAGGGAAACAACTAAAACATGCAAGATGGTGTTCCTCAAGGACCGGGGTTGGAAACCACTGAAGGATCAATTTCTGAAGGTTTCTATAAAATCTGTTCAGTTGCTCATAAGGAATTTTGCTAATGGTACAGATAACAGAACACACACAAACACATGCCACACACACAGACATAGGCAGAAATAAAACATTATCTCTCAGCCTTTGCATTTTGTAGTATTGATGCACAGATCGATATTAATATCTGCATCGGTCCCGATATTGAAAACAAATTCTTGATCCAGTATCGTGACAATGTGTCCAATCCATAAGGGCAGTATTCAGTCTAATTATCTGCTTTGTGCTCTGAGTGACATCATGCGCTAGAGAACTTGCCACACAGATTGTTTTCAAACTGGAGCGAGCGAAAGGATCAGCCATCTGGAACAATTTCACACTACCTCAGCCAACACACTCAACAGATACATGCAATACATGCACAGCAACTGTTCCAAGGTGTGGCACTAAAACGTCCAGCTATAACACTACAAACTTAATCAAGCATCTCCAAAGATCTCACCCTAAAGAGCACACTGAGTTTGTTGAACGGAATCAACAAAAAGGAGGTGGCATCATGAAGCAGCTGACTTTAAAGGAAATGAATGGAAGAGGTGAAAAATCTCCACCTAATAGTGTGCAGGCAACAAAAATCACTGAAAGGATACTAAACTTTACTGTCACGGCTGGGCAGCCACTCTCATTTGTTGCGGATAAGGGATTCCAGCTGCTAATTAACCACCTGGAGCCACGTTACAACATGGTAAGCCGAAAATATTTGTCAGAGACAGCGCTACCTGAACTGCACAATAAAGTGTGCAAACACATATTGGAGGAGATAAAAGATGTTGAAACAATAAGTTTCACAACAGACATCTTGAGCTCTGACGTGTCCCTGTGTCACTTTTAATTTAAACAGCATTTACTGGCTGGATGAGAGTTTTTTGTCACATGGTGCAATGTTAAATGCACCAAAACTTTTGTGGGTCACACACCAGCGAAGCAATTACATATAGCCTGAAATAAATGTCTGACAAGTGGCAAATTCCACTGAGCAAACCCTATGTGATTCTGAGGGACATACTGTAACATCTACCTTCCTTCTCTGCATCATGTCAGCCAGCTCTCTACCTTTGCCTGTCATTGTCCACACATTTAGTGTTGCAACCCTCAGCCCTAAATTATTGGCTTTCCTCTTCTCCATCTGTCTCCTGACACATTTCCATCCTCATGGTCTTAGAATAACAGTAGCACAATTTATGCTGGCATGCTTTTTGTCAACAGTACCAGTGGCGGTCGTTGTTAACGCGTGCCTCGATCGATCCGGTATGGTTTCACTTTGATGAACTTGCATTATACTTTTGGCAAAAGTGTTTTACAACAGATGCCCTTCCTGACATAATCCTCACCATTTACCTGGGCTTGGGACTGGCACAAGAGATACACTGGCTTGTGCTCCCTAGTGGCTGGTTTTTGTTTAAAATAACATGACTTTTATAATTGACAAGAGTATTTGTGTTTTACAAGCTTTTTATAGAAAAAGTGAACAGGATTCTTTTCAGAAAATTGCAATTTAGTGATTTATAAACTTGGCTATGTAAACTTTTTTTTTTCCTAAATAAATTACACTGACATCACTTTTGCATTCAATGGATAGTAGATGTATGGACTATTAGACAACAAATAATGTTTTATAATAAAAATGTTCCATATGAAACAATTACTACAAAGTAAAATGTGTTAAACACAACTGAAAAAAACATGTCAGATGTAAGAAGTAAAGTGGTTTTTCAACCCAACATTTTTTTTTTTTTTTTTTTTTTCTTTCTTTGAGATGCTGGTCTCATTCAGGAATATTTATCATTACCACCCATTGTTTTCACCAGTCTTCCTGCTTTTTTGTCATTTTCTTCCATAACATCCCTTTAGCCAAGAGCATTGGTAACAACATGCTGTAATAAAAAAGATTATTAAACAGCTCTCCACAATATAGATCATAAAATCAGCCTATTTCTCATTTTAGGAACTATTGTTATGTTTTCCATTCCCATTTCACTTAGTCTCCATCTTTTTTCATTTGTGTTGTTACTTCATTGGCTTGCCTCCTACTTCTATGTCTTACTGTCATTACAGCATTTATTGGTTTGAATGTTGATGACAGTCAAGGCTGTGGCAGACAGCCAAGAGGTGCGTTGGGGTGGGGTGTGAAGAGACTGAGGAGGAGAGGGGAAGAAAGATTGTGAGAGGGAGGGTGAGGATGGGTGGCGAGAGGAACAGAGATTTGCAAACAAATTTAATAACTAGTCCACAGAATAGAATGACTGCTTGCTTCAGAATTGCTCAACTCTGGCAGAGAGCAAGGAGGAGGGAGAGCAGAGATACTTGAAAAAAGAGAGGGTGGAGAGGGGGTGGGCAGATGCCGCATTAAAGGACTGTAGAAAATTTGAATCATGTCACATCAAATTCAAACACTGTAGTTATCACGGTAATTGCTTTACACCTGAATACTTCAGTGAGAAGGAGTAAAAGGCAGGAAGGCTAAAGAAAAAAAAAAAAACAGACTGGAAAGTAAGCACTGAAAAAAAGCAGAAGCTTGCAAAAAATGGCTTGTAGGACTAAGCAAGCAGAAATTTGAGATGGAAATGGTGGCAAAGGGAGACAGAATCAGATTTAGATCCTTTTTTGGAACACTTAATCAGAACATGATTATCAACAATTAAAATAGAATATATTCAGAACTTGCAATAAACACAACTTGAAAATAATGTTGCTCTTGTTTAAAATATGTGGAACTGTTTTATTCTGTAGTTTCATAATAAACTTTGGCTAGCACAGGTTCACCTCCTAGTCTTCAGGTACAGTAGTACCTTGATTCCTCCCCACACTTGCAGTGTTGTAAACAATGTTTCCAAACGCTCTAAAAGAGCACAGCATGTCATGATCTCCACTCTCTGCCACCTGCCGCTCTTTGCCATGCCCACTTCTCCGCTGCAATCACACTTATCACCTCCCTATCTTCCTCTTTCTGTGTAAATCAATAATTTAAATTCTGTAACATTTTAAATATATAATCTGTGCAGCATGAATTGGTAATTAAAAATATTACAGTATTTAAATTGTAAAGAAGAGAAGTGCAGAAAAGCACAGCAGGACAGCAAAGGGTTAACACTTCATGCAACATTTGCAGCACAGAGCAAGAATGTACTTCTTGATCAATTACACTATAACAACTGAACATAGAAGTTCTAAAATAATAAAAATAACTTGTAACTCTTATATTTGTGTAAGTTGGAAGACAAAAGTCAATTGGTGCACCTGGACAGCAAAAGGTTAACCCTTCATGAAGCTGCTGCAGCACAGAAGAGAAATTTACATTTTTAGGATTTAAATTTTAACTAGAGAAATTAAATTTCCCGTGAAAATGCAGTGTGAATACTTATTGCTGAAGAAAATTCTGAAAAACAACTGAAATCAGCTAAAAATGTGCTGAAATGGAAGAACAAGCCTAAGTTAGCAGAATAAGCTGAAATAATAAACATTTAATGAATTTGGTTTAAATAAGCAGAAGGTAACAGAAAATTAACTAAAGAAAAGCTGAAATTAGCAAGAAATGGCTGAAAAGTAGTTGAAATGGTAGAAAGAAGCCTACATTACTACAATAAAGTGGATATAGTACAACTGTGCCTAATTAGGCTGAAAGACACATACATGTGCACATAGAAGTGGGAATTATCTGGAAACAATTTAAAATTACAAAAATAAATTTTAATTAAATAAATACATTTTAAATAAACAATAAATGCAGCATGGAAAATCACAATTTTTTTTAAACTCCCCAATTTTTGTAAGGTAATTAGAATTCTGAAAACATGTTGTTGTTTTTTTTAAACAGTTTTCATTTTTACTGGGGTGACTGGCTGAGTGGTTAGAGCAGTCATCATCCACCACAAGTAGTCACAGGCTGATATGTCCCTGGGCAACACATAGAACCCCTCATTTCCTCCAACGTGTGTCCCATTGATCAATGAATGTGCTAAAGCACTGATTATTCTTCGTACAGAAATAGTAGAGTGCTGTATGAATGGGTAAATGAGGGCACAATTGTGTTGCAAAGCACTTTTGTTTCTTGATAAGCTAGAAAAGCACTATATAAGTGCAGTTATTTACCTTTTTTTTTTAAATATGTTTACTACAGTGAACGTCAAAACGCCATTCATGTGCAACTGAACCTTGATGGCAACCAGCTAGTCCCAAAGAAAATACAAATATGTCAACATAAGAATGAGTTTTTAACATCCACCAAACTGTTTATCACCACTTTGTTTTGTTTTGCTTCGTTGTGCTTATTTTACAGGGGGTGAGATGGTGTAGGGGCAGGGCAGCCGACTTGGGACTCGAATGTCCTGGGTTCAATCTCCAGTCATTGCACATCTCCTGGTGCCTCTGAGCAGGACACCTACAATATTCCCGAATTTCTCCCTGGGTGCATACATACAGTAGCTGCCCACTGCTCAACCTGAGTGTAGCAGGTACAATGGGTTAAATGCAGAGAGCCAATTGCGTCTTTGTATAGGAACATACAATGATGACAACCCATAGCACTTTATTTTTATTATTTGGTATGATAATATTCCTTCTTGGAAACAGAAGACCTTGCACTTAGTGCACATCACATATATTTTGCTCTTGCAGCTGGATCTGCAACACCTTGATGCATGTGTTTTGTCCACCAAGATGGAAGGCACCATAGTGTCTCGGAGCTGCATTTGGCTGAGGTTTCCACTTGTGACGTGGGGGAGTGGAGTCATGTTTGCTCTCACTTGCAGTTCATGGTTGGGTTGAAGTAATCAACTTTTCACCAAGAAGCAGTTTGAAGTCAAGGAACTTCAATGGTTTCTTCTCCAGAATCTGGCAGTCACTCATACTGAAGCAAAGAGTTGGTGATTGCCAGGTCAAAAAAGTGGAAAACTGCATGAGCTGTACACATTGTACATTTCAGAGGATGAAAGACCATCTTGTAAAAATGCAACATTCGGTCAACCAAGTCCACATCACCCATGTTGGTGTTGTACTCAACAATTGCCAGTGGCCTCGACATTTGAACAAACATTTTGTATTTTTTAGACCATCTTCTGTGTGTGTCCTAAGGTTCAATGCCATAGGTCATAGACATATGCCATGACAACTGGCTTGTTGTCCACTCACTTTGTGACAGAAAGTTCAAGAAGGCTTCATCAGACTACAATGTCTGAGGGCCCTCTTCCTTTCTTTTTGAAGGGCTTATAATCTTGCACTCCTTTGGAACCTTGTTATTCATGAGGGTTCCAGTCCCTGTTAGCCCTTTTGTCATCAGGGTGTCGAGGAGGGTGATCATTGTAAAGAACCTGTCAAAGAGCAGGTGGGTTCTTTGGGGGAACAGACTCTGCCAAATGAAGAACAGCTTGTTCTCCAATGTCCTTTCCTCCTGTAACTCTGGATGTAGTTTTGTTAGTAGCCCTCAAAGTCTAAAACCTGACCAGTTGGTGCAGCCAAGACAAAGAACTTCAATACAGTTGCGTATGGTTTGCCCGGCACATGCAGGCACACTAGGCATCAAACAGTACGGTAAATAGAACCATGTGCTCATCAACTTTCTGGGCCCTTGAGCAATGCCCTTAACCCACACCATCTGCTCCCAGACAGGTCTTTCATGAAAATGAGATGTTGTGACTCAAAAGACTAACTGTATAGATGAAGGCTAAACAAAATAAATACAAATGCACAATTTTCCTGTTCTGGGCAGACTCACGTATTTTCTTACTTTGGTCAAGAGGGACCTGATCCACCACAAGAGATCACATATTTTTTCACTGTCTGAAACATCAAGGTCGTTGACAATATTAATGGAATTTCTCAGCTTTTAAAACCGATTTCTGGTCATACAATCTGTCACAATTTGAACTCTATCCACGCTCCACAGTGGACACCTACTGGACTTAGATCAAGCAGAACAGTCCACATCTAACTCCTCTGCATTTGCTCAAAACTCTCTTCCATCTTCCTCTGCCTCTGCCTCAAACACTGCATCTTGATTTTCTACATTAGACAACTCAATATCTGAGTTTCCATTGACAATTCGCAGTGAAAAATAAATAAAGTCTGGGTCTGAGAATGACTCCCTTTCTTGTCAATTGGGGAAAACAAACAAAAATAATAATAATAAAGGAAATAGCTTCAAATGTCCAATATGGAGGACATTTTTTAAAACAATTGAATACCATACAAACATACAGTTAAAATAATTCAGACAGTGTTTTAATGTGTGTTAGACATAAAATGTGCCAACAGCATTTCAAGCCAAAAAATGCTCAGTAAAAAGTATTAAGCATTTACTTTTTCTCTTCCTATAAGATGTGCTTGCATCAATCAAGTTTTATTAACAGTTTTATTAATGTTGATAAAATCTCTTTCAAATTACTTTAGAATAGTTTAGTTCCATTTGACCTTATTTTGTACTTTTATCTCAAAAAGGAGATGAAATCATGATAGAACTTGAAACCAGTTGTTAAATACTGTCAAACTTTAAACACGTGTAATGTAAGACAGTGGTTTATGCAGACTGCTTTAAATGTAAAACATTCAAAAATACATCTTTAAACAGGTGGTCTGTCTTTGTTGAAATCCCACTCACCACGTCAAGATGCAGACCACCAGTGGGAACACAAGACAAGACAAACAGGGCCAATGCTGCGGAGACAAACATGAAATAGATACACGAGTGAGGGTTCTCCTCAGCAGTACATGTGATGTCGCACATCTAGATAGAGATCTCTCAGATTGTTGTTTGGATCTGCTGGACTCACTTTGCAATATGGTGATCTCAGGCTCATATGTTTTGAGGCCATGATTCTCACTAACCTTTCTCTGTCCTCTTCTAGGTCACGGTGTTTCTTGAGCTTCTCTTGTTCCTTTTTCTTGATGTTGGAGCCGCTTGGGATCTCTATAGCTGTCAGCTCTGCCTTCTGGAGTTTGTTGGCCATCACAATGTCCAGTTGGTCAGCCATTGATTGTTTATCAGTCTGAATCTGGAAGTCCCAGAGTGTCTTAACCCTGTCTTCCTCCACTACCTCTGATGGAGCCTCCTACCTTCATTGTAGGACCTCCTGGCTGTACTCAGCTCAGATGGTCCTGTAAATATTTCAGACTCCTGGTTCTGGACCTCCATTGATGTTTTGCTTGCATGCATCTTACATACTTCAAATGAATGGTGGATTATATCAGTACTGTTGGACAGTCTTAATCCTGGGTCCTGGAATGGGGTGTTGGATACTGACACACCCACCCCCTCTCAGCATACTGATTATTAAAGAATATACTTGGGTATTTGATTTATTTATATGTTTAATTAATTAGTTAGTTTGTTTGTTTATTTATTTATACTTTTTGAATTGTTATGGATTCATTGAAACAGGACATTTGCCAATAACAGTCAATTTTATGTTCTGCTCAGAGTTGATGTTTCAGCCCCTAATTTACAGTTTTGTATGTCAAAAATATTTTTTGTAATTAATGTTTACAATTAATTGGATTTAGCTACAATAAGGAAATTATGTTTTTCAGTATTTTGTATTATTTTATAATTTCCAAACAGAAACTGTTTTTTTATTTATTTTATTTTATTTTTTTAATTTTATTTATTTATTTATTATTTTATTTTTTTTGCATTGGGGGAGATTGGGGTGAGACAAGTAGTGTGTCAATTTATTGGCTGGGAATGGCAAGATTTTTTTCTGGTTAATTACTGCCCTTATTAGGGTCATTTTCTCCCCCGCCTGTAAAATAAGAGGTGCTAAAGGTTGAAATGTTCCAAATATTGAGATATTAACACAATCCTTCTTTCTAATTAGTTGTATTGACTTCATGTAACAATTAAGGAGTTGCAGAGCTGCCAAAATATATTTACTTGCTGACATATGTGAGAAATAGAGTTGCAATAGAGAAGCTACTGATGGTGTTATTGTCAGACCTTCTGTCACTTTAATGAACAGATAATCTATGCATGATGTATGTAGTTAAGATTACAGGCAACAATCTTGACACCCACATATGTTTCAGTAACTAATGTTATTGATATCTAGACTGAAAATTCAGGTTTATAGTGCGTTCAGGGTGGAAATAAGATAATTCACAATCAAAGCTGTGCATTGGTATCACATTCTCAGTCAATGTGTTTCTGACATTGCAATCTACATTTAGCACATCATTTATGTTATTTTAATGTGCTTTTTTGAGTTTAACTGTCTAAAAGAAAGCAAATGTGTAAAGTGAATTAATGTCAGGTTTATATGGTTGAATTTCAGACTGTGAACTGCCATCAGTTTATCTCTGAGCAGTACACAAACAAAATAAAATAATAAATAAAAGCATAAAATAGTATAATAAAATAAAATAAAACCTGATGTGACAAATTCTGAACTTGACTTAAAAATACATGTGAAGTGTTGTGGCATTAAAGATTAGACAGCAGTCTTTGGTTTGCTCATGTTTGGTGGCCACAAACATTTTGCAATATTTTAGTTATTCAAGAACATAAGGAATATTATTGTTTTTTTTTTCTTCCTTGAACAATTAAGTAGTTTAAAATAGATGTTTAAAAAATACTTGAAGATATGCCTCCTGCTGGGCATTAGACATGTTTATGCAATTTCAGCAAATTTATTTTCATGTCTGCTAATTGAAAATCCCAATGCTATTCATAAGAAGTTTAAATAACTTTATAAGTGCTGACTTTACTCTTATATTCAACATATTGCATTGCTCACCCAACCCCCACCACCCACAAACTTTCTGGACCAACACGCCCACCTCTTACTGTGGTTTATTCTAGGTGAGCATTTTAAATCGATAACACAGCAGTGCACATTTCCTGCCCCTTCACTTCTTCACTTTTGTTCTTTTTCATAGTTTCCTTTTGTGTACAGATCAATAACATACAGACCTTTACAGGTCTATTGCACCATTGGTAGTTATGCCATATAAGAAAATAATGCTCTTTACTGAGCGAACAGACACCACTTCTGTGCTTGTTTTTGGTTATCTGTATCTGAATAAACACCTCTTGTATTTATTACCAATATCAAATAACACTGCTGCTATTACACAAGTGAATGAGATGCATGGAGCAAAGGCACAGCTTAGATCAAATGTGAAAGTATTACCTAAAAAAGCTAAGTCTGGTCCTCTGGACTTTCAAAAAACAAAACAAAACAAAGCAAAAAAATTGTAGAAACGTTTCGTCTTTTGTCCGAAAGACATCCTCAGTCTGAGATGCTGTATTCAGCTCAGTCTTATAAATATCACCCTCTCACAGTGGATCAACCAGTTAGCTGCTGACAGCCGAAACCAGCTGCTCACATGATCAAGGAGGACCATCA
>JARVLU010001196.1:9882482-9894516 GCA_031762415.1 Simpsonichthys santanae | reverse complement strand
TTATTTCACACAGACACACACACACACACACACACACACATGCGCACGCACTCACGCACTCACGCACTCACGCGCACACACACACACACACACACACACACACACACACACACACACACACATTCGGAGTCAGTGCCTAACCTTGTTACAGTCTACTAGAGCAGTACATCAGTCACTTTCCCCATAAAGACAATGAGGATATGAGGGTGGAAACACAGGAACTGAGACAGGACAGAAAATGTTTAGAAACAGCGGCCTACTGAATGTTTTATTTACTGAAGAAAAGGCAGTTTTAAGCTAGGGAATTTAATAGACCTTTTTTTTTCCATTCATCCTGGAATTGTCTTTTTTTAAACTCCTTAAGCAGGAAATCCTTCTGAAAAACTATTTATCAATGCATAATATTTCCAGGAAATGATCTCTAAGCAAACTCAAGACTTGATAAAAGTGAGACTTCTGTTGAATATGTAGGTGTACAGCATTTGTTGATTCAACTGTGTGCATGAACACTATCAACAAAGAATACATTTGATTAAAAGTCTGATGAGTTGGTATTTCTTTTGTAATAAGACAGCTCTGTCTTTAGGCTTTGCTTCATTCCTGGCACAGCAACACACATGGACTTGGGTTCACATTAGAACTACAAGTTGTGTGTTTTGCTGTGCTTGTCAACTCACTAATAATTTTAAGGCATTATAAACGTTTCTTGGGTTAAACCTCTACTACAAATACAGTACAATAACATCCAAGTCCAACAGTGAATCTCATTTCAACCCTTGGCTATACTATTCAGCACTCTATCAATTTTATATGTTCATACTAATTATAAAGGCATCCTAAATGTGTTGTGATGTAAACAAGTGGTAAGCTGATGTTCCCCGTCTCTGAGGGTTTTGAATGTTTGTAATTATATGCAGTGAATTACGAGGGGGTCTGGAAATTCAACCACACACAGGAGTGAACAAAATGATGTATTGAAACTTTTGTCAGATGGTGAACTCCTGGGGGAGAAAGTCAGCTGAAACTCTGCAGAGTTTAATCATGGATGGTATGCTACTGCAGCAGCAGCAATGATGTCAGAGGGAAGGGAGGTTTGGAGGGATGTAGGTACAGCCAGATCATGTGATATGCAAGTGTTGCCTGTAAGGTCCAACATACACTCCTCTTTAGCTTGTGGAGCTTGTTTCTGGGAACTAACAACTCCTTGAGTCTGGGGTCTGAGATGGTGGTCAGAAATCCAACAGGTTCTCAAACCCAGCACGTCATCAGTTTGCAACGTTTTTTGACCACAATTAAGTGGTACAGTATTTTAGAAATACAACAAATGCGCGGAAGGAACCTGAAAAGCGAAGCAGCAGACCAGCTGCAAGAAATGGCTGCAAAGATTTCTCACTCCATCGCTTGCTAAAGGGTTTACGAGCTGACAGCTGTCAAAGGCAAAGGTTTTAGGTTTATTTTTAATATTTATATTATGTTGGATCCAACATATGTTATTCGTTCACATAGATAAAGTTGTGCCACAACTTCACCATGAAACAAAAATGAAGTGGGAGAAGCTCTGATTAATGCTATCAACTGCAGCTCAAAGACAAAAAATTTTTTTCCTCATATTATACAAAAACTTATATAGACAAGTTATACAACAAACAATGTAATTTGTATTTTTAACATGTTGAAGAGAGGCCGGATGACACACATTACTTGAAGCCAGTTTTAAATGATACAATTTATGGGTTATAAGTTACAGTTCAGAAGAGTTTTTGTGCAGATTTGCACAGGTTTTGAAATTTTGTTAAATATTTACCAAATATGAATCAATATGGTTAAAACTGTGAAGTCTGTATATTTCATTATTAGATTAAAATTTGAAAATATAGCCAATATAGTGCAATATGCACAGTGACTACTGGACATGGTCACCAGTGACCCCCGTGACTTGAAAAGGATGAAGTGGGTAAAGATGATGGATGGATGGATGGATGGATGGATGGATGGATGGATGGATGGATGATTTGCTCCTATATTTTTATTTTTTTACTTTAGAAAAAGACAGGCAGCTAAGCTATCTTATTACTGGTAATTTAAGTTACAGAATTGTATGCACTCCTATATTTGTTCCTGGTTTTGGTGTGAATTAAAATGATACAGTAAGGAACTTAACATTATTGTTTTAAATAAATTTTGCATTTGTTTACATTGTGGTTTAATCTTTTTATCTTGTCAATTATGTAACTGATACAAAATGTACAACAATTTCAATAGAATAATTGTTTCTGAATTGAAAATAGTTTCTGAATCGAAAACTGATTTTGAATCGAATTGTGACACACACACACACACACACACACACACACACACACACACACACACACACACACACACACACACACACACACACACAATCTGAATTGAATCAAATCGCCAGACACTGAAAGATTTGCACCCCTAGTTTTTAGGCATTTGTAGTGTGATTGAATACCTGTTGATGTTTTTTTTTTTAACTTGAGAAGGAATGAGAAAAATTATAGGTAGCATGTCAAGCAGAGAAACAAAGTTATTTCATAAACATTTAAATGACAAGGGAAAGAAGGATGGATAATGAAAACAAGCAATGTAAGACAAGTCTTACAAGAGATGAAAATAGCTGAAGCTTAGAAATAATAAAGAAAAAAATACGAGGAAGAAGAAGAACAGAAAAACAAGTTTACTGCTTGGTTTATTACTTAGATAAGGAAAGGGCAGAATACTCAAGTAGAGATGGGTACATGAATTACAAGTTGAGGGAAATATTGCACAGCTATTTAAAGATATGATATTTTCATAGCTAATACTTGTTAATGCAAGTGTTAAACACTAAACTGCAAAGGAGAGTTATAATTTCTAGACACGGTAAAATAAAATATATTTTTAGTGCAATTACCTGCACATACTCACAAATTTACAAGACCAGTAAGGAGACTTTGGAATGAAGAAAAGTTTTGTTTTAAAGCTAAGTTAAAAAAAGAAAGCAAGCATGAAATCTACAGACAATATAAATCAAGTGGGTTTATTTTACAATTGTTGGAGAAAAAAGGGGGGTTCTTTAAGTATTGGAGAATAAATCAAGCAGCAGAGAGGGACCAATTGGCTGTAAATGCAGAGAGGTGATTCAGATGGAGGAAAAGTTGAGTTAGGATACTTTAAAGTAGTATAAATTATGAGAAGAAATAAACCAGGGACAAAATAGAAATCCAACAAAACAGCACTCTAGAAAGATTGACTATTACAAGAGAAAAAAAAAATAGATGAATGGATAAAAATAAATAAGTTGTATTCCTTGTGCACAAACAAATGTGTAATCAAATTAGGGTATCATCACATTCATTAAATTGTCATCATTATTATAACAAACACAAATTATTTGTTTCCTTCTTCTTCCCTTTAGACAACATCGTCTCCTGACCATGTTGATAATGAAAGTAAACACACAAAAAAAGACCCTGGAAGCCAAAGCCCCAGCATTTTGAAACTGTTAATAAATCATTGACATTCTTATAACAGCAACTTTTGAATGTATGACAATATTTACAAAACTTGGAACAAAAACATACATCGTTACAGGAATGATCAAATTGGTCAAATTATGAACAAAATCATCTCATAAAATAAAATAAAAATCCCCTAGACTCTGGAGAAAGTGTAATTTTAGGTTTCTTATGTATGACTCGTAATAACTGGAAATGACAAATAAATGCCAACTGAGAAGTTAAAGAAAAGAACCTTGGAACACAACAAGATGATCTGCTATGACTGACTGGATCTGACAGGCTTAAAGAAAGATCAACATGGAATTGTGAAGGATCCAGATGGGACAACACAAATGGGTCTTGAAGTTAACTGTTTACCATCAGTCTAGCAGCCAAATACCTTCCACTGCATACCTCCCCCTTTAAAAGGACTAACGATAGTTTTACATATCTCGGAATTAAAATTATGCATAAAACTGAAGACTTTTTTAGGGCCAACTTTTCTCCCGTTATTAAAAATTAAAGATTTAGAATATTGGTCCCTGCTTAGGTTATCTTTGGTAGCCCGCATCACCAGGGCCAGATTAACATTTCACTGTACCATGGACAACAATCTTCAAGGGCCCCATCATCATGACCTCAGAGTCACCATAATCTGGCAAAATACAGAATAATTTACCATAATATGCAGTAAATACACTTACAATTCTAACTATCAAGTGTATTTTTATGTATAAAAATCCAAATGCTCATAGAACTAAAAATGCTACAATGTCCTCTTGCTGATGCAAATCATCAAGACTGAGTTAAGTTGAATGCATGTCGAACACCATATGTGTACTTTTTAGCATAGTGTTGGCCTTTGGTGTCAGAAGAATTCGTAATGTGTGTGTGTGGGGGTGGGGGATGAGGCACACTGATGGGTGGGTGGGTCTGGAGGTCCTCCCCCTGAAAATTAAGAATAAAGTAGATGCCATTTCCTGCATTCTGGTGTATTTTAATAGTTGTTAAACATCTAGTTTTACCTACACAAGTAAACACTTAATTCAATAACTACATTAGAGTTAATAGCACAACAAGATGTAGCCTGACCAACAGCTGATTCAATTAATTAAAAAATTAAATATTCAAAGGTGACAATTTGCTGCCCACATTCAAATTAAATGTCTGTAATTTAGTTGAATTCAAATGCAACTAAACGATCAATGAATGTATGTGATGAATGATTTATTGATTATATCAAAGATTCCTTCAAGAAACATCCCAAATTAAATCATAAAACCATAATGACTTCTACTTATTCTAAATTTGTCAAATGGCCTAAATCTCCTAAAGTGAAGGAGAATAATTTGAAAATAATAAATAAGACATATGCTGTAGCCATGTTTCATTAAAGACAATTTAAATTTTATGTTGATTTGTGTGTCTTTTTTTTAAATCAGAAGATGAATCCCTCAAGCTTTTTTTTTAATTTTATTTGTCAATACAAAGTGTTTGGTCAAACATCAGAAACTGGATTAATCTTAAACTTCACATTCCTTCTTTTGATGCTGATGCCATTTTACTTGATGTGGATAAGGCAAATGTAGAAAACTAAAAACAGGAACATGTCTGCATTGGTCCTTGCCAGTAGTCCAACAGATGCTTAAAGCCACTTTGAGAGGTCAAGGTTGAGAGCTTCAGATCTGTTTTGCAAGATCTTCCAGGAAACAGGAGTGGAGTAGGAGAAGGCCCTTTTGCCAAGTCTGCAGGTAATAATATCCTGAGAGCGCACGCTGTAGCTACACTCACGCAGAGACATGTAGGAGGAGATGTATAAGGCATCAGATCAAGAAGTGATTTAGAATATGAAAATGTACCAGTGGGAGAGTCTGAGTGAAGTTAATGATGTCCAGTTAACCAATGAATACAGGGTGCAGTGGTGGGTACGATAATCACAGCCAGTTATGAATTTTAGTGCACCATGATAGACAGCATCCAGCATATGCAGGGTGCTTGTAGGAGCATTCATGTAAATGGTGTCACTGTAGCCAATGGAGGGATGGAAAGTCACAGTTACAAGGTGTTTCCTAGCATTCAGAGTTAGACAGGATCTATTTCTGAAAAAGAAACCAGTTTAGCTTTCAGTTTATTCACTAGGTTTTCCATGTGGAGCTTAAAAGAGAGATGTGAGTCGACAAAGATGCCTAAATATTTATAGGACTTGACAAACTCAGTAGGGACACAATTTGAGGATAAAATCCAAGGAAGAACTGCTGGGACCGACTTCCTATTTGAAAAAAGCATCCATTTGGTTTTATCGGCATTTAGGAAAAGTTTGAGATGGAACAAATCTGAATGGGTGATGTCAATGCGAATTGCAAAAGCTGGAAAGTCTTAGCAACTGTTTTAGCTCAACAGTAAACAACTGTGTCATCAGCATAGAAATATAAAGATGCATTAAGGATGTTCTGACCTCCATTACTTATGTAGATTGTAAAGAGGGTGGGTCCTAAGACTGAGACTTGTGGTTCTCCATTGTTGACTGTTAAATAACTGGAGGAAGTACCATTATGTTGAACACATTGCCTCTTATCTGAAAGATAGTTAGTGAACACCCAATGGTGTGATCTGAGAAACCAATTTCTGAGAACTTATGACACAAGATGTTATGATCCACAGTGTCAAAAACTTTAGACCGGTCTAAGAAAAGTGCAGCACAATAATCCTTAGCATCCAATGCTTCAACAACGTCACCTTCAGTGAAGCAGTCGTTGTGCTGTATTGTTTCCTGATATGCTGCATATTTTATTTCCCAATAAGTTGCAGTTTTAAGAAGCACCTCTCTTTGGTTTCAACCTGTCAATAAGATCATTATTAAAAGATTGCTTATATAAAAGTGCAATGTTCTATTGCAAATAATTTGTTATTATGTAAATCAAAGAAATATATAGGAATCCATGAATAAGTGTTGCTGTGTCATAGTTTGTTGAAGTTGATAGAGAGACTATTGCCACTGATTTACAATGGTAAATTCCACATCAATGTGTCATGTTCTGATGTGTGGGGAAAGCCAGGATGCAAGCAGACGCAGAGAGCTCAGGTAAATAAAGAAATATATTTAATGGTACAAAACAAAATGCTGATGTGGCAGCAAACTTACTCAAAGGGATCACGAGAGGAGCATAGACAGATCACAACAACCTATGTAGGGCAATCCTCACAAGGAAACAAAAGCAAGATGCAGGATTTATAGGAACACTAACGAGGGGTAAACACAAACAGTTGTGATAAGTGACAGGTGAAAGGCAGGTGCCAATTTGGGGGGAAATATCTGAGAGAAGTGAGAGAAGGAACAGGCCACAAAAGGGAGATGACACACAGGGAAATGTAATCCTCAGAGTACCCCTCACCCCAAGGACATTCCATGATGTCCCAAGACCCCTCCCCCAATACAGCATGGGTGGGAGGAGGGGGGAACTGAGTGTATGGCAAGTACAAGATGGAACATGAGGGACACTAAATAGGGACACCAAAACCCCACAGTACAAAGCCTGGGAACTAGACACAAAGATTAGGGGAGCAGAAGAAAAAATTCAAAGTGGATGGCCAGGGGACCATCCACCATCGGGACAGAGTTCAAGGTAGGCAGCTAGGAGGCAGTCCAGCATGGGGCCACAGATCAGGGGGATGGCCAGTATATAGCCCATCAAAATACCACAGTTCAGATACTTTGTAGATGGCTGGGAGGCCGTCAAGCACATTGAAGCAGGTCAGGTGGGCAGCCGATGGAGATGGACAATCTGAGAGACACCAACTGCCCAGCACTGTGAAAGAGGAGTGGAGGAACCACGAGTTCTGCAGCTGTCATCAATACCCGGAAGGGTGCAGCTGAGGCTGAGACCAAGGAGACCGCAGCTGATGCTGAACCCAGAGAAGATGTAGCTGATGAAGAGACCGGAGATGTTGCAGCTGATGATGAGACCAGGAGGGCTACAGATGATGTAGAGACCTGTGGAACTGTGGTTGCGTTAGAGACCTGGGGAGCTGTGATTGCCAAATAGACCTTTGGAGCTGTGGTTGCTGTAGTGACCACAGCTGGCGTAGAGTCCACAACTGGTGAAGAAACCACAACTTGCGTAGACACCGCAGCCAATGTAGTGACCACAGCAGGCCAGCTGGCATACAAACCACAGCTGGCTTACAGACCACAGCTGAAGCTGTTGTGGGGACCTCAGGAGTTGTAGTTGTCATAGGGACCTCAGGGACTATATCTGTCATAGGGACTTCGGGTTCTGCAGGTGACGTAGGGGCTTTGGGTGCTGCAGGTGTAATAGGGGCTTTGGGCACTGCAGTTGGCATAGGGACTTCAGGCACTGCAAGTGGCATAGGGACTTTGAGTGCTACAGACAGTGTAGGGACTTTGAGCACTGCTGGCAAAGGAGCTATCTCTGGGACTGTAACTGGGTGCATAACCGCTTCAGGGACTGTAGCTGGGTGTAGTATGAAGCTGCACTCCTCTAACTATGACCCCTGACCCTCGGGTGTCTTGCAGACTCACCACAAATTTTGTTCTTTAAAGTTACATTTGAATTAAATGATGTCTGATATTTTCACACATGCACTGTCCTTAGACACAGAGTCAGCTAAAGTCTGACTAATGTTTACCTTATTTTTCCTATGATTTTAAGAAATAAAAAACAAATCCTTAATGAGGGTTGTTTTTATTTGAGTAATGTGTGAACATGAATGGTTTTGATTATTGTTTTCAATCATTATGCTGAAATAATGTGAAATGTTATAATGCGAATAGCATGCTTCTTTCTCCTGTTTTTCAGAGGATGGCTCATTTCTTCAGAGACACCTGTTGTGAGTGTTCTTTGAGATGGAAGCTCTTTTCTTCAGAAGGGAGTCATAATATTCCCTAGTTTGCCAAAACATCTTCTGAGAGTTGTTGTTTTGCACAAAGATCCTTTGTGTGGAAAGCAGTTCATTTTTGGACTCCCGAACCAGGCAGTTTGCCTTGGACTCCCGAACCTGACTAGGTCGTCTTGAGGTCCACTTGTTCAGTCTTGAGCAGATAAACATGTTGCTCAGTTTAAATAATTACAGAAGATGAAGCATTTTTCTCACTAGGGGACCATCCATATTTAGGGTAATGTGAAATTCCTGCTGAAAGCTGGATGGCACACATTCTCATCATATGTGGCTCTCAACAGCCCCTGAATAAGTCACAGTGACTTTCAGCTACCTTGGGCAGTGACTGGCAAGTCCTCCTCATGGTGTCCCTGGTCTGATCCACCAGCAGAACCCCAGAAAGGCAATTGATCTGGTGCCCTCAGGCTGACCCGGTAAGTAGCAGAAACCTGGTGACATGGTACCTTGGTCTGGTTATGCCATTTTAGCTGATGCAACTTGATAAATTATTTTCTGGCTTCCAGCGATAATAAATTACTTGATTTGGTCACAGTAAATAACTTATTTAACCAAAATCCAAAGCAAGCTATTTACTAAAATAGTCAAACTCTGTCGGAATTCATGCACATATAAAGACCAAAATAATTCCTGCTCAAAGAGTTAATTTTGCTTTAGATAAGATAATTAAGCCTTGATTGATTGTTATTGTTTGTTTATTATTGTTATTGATTCTTAATTTGATTTTTTTTGTGATAAAATTTCAAAGACCACTTTGGTCTCTTCATTCAGATGAATATTCATTTGTTATGGTATATAACTCCATGGCATTAACAGACTTCAGGGACATGTGTGGCCGACAATCCAATACATGCAAACATGGCTTGCCATACTACATCTGCTGCACATGGCCATTTGACTGCGCACAGACCAGCTGGTTGAAAGAGGTCAAAAGTTCAGTTAAGCTTCAGATGAACTACTACCTGCAATCCATCAGCCCAAATGGATGTTCATTCAGCCACTGCACTCAGCAGATGTGTGCAGCTGATGACCCAAATAGATGAGATCACAAAAATATCTGACATGTCAGAGCAGGGTCCAATGCAAGCAAAAGAAGGGGAAGCATTTAATGCACTTTCATGGCTCCTCAGCTCCGATATTCTACCCCCTTTGCTCAGCCACGCACATCCGCCAACCGTTGATAATAGTTGGTGGTAAGCTTAATTAGAAAGGTCTGGGGTTTTGGGGGGTTCAGACCTCTAATACTGTTAATTTGTTGGATCGGCTGGGGTTCGGAGATGATGGCTGTGGGCTGGGACTGAGTCGGTTCGAATTATTTGGACCCAAGTGCAACTCTACCCCTCTTGGAGGCATGGAAGCAACTCGGATATATAGAAATATCATGATGTGTGGAACACTCAGTAGACGCAGGACCCTCATGAGGCACGGAAACATCCGGTCTGCAAAATTCTCCCCTCCTCCTCTAGTTGTATCAGAGGAAAGCGCTGGGGTTCAGTGGATCTGCCTCAGTTCCATTGTCCACTCCTCCTGCCAGTGAACATGAGAAGGTTTTCCTCTGAGGATCGCTCCGAGAAAGCAGGAGGTGGTTGGGTAGGAGGAGGGTTGCAAGGTGATGTCAGTGGACGAGGTGGTGAAGAGAGGTGAGGTGACGTGGCAGAGGACCCAGGTTTGAATGCTAAGCGGGTACCTGGAAAGACATTCTTTTTCCTCTCCTCCTTGTCATGCTAGGCAGTCTTCTTCGCCTTGCGGACCATAAACTCAAAAAGAGTTATCTTCTAGGTTCATTTTGGTCTCTGGATTCTATCATGATCTGACCAAAATTTGTTTGAACACAAATGCAGGAAGATGAGGAGACTCTGATAAAAACAAGTAAAAGGTTTATTATTGAATCAACAAAACAAGTTGCTGACGGAGCAGCTAACTTACTTTGAAGGAGGACACGAAGGGAAGACAGATCACAAAGATTTGGGAAGGACAATCCAGAGACAAAGACATAACACCAAGAGGCTGAATATAGCAACAGCTTCTACCCTGAGACTGTTAGACTCATGAATCTCTAACCAGGAAAAATCACTGTGAAAAAGAACAGTGAAAATTTATGTGAAAAAAAAAAAAATAGAAAAAGGAAAAATCACTGAAAAATCACTGTGCAAAAAAACCCCGAAAATCACTGTAATGCCACTTGGTTGTTGATATGTGCTGCTGACTATCCATGATGCTGATCTCATGCTGATGATTACTTCATGCTGCTGTGTTCATCAATCCTCATCTGCTCATACAGACTCATGTTCATGCTGTTGTTGTTTTGGTGCATCGTTTTTGTACTATTAGTGCTTAGTGTATTCTCATTTTAGTGAATGTAGTATATTCTTAGTTCATGACTCAGATCTTACTACTGTTTTTCTTTACAATTTGTATTTCTGTAGGATGTAACTGGAACCCTATGTACATACAGTAGTTTCATTCCACCTTATGTACCACATGTGATGTGAATGACAATAAAAATCATTGTATCCTTGTATATAAAGATGCTGGCAAGGTGAAATGACAGGCACTTGCAGTGATTAGAATCTGACACAGGTGTGACAGTGATGGAACGCAGGAAGGAGAGATGCTGAGGGGTGACAGGTAAACTGAGGAAAACATGACATGTAAGACCAGAAACCCTGCAGCAGAACCAGACATCCATGCATACTGTAGGAAATCTGGGGCGTTGCTTGGTACATGTTAGGGTATGGTTTTGAGAGAAAAGATGCTTATGTTATTTCACAACATTTAAAACTTGGTTCCCCAAGTTCCTCTTGACAACATATGCATTGTGTCACACTGGGCATCATGTCACAGCTGCTGCAAGTGCACCTGCAATAAAAACACATATGTCTAAGAAATAATAAATGCATGAAATATATTGAAATACAGTAAATCTTCCTCTATCAATTTTATGGTAAAGTTTAAAAATAGCTACACACCGGGAAGTGTCTTCAGATCTGGGAACATCCGGTGCATCTGCTACTGCAGCTGCTCCATGATGCTCAGTTTCGCCTGTTGTTTGACTGTGTGGCGCTGTCAGCTCTGCTTCAAGCTCAAACATACAGTATAAAGAGCTGCATCCAAAACTTGTGCTCTACCATTTATTGAAGGCTGACCGTCTTCTTCTGATTGTACTTCATCTCTCTCTGATATTGACAGGGTTATATCTAAAAAACAAAACAAAACAAACAAACAAAAAAAAATCAGATTCTTTGCTACTGTCTGTGCTATTAGCCATTGTAACAGCGGTCAGTTTAGCTGCGAGGCTACCCCTAAAACGTTGTAACAGCGTGCGACAGAGTGATTTTTTTGGAGAATTTTATCATTAAATATCAAAACTACTAATTTCAGACGTGTATATTTACTTGTTAAAACATTTTAATAATGTTATGTTTCCATAATTGTTTTTTATCATAAAAAAATCATTTCACGGGCCCTTTGAACTGTCTTATGGTGAAAGCTGACAAAGTTCTTACCATTTAACTGTGATGTTATATGTTACTGCAAGATCTCCCAAGATGAGTTAGCTCTCAGAATCTAAATTGAGGATTACACCCAACTGCTACCACATCAAATAGTTCAAT
>JARVLU010001196.1:9637001-9647188 GCA_031762415.1 Simpsonichthys santanae | reverse complement strand
GTGTGCGCGCGAATTTGTGTGTGTGTGTGTGTGTGTGTGTGTGAGAGAGAGAGAGAGAGAGAGAGAGAGAGAGAGAGAGAGGTGGGTTTAGGGGTAAAGATGGGATCTGACAAAGCAGCACTGTATCACGTTGTTTAATTACCATTCTGACAGCGCACTATAACTCTTTCCATTAAGTAAATAAGTTGTAAAGAATTTATGATGAAATGCCACATTATTCAGAATGGATATTCAGTGATGACATCTCCCTGCATTAAATATGGTAAATGCCATTAAGTCCCACTGAGATCCCCCCCCCCCCGTTCCCTCTTTATCCCATACCTACTCATTCCCCATCCCTCCTCCCAGTCTCCCGCCAGCAAAGCGTCAATATGCCAATAACTCTGTAGAGGGTCTGTAAAAAATAAACTTGATTTGGTTAATGTGAGTGAAGACAGATATGCTCGCTTTCATCATCAATTCTGCGCAGCACAGCAAGGTGATGTCACCAACCTGGGAACGATAAAGTGGCACACCCACCTAGTTTTTGATGTAGGGGCCTTGAATGGACGCAAGCACACATAGTGACAGACTGGTGGGGTGGGTGGGGCAGGGAGTTTGTCACTCTGGAGGCCACCACTCCTCGGCACCATCACCATAAATTTGGTAGCTTTATTCATAAAGGGGGAAAGATTGAGTTATGGCATCCAAGATGCTTTATGAATACAGGAATGGTGACTTATGGGATGGATAGCTTCTGTAAATAAGAAGTGTAGAGGCAGCAGTGAGGTTCTGTCAGGCTCTCCTATGCGGCCGTATGCTGAACTGAGGTGCCGTGAGTGTCACAGATTGTGCACACTGTCTGTGCTGTTTGTGTGAGTTTGTGTTTTTGAGCATGCCATTGTTATAAATACATAAGCTACTGGTTTTTACATAAGTCTTTTTTGTAATTTTTGAGATTTTAACTTAACATGTTATGAATAAAATAAAAACTAATGCTTTTTACAGATTTTTGGTTGAATGGACATTTTCATCAACTTAGACAAACCAGTAAGAAGAAAGTTTGCAATGCTGGAAGGGATCAAACAATTTTGAATTTTTTTTTTTTATACATCCATTTTCATTGCCAGCTTCTTTTTTTGTTTGTTTGTTTGTTTGTTTGTTTGTTTGCCGGGACCTAACTCCAGAGATTTAAGTAATTTAGAAACAAGCAAAACCATATGTAAGAACAAATTTTAGAGTCAAACAAGTTATTATGAAATGGTTGACCTCTATGACTACTGATATCTTTGACCAAAGGTGGTGCTGTGTTGAAATACAGTAGTCCCTCATTTATCATTCTAAACAATGTTTCTAAACTCTACACACTCTAAAAGAGCACAGCATGTCGTGACTTCAGCTCTCTGCCTCTGGCTACACTCTCGGACATGCCCACTTCACTGCTTTGCACAGAGATCAGCTGATCAGCTGCAGGAGGAAGCTTCTCCCACAGCTGTGGGCTGCACACAGGTGCTAAATCATTAAAAAAATAATAATTTAAATAAATAAATAAAAAAAACATGCTGATCATGCAGCACATCCATCAGTGAGCAATTAGTTAAACAATTAGTTAAACAATTAGTTAAGCAATTAGTTAAAATAATTAGGTAAATAAATACCTGCAATTAGTTAAACTATTATTTGGCATAATCGGCATACGTTGACATTCACTTGCCAAACTATTTGCATGAAATTCAAAGTCCATTTGACATTGTGTGTCATGTCCAATCTTATTTTGAAAAACCGTGATAGAGCAAGTCCATGAAAAACAATCCACGAAGCAGCGAGGGACTACTGTGCATCTAGAAACTTGACAAAGTGGGTTGATGTAATTTCCAGAAAAAAATGTCCTGACGTGTTTTAGATTTTTAAATAATTATTATATTATAATGATTTTTTTTGTTTAAAAGTTGTGTATGTGTTGTGCATTTTTTCTTTTTTCTTTTTTTTTTTAATATTTCACAGTTTTAGATATATTATTTTAGTAATCATTGAAAGGGGGAATGTTCAATGTTCAATTATATAAAAACTCAAACTAATTTTTTTTTAAACATACCTTCAAAAAGAAATGAAAGAAGAAAAAGAGTGTAGTTTCTTTACCTAGCGGCACTTGGTCACCATGAACACCTTACAGACATTTCCTGCAAGATAATGAGCTGAGACTCAACTCTTTGAAGGAACAAGGTCTACTGGTTATTCTACTGGACTTTTCCTCAGTCAGCTCTGACCTCAGCTCTGCTAAACATTAACTGAAGTAAATTTTGATGAGGGAAAGTGACATCCCAAGAGACTCATTACAACAACATTGCATTTTGTTTGAATTAAATCAACTATCTTTTTTTTTTTTTTTTTTTTTTTTTTTTTGCACAATTGTGGAGACATGATAATACTAATTTACCAGATGTTCTTTTTACAAAGTTAAAATAAAATAAAAAAAAAAAATTTAAACTCTAAACAAATGAAAGTTACAAAGGATATTAAACATTCTTTTATTTTACTATTACAAAGTATATTAGCCTCAATACATGATCTGTCAATCCAAAACAGAAATACAGTATAAGAGTCACTTTTCTGACTTCAGATAATGTTTCTTCTCAGTGCACAAGCAATCAAACATAAAGTTTTATTAACAAATGTGAAGAACAGCAAACTGGGTCTTCCACAAAACCCTTGACTCAGATATCTCACAGAAAAAAAAAATAGATAATCTGCTTTCATGCAGTTTTTGTAAATCATCCAAATCAAATCATGTCATTTAAACCATTAGTTGATATAATAGGGTTATGTTGACCTGCACTTGCTGAACTATTTGTGTTTTTTGTGTGTTGAGTGCATTAGTCCATATTCTGTCGTTGCTCTATTTCTGACTTTTTGAGGCACATAGAAATTCAAAGTCCATTTGCATTTCCTTCTTCTCAGTAGCAGCAACAATGGGTCTGAGAGGCTGAGTCCAGGAGAGAGTTATCCTGCACTCAATGAGCATTTGGGCTGACACAAACTCACGGCCCCTCGGGATGGGCTTAAAGACCTCTAGGTGCCTCCTTCTGTAAGTAGGCAATGGGTGGAGCAGGTTAGAGATGTGAGAAGGGGTGGAGCGTTGGGACAGGGGCTGCTTAGAGGTTCTTTGTGCACCTCTTCAGTGAGAAACGGAGGTGGAGGTGGTAGTGTTGGTGCTGGTGTGGAGGCGGAGAAGGAGATTAGCACTGATGGTGAATGGGAGTAGAGGATTAAATGGCTGGGCAGGGCCTTCTCCAGCTCTGGCTGTCTTCTCGACCTCCTGGTCATGAGACGATGGGTGGATGGAAGGAGGAGGAGTGGCAGATGCTTGAGCGAAGGCAGACCCATCGTTGCCATTACCGCCAACTGAAGTTTGGAAGGTTTACAAAGCACTTTCTCATTTACAGTTTTCAGGTGCAGTAGTTTACTGCTGTTGCTATAAACACAGTCAGCATGAACCTTAGGAACCGAGGCTTTTCTGGAACCAAAGCTTTGCACATTGAGCAAAACAAAATTTGGGAGTGTATAAGAAAGGCGTTTCAAGTGGGCGTGTTTTCGTGCACGGATAAGCCACTGTCCTGAATGAATGCAGATGTCTCTGGCTGGCTGTCTGCCTGTCCCCTGAACGCTGATGGCCTGTCACCTCTCTCTGTCACATGAAGAAAAGTCTCGACTAACCCCCCCTCTAATCCTTCAGCCCCTGCCACCTCTCCACATTTACTGTCAGCAGATAGCCCTGCTCAAAATAGTGCTTAGAAAGACAGGCACTGGGGATGAACCTCTCTGTCACTCACACATTTTCTCAATGGGCACACATCTTCACATTTTCACATGCACTTTTTCAGAAATTCAAAGTGGAAAAGTCTTGATCTTTGTGAATGCCCCGTTGTCAATGTGCAGTGCTTACAGGAACATTGTGAGAACTCGTGAGAACAGCCCAAACTGGCTACTGAGAAACTGCTGGCGGTAACGAACGAGCAGTTCATAATAAACTTCATTTCCATTGGTGCTCAGTGAATCGTAACATGGACAATGAACTTTGATTGTTTTGAGAGTTGCCATGCACAAAACCAAAACTGGAACATGTTAAATGCAGTAATAACAATGTTATTATATGGATCTGCAGGAAATTTTGCATAATAATTTACATGTGACGTTAACATTTAAGACCAGTACTGGTAGAAGTTGCAGCTATAAAATTCAAAGATGCAGTATAAAGCTAAAATCCTATTTTGATTGCAACAAAATGTTTGCTGCCAAATATCTTTTTTTTTTAACACTTGGCATTTCTTAACCTCTTTTAGATGTAAAATTATTTGGCTTAGTCTAATGTAGAGCTTTGATGAATCATCCAGTATTACAAAGTAATTTTTGTATAGAATAGGTTGGTTTTACTGATTAGATGAAAAACCTTCATAGTAGACATGAACATCATGGCAGCATTTGGCTTTTGGCTTTTAAACTTATGTATATGATATTTTACAACTATAAAATTAGGCTGATCATATAATAATGGTTGGATATGAGAAGAATCCAACCAAATAAATATGTAAATATCTTATCTATTATCTATTTCCAGAAGAAATGACAAGAGATCTTCTTCACAGAGTTGGCAGAATGAGCAGTTCATGTCAGTGTCCTTTTTGTATTGTTGAAGAAAAGACTTGCAGGGCTAAAAACAATGGATAATCTTAAAGGATGCTTCTTTGATCTTATTAATAACCAACTATTTAGATGGAAGACACCAGATTGTTTTCCAGATCAGGTCTGATGCCAATTTATTCCAATAAAAGACAACATTTGGATCAGAGACCATGTCCTTCCGGAATGAGGCACGTATACCATTGCCTTTCTTACTGCATAATCCCTGGAATCAGTTTATGTCATGCTGTAACAATTGAATCTGTTCAATTCAAATACAGTGAATATGTTTGTGTGTGTGGGTGGGGTTCACCTGCTGAGTTACCAATAAACAACCATAGTCTTTTCAGCGGTGCGGAGTGAACAGCCTCAGCTCAGATATGCCTTCAGTCATGTGGCAGCGACTGCCTTTGTCTGTTACTGAGATGAACTTCTTTTCCAGTGGAACTGGTGCTTCATTTTCCTGGTGGGGGGTGATGCCCATTCATATCCCTTAAAAAAGACAGAACAAGCTGAGGGTTTCATCTCGCTCCCTCTCAATTGACTGATAATCCCTTTCTTGTGGTTAATCTGTTGTTTATTAGTGCTGTTTGAGTTGTGTGTGTTTTTGAAGGCTCATGGTGGGGTACTAACATCCTAATCTCTTGTGAGAAGAGTTTGGGGCTGGACGAGGCTCCCTCATCTTTTGAGCGCACAAGTCGGACACTGAGAGGTTTGAGAGAGTGATTTTACATGAGTAGTGTCAAATGTCCTTGTGTTCAGAGACTTTTTTTTTCTTAATGAACGGAATGAAAAATAAGAACAAAACTATACAAATTTCTTATTTTTCCCTCCTTTTGCCCTCCACGTTATTCCTTTACATCCCCCCCCACCATACACACACACACACACACACACACACACACACATCTCTTTCTCTGTCAGAGTTCCCAGCAGGGAGAGGAAGTTAGGTTAACTAACTGAACAAAGTCAGAGGGAATTGCAGAAGGACAAAGACACGCCTGAGAGGGGGCTATGCCAGTCGGAAGGTGTAGCCAGCAGCACAATACCAGGTGAAGGAGTTTCTCGTTGGGGGTCCACCAAAGCAGGGCAAAGGTCATGGGCTCTATTAGATCTCAACTGAATGGAGTTTAAGTTTATTGGAGAAGGAGAATAACCAAGGGAGGAATGAGGCGTTCACCTGTTTAAAAGCTTAATTGAAATGTTGTTTTTACCTCATCGGTTGTAGAGGTTTATAGCCGCTGGTAGAAGTTAGAAAATACACATTTTACATTATTAGCAGCAAAAAAGAGGATGATTTTATTGACACTGCAATAAACCAATGACACATGTCTAGACAGCTGCGGTATAACTGATTTATATGCAGGTGCACTGATTCATTGGGGGGATATAAACGCTGCTGCCTTGTAAGACACATTTACATCATCTATTTTATACAAATATAGCACTCTAAATGCTTACAAGGAGAGCATCAAAGTCACTGTTATTTCCATTTATTTTTGCAGGGGACTGAAATGAAAAGAGGAATGAGAAAATGAAGGAAATGAAAAGAGAAATGAGGAAATGAAGGCTGGCACACAGTTTAAAATATTTTTACAATGATTTGATTTTTGTGTCGCTAGGAAAAAAGTTTTAAAAAGATAGTGTTTTTTTTTTTTCCTATTGGAGTTACAGTAGGTGGGAAAATTAAGAACAATCAGTATTTTACCTGTTGCTGATCATCCATTGAACTATCCTAGTTAGAGAAAAAAAATGCTTTGACACAATTAATTAATTGGTAACCAAAATAAATGTAGAATGCTGCAATCACTACAATACAATCTCAAAATGGCATGGCAGATATTGGAAATGCTACTTTACAAACTTTTACATTGTTATTTTACAATATACTGTTTTCATTTTATTTTATTTTATTATTTTTTGTTGAAATTTTATATTTCTGCTAGAAGTGCTACTGGTTTCATTGTCACTTGAAAATAACACAAGCATTCTATATAAAATAATGGTCTAAAGCAAAATAGGCAGCAATGTAAACATGTATAAAAGTGTTAGCATGAATGACTTAACATTTGGAGATTGGGGTTGAGTATAGAGACAGGTGGGCAGATGCACAGACGAACAGATAGATGGATAAAGAAATCCACTGCTTTAGAGTTATGTATGCCCACAGCTTCCAAAACCACACCGCGCACATAGGTTTGAGCACACAGACGCACCAAATGTGCCCCCTGCACTCTGCACAGGTAGGAGTGAGATGAGGGGACCCCTAAACGGTATACAGGAAACAGAGGTGATGAATTCCGTGTGCTGGGCCAGAGAGCCAGGCTAATAGATACCTTATACGGGGGGATTGATAGGGGAAGGGCCTTCTCTTTAAACACACCACTGATTGTTTCCAAATGTCTTCCCCATGGGGCAGGTTAGAGAGAGGGAGAGAGACAGCAACAGTTTGGGTATGTGAGGGTGCGGGGGGAGGCAAAGTTGAATGATTTTTTTGTTGGAGCAGTTCGAGGAAACACAGGAGGAATGGCAACTTTGTCCTGGCTTCACTGCCCTGTGTTGCTGCTAGTGCTTAACTACAAGTCAGATCACATTACTCAGGCAGTAAATCTAAGTGCTGGTTAACGCAAATAATCAAGAGCTAATATTGCTCTACAAAACCACTTTCTCTGTGTCTGTGGTCAGAGCTGTGCAAACAGGCTCAAGCTGAGGCCTTATGTCCTCTTAGCCTTTGCCAAACTCTCCCTCGCTCTCATGCTTGCAGCTCTTACTGCATCCATATGGACTCACAATCGCCAAATGTACTTCCACATCCCTGGTAGAGCGTGGACCTCTACGTGTAGTTCATTCACAAGTTATATCTGCCTTGTGTCTGGTTGCTGAAGTTCAAAGTGCAATAGGATAGTGAGACCTGTTTTGAGAGCTTATTAGCTTTAAACTTAAATAAAAACAGTCCAGACCATAATTATCACAGGAACACAGCCAGTGCCTCTTTTTCAATTACGTTGTATTGCTTCTCCAATTAGAAAAAGAGCAGGTCCAAAACCAGAAATGTGAGCTGCTGGGTCATGGGGGGAGTGAAAGCAGGGGCCATGGTGGCAGTAATGAGGTCTTAACTCCAAAGTCATTCTACTATGTCATAATGCTTTAATTTGAGCCATATGAAAGGTTGCTGTGCACTTACGTTGTTTTAAAAGTCAATATTATGAGCTGAACCTGTATGTTCTATTTATATGGTGGTGTAAATAAATGTAACCATTTCAAAAATGCAAAAAGCGAGTGATTGACTGAAGAGATGCCAAATACTGATCAGTGGCACTGCTTGCTAATATTTTAAACAAGTTAATTTAAAACATGTGTTCCTTGCATTCACAATACTGTAGTCTGTGCATCTCTTTGTATTATAGATAATAGAAAAGTGACAACAGTCATGCTGCAACAACAAATTAGGTCTAATGGGATTTGAACTCCTGAATATGTTAACAAAACTTCTCATTTACAGTATCTTTAGTTAACAGCCAAGAGTACTTTTTTTTGTTAAGAATTGCAAAAATAAAGTCAAATTAAGTTTTGTAAGTAGTAAAACATTTTTACGTAAATGTTAAAAATTATTACTCCTCAAAATTCAAGTTGCATGTTTTTTTTTCTCTCAAATTAATAGGTGTGGTAAACTTTTTTTTTTTTTTTTGGTAGAAATTTGGTGCATCAGTTTATGAGATTTGAAATGTAACAACGTGCATTATTAGTTCCAGTTGTTTTTATCAAGTTGAATATACCTTTAACTTTAATGTATATGCCAGCATAGAACAGCTATTGTATCACTTCTCAACAAATAGTTATTTTACTAATGTGTGCTGCAGATCAAGTTGTTCTGCTTTGCACGATTATCACTTGTGCAGCTATCTCAACAATTCCCTGCGGTATCAATAAAGTTCTATCTTATCTTATCTCCATCTCCATCTTCTACCGCTTATCTGTACTGTAGTTGGGTCGCAGAGGCAACAAGTCCAGGAGAGAAACCAAGACATCTCTCTGTCCAGCAACACTTTCCAAATTGTTCTGGGGGGCCCCAAGGAGTTCCCAGTCAGATAATATACACAATCCCTCCAGTGACTGCTGGGTCTTGCTCTAGGGCCTCCTGCCAGTGGGACATGTCCAGAAAATCTCTAAAGGGAGGCATCCAGGAGGCATCCTAATCAGATGCCCAAACAACCTCAACTGACTTATTTCTATGCGGCAGCTCGCCTTCAAGATCCCTCGGGATGACAGAGCTCCTCATTTTAAGGCTAAGCCTGGTCACCCTGTGTAGGAAGCCCTTTTTGACTGCTTGTATCCAGGATCTCATTCTTTCAGTCATTATTCAAACCTCATGACCATAGGTGTGGGTCAGAACATAGAAAGACCAGCAAATTGACAACTTTGCCTCTTGACTCAGCTCTTTCTTCACTCTGACCTAATCAATGCCCTTATTACTGAGGACAAGGCCCCAATCTATCTATAAATATCCCACTCCATCCTGCCATCAGTTGTGAACAAGACTAAATATTTGCACTCATCCACCTGAGGTAAAGTCCCCCCTACCCCCACCCCAGAGAGGGCATTACACCTGTTTACAGTCAAGAGTCATGGCCTCAAAATTTGAAGAACTGACTCTCATTGTAGCTGCCTCATATTTGGCTGCAAACTGCCCCAGTGCACTCTGAAGGTCTTGGCCTGAAGATACTTGCAGAACCACATCATCTGCATAAATCATTGATGAGATTCTGAGGTTCCCATACCAGAAACACTCCTCTCTACAACTGTGCCTTGTGATCCTGTCCATGAACACCACAAATAGGATTGGAGTCAAGGGACAGCTGTGGCGGGGTCCAACCAGCAATGAGAATAAGCTCAACGTTGTGCCAAGAATGCATACATAGCTCCTGCTTTGATTATACAGGGACCCGATAGACCTTAAAAGCAACCCAAGCACCTCATACGCCTGCAGCAGCCCCCACAGAATGTCATGAGGAACACAGTCATAACCTTCTCCAGATCCACAAAACACATATAGACTGGAGAGGCACACTCACACAACCCCCTTAGTAACTCTGCAAGGGTGAAGATCTGGTCCAGCATTCCATGACCAAGGTTCAAGCTGCAATGCTCCTCCTGAAGACAAGGTTCAGCAGTCAGTTGGAACCTTCCTTCCCACTCCCCAGAGTAAATTTTTGCAGGGAGAGTAAGAAGTGTGATACTACAATAGACTCTCTGGTCTGCCACTCCACATGCATTGTGACACTGAAGAGATGTGTCAACCATGACAGCCCCACAACAACCAGAGTTTTCAGCATTTCAAGGCAAAGCTTGTCCACCCCTGGACCCTGCCACCCACCGAGGAGCTTTTTGACTTTCTTGGAAACCTCTGCCATTATAATGGACTCATCTTCTCCCAAGTCCTCAGACTCTCCCTCCTGGGGCCGAGATGGTGTAGAGGCAGGGCAGCCGGCTCAGGACCGGAAGGTCCCGGGTTCGATCCCCGGTCACTGCAT
>JARVLU010001196.1:9563501-9573709 GCA_031762415.1 Simpsonichthys santanae | reverse complement strand
CACACACACACACACACACACACACACACACACACACACACACACACACACACACACACACACACACACAAATAGACTTCTATTCCATCACCAGAGCTCTAGATCGTCGATCGATCCTCACAGCACCCGAGCCCCTGGCAGACACCTGCAGGTGATTGATCCCCAAATCAGTCCTCACAACCCCGGTGCTATAAAACCATAACAACCCATCATAAAAGCTGATTTATCTTCACCTACTGCTAGGCCTCAGGGTTGGAATATTAACCCAAAAGTGTTTGACACCACCCTGATTGGTTTGGAATCCAATAAACTTTGGGAGAAACACATCTGTTGGTTCAATTCAAGTCTGACAACTGAGACGTTCCAAGTGAGGTTGTTTTATCATACAAAACTTTCCTAAAGAGCTACATAGACATTTTGGTTGAACTCTGTGCATTACTATGCATTAGAATTATAATTCAAGATTACACATAGAGGCTTTTATAAAAGCCTTTTGTCTTTATTGTTTAAGAACATTTTTATGTAATTTGTTTAAAAAAATGTCCAATATGCACTTTTCCGGTCATCAAAGTTCATACTCAATAATTTAGGTAAAAGAAAATCCAACTAAGTTCAGTCAGGTCATCTGGATGGTTTCTTCTTCAGGTCCAGATGTCCTGATTGAATTTTGTTGGATTTTCTACCTGGATTGTTGAGCATGAACTTTGATGTTTTGAACCTTTTTGGCTATGGCTGCCTCAGAGGAGTCCACGGAGGAGAGGGCGGGCCCAGAAACCATCTTATCACCAGCTAACTGGTTGGTTCACTATGGGAGTGTGCTGCTTGTGGGACTGAGTTGGAGCTGGATGTTTGTTTAACCATTGATTAAAAGAAGAAGAAAAAATGAAAACAAAAACATGGGAAAATTCTGCAATGCCCTTGTCATGCCAGTAGGTGGTGAGATGTCGACAATAGATATGCATAAAATACAGACTGAGATCATTCTAGGCTGGGCTAAAAACATTTAAAAACAACTGTATCATTTTAAGAACATTTCCACAGTCTTTAACCTTTTCAGCAAATCAAAGTTCAATGACAACAAGATCACAATAAAGTGAATCAGACAGAAAAAAAAAGTTTAAACTGCTTTATTGTTGTTGTATGTTCTAAAGCAACAAATGATCATTCATGCAAATCAAATACTGCAGATTGCTAAATATTAGTTTTAAAAAGCTCTCCATGGATGGAGTGCAGGGATCTTCCAAATGTTACAGCTTTAGGAAACATTTTTTAAATCTATTTTTAATAGTTTTTTTTTTTGTTGTTGTTTGTCACAAAATGTAAAATGTTAAAACTATCCAACAGAGTGTAGATGAGGAATTAATCACATTCATGTTCATTGGCACTAATATGAAATCATTTGGGGATCATTTGACATTCCGTGCTGCTTAACATGCAAATTGTTCAAAAGACCAAACTTTATTTACAACTTCTCAGATTTTTTTATACATAATTTGATGCTTTAGAAAGAAATATCCACAAATATTTTGTATAATTTCACAGGGCAGTCACAGTGACATGATTGGGATTTCCTTTTTGAAAGAGGCTGATGTAACACTGTTTAAATGCTTTCTTGTGCATGCATACATGCTTGTGTGTGTGTGAGCGTGTGTGCATGTGTGTTTATGTTCTTGTCGGAACGTTGTGCCCAAGCCACACTTTAATGAAAGCTTTGGATAAGAGCGATGCCAGGAGCATGGTGCGCTGGCAACAACACCACCAGATGCTGTGTACTCCGCAGTGCAACAGGCTCCCTGGTTAAACATAATCCCAGTTTAACTCAGGGGCCTCTTTGAAGCCACTAAAAGCCAGTGAAGCCTCTAATGGGAGCCACTTCATGTCCCCTGTGTTATGCGTGAGCCGCTCAGCTTTCCCTCATCCTATGGCTGTTGCAACTGATTTCCCGTTTCCCAAGTTAATTTAGGATTCCTTGTGTCTTGATATACTTTGTAGTAAATGTTTTAAAGTCTAGGCATTCATAAGAGTTTCAGTGTGTAAAAACCACTTCCTGAAGAAATAAAACTGTTTTCCTAGTTGCTGCTGAAAAGAATGCACCACTGTTAAATTATCAAGCGTGAGAAGTGGAGATTGATTTGAAGGTGACATTAGAGTCAGGTGTTTTCAGCCCGTGGGTTGAAAGTCAGAGTGTTTGCTACATTCAATCAAAAGAACACGAGTCTGTCACGGTTTCATCTTCACAATATTTGTAATTGAAGGTGTAGAGAGAAAAAAAAGTATCTGAGCACTACATGAAACAATAGTTATTGACACCCATCAGATTGAAATAAAGTACAAACTAAATGTTTTTGGACTCAACTGTCAGACTCGTTTGATAGAAAGTGTTGCATTCCTCTTCAGTGAGAAGTCATAAAAACAACATGTCAGCCTAGATGTTGCTACATGAAGAAGCCTGAAAGAAGTTTTAAATTTAAGTTTGTCTAACACCAGCAGTCTTTATTGCATTTAACATTTCCTAGTGTGGCTGAACCGACATGTCTCATTGTCCTCTGCCACAATGAGCAGGCACAGAGACGTCGTCTGATATCCACCAACATGAACATATTAGCCTTCCGATTGGACACAGTGTGAGGAGCAGGTTGTCACATTACAGCAGCAGTGTCCTGTTTTTAAATGTGAGACCAGAGCTCCATAAACGTGAGGCACTTAAACATCTGAAGGGCAGTGTTGAGTTTACCTCTCTGACATAAAAAGCTCTTTTAAAGATGATACATGTGAGCATTGTGGCGACAATTTGTTCTCCCTGCGGCACAAAGCAACATGCTCTAATTACCTCCTCCTCTCTGCCCTGCGGGCTGGGCTGGAGTGGACTGAGTTGTTTAAGTTTCCAGTTTGTCCCATGCGTGTAGGAGCCTTGCGCCTTCTGAATTTATGCTTCAAAAACGTGACCTTTGACTCTTGTGCAGCTTTATCGCACCCACTAGCCCACATACGGCGTGGCCCTGTGTGCTGAGGCTTCATGAAGGACGTGTCTGTGATTACCTCAGCGTGCACTGCTTTGTGTACATCACTGACACCCCGCACCCTTCAGCAAAGACCACCAACTTCTTCAGTCGGCCATTTCCTCTGTTCCTCCAAACAGCAACACGTTGTATGTTTCCCAGTTTTGTCATCTTTATTTTGTCTATTTTGACACTGGTTAAATGATTTGGAGGAGGTTTAGGCCGATTTTAGTCAGCATGCTTTGGAACAGAGCTTGGCCTCACAAACATACTTTGACATCATTTAATTGTGTCTCATTGGATTGCAACTTTTGGCGACAATTGGCAAACAACATTTTACAGCAAGTGTCCAAAATGTCCCAAAGTTCTCATTAATTCTTGGTTTTCCTATGAGATTAAGAAGGTCTCACTCATGTGTCAATGGAGTTTTGAACATGTTCATAGAATGTAGTATCTTTCTGAGCTATGACTGTTGGGGTCTAGGAACCTTTCTCATTTTAGTTTCTTGAATTATAGAACTGTATTTACTAATTTGCTTTTTATCAGTATGTATGCAAATGTCCAGATTGAGATGGTTTGAACATGTCCAGAGGAAGGACAGTGGGTATATTGGTGGAAGGATGTTAGAAATGCAGCTGCCAGGACAATGGATGCAGTTAGAGAGGACATGGTGGTAGCTGGAGTGAGGACAGAGGACGCAGAGGACCAGTGGCAATTTTTCCCTCTTTTTGGGGATGCTCAAGCACCCCTAAATTTTTACTCAGCAGCCCTGAAAAATAAATGACCATCATTATAATTCTGTAAAGAAACTCAGTTCTCAAACTTTAAGTTCACCAAAATATTGAATAAATATGGAATAAATTATGACACTTAAACAGGCCAGTAAAATCTATGATTTTTTTTTTTTGCACGAGTTGGATCCACGATGCCACCTGTCAGTCAGTCAAATAGGCTTGTCAGCAACTGACCAATTGGCGACCTCAGTTTGTCCCGAAGGTAAACACCCCTCACCCGCCCCTATATTCACACAGGGAGAGCTGTTGGTCAGGCTACTTCTTGTTGTGCCATGCTCTCTAATATAGTTACTGAATCAAGTGTTTACATATGTAGGTAAACATAGATGTTTAACAACCTGTTAAAATACACCAGAATGCAGGAAATGGCATCTACTTTATTCAAACTTTTCTGGGGGAGAACGCTCAGACCCCACCACCAGTGCATCAAAAATAAAATTAGGTGATGCATTTTTAGCTTCATGAATCAAAAACATGGAAAAAAATTCACTCTGCTTCATAAGTGTGAGATAAAATAATTCAAGTACATGTATTTAAAAAAAAAAAACACACCAATATCTTCAATTTCCTCTCTCGTTTTAGTAAACTGTTTCTTTAAATTCAATGAAAAAAGTCGCAGGCGAGAGAACAGGTTGGCTCGACTGACTCGATGCAGTGTGAATGTGAACCGCACCAGCTGAAATGTAAACAAATGTTCTGAATTCTGGGCTTCTAATTAACTGAGTCTACAAACCTGTCAGGTGTGAAAACACCTTAAAGCACTGATTAGTCTCTAGATTCAGATTGGCGTTGTACTTGTCTATATAATGCTGTATGAATGGAAAAATGAGGGCACAGATTGTAATGTAAAGTGCTGTGAGTATCTTGATTAGATAGAAAGGAGCTATACAAGTACAGTCCATTTACCTTTTACCTTTAATATTAGCACAGAGGTGCAAAAGTGCTCCCAAGTTCTAGGTCCAGTCAATAAATTGTCTCATTCCAGCATGACCATACAATGACATCTCTCTAAAGCAGACTAGCAGAGGTTTTTGGTGCCAGAATGTAATCTGTAAAATGAAACTATATCAGCTAAAACACCAGCAAGAAGTCACATAGGAATATTTGTTCACATTTCTATGGTACATTCATGCCAGTTTTAAAGGACCCTTCTTTGGCGTGTGAGCATGGTTGTGTGTCTGGAGTATCAAAGGCCAGGAACAGACTGTCAAAACAATGAGACTGTGCACTAATTCAGGCTTGTCCCTGACAGGCCGGAGAATTTGTCAAGAAATCATCCTTCTCTCCGTTTCCGTCGGGGTGCCTGGCTGACTCCCCCGGCAAAATGAAAATAATCCAAAGTAATTAGAAGTGTGGCCGGTCTGGTCTTGAGAGCCCCCGGGCGGCAGGGTAAACATGGCGGAGGGGGTCTGGGTAGGGTGGGAGCAAGGAGGAGAAGGGGGTGCTGACCTTGTCCACATAAAGCAGTGATTTATGAAGTGCAGGGCACAGCAGCGGGGCTTCTGTCTTCTCCCTCAATACCAAATGACTGAGGTGGAGATTAGCACGCCGCTCACAAACGGACCAACTTCCAGACCCGAGGAAATATTTTATTTACGTTTTCCTCCTTTCATTTCCTCTGCCGAGCTTTAACGCTAACTGGGATGCACCGAGCTCATCCTTTAGTATCGAGGGGTGGCGATTAAAGTTGCACACTTCCTGTACTGTGCGCTCACAGAACTTGATGGCTGTGCCAGTTAAAGAATAAACTGCAGAGTGTTTTGCAAACAGGAGGCCGTCCACTCGTTTTGGTCTCTGAAAGAGTTCCCACCACCTGATTGAGTCGCCCCACATTTAAGCAACATACATTGTGTGTTTGTGTGTGTGTGTGTGTGTGTGTGTGGTGGGGGGGGGGGTTGTATACAAACTCATGATGGAGACTTAATGCAGCTTTTCGTCTGTGTCAATAGGAGGTCTGGAAATGAATGGAGGAACTATTTCATGTGGATTTGGCTGCGATATTTTCTTTCTCTGCGTTTTTTTTTTTTTTTTTTTAAACCCCTCCACTCTCCTGGAGGATGTGCTGGAATGTGCATGGCACAGGGCTTCCCAGTGTTTCCATGTGGCCCCCTCAACTGCAGCAACATGCGCAGGCCCTGCAGCAGCTCACTGGGTTGAAGGCAATTTGCCACTCACACAGGAATCCCCCTCCACCCACCACAACCCCCATTCTCCAGCTTGTTGTGGAGCGTGCAACTGATGATGGGATTAATTATTAGAAGTACATTTAGATCAGGACTATTCAACTGGCGGCCCGCGGGCCATTTCCGGCTCGCAGGTGACTTCAATCCGGCCCACCAATGACTCGTAATATTTTTTGTTGTTTGTTTGTTTTCTGGGTCTTAGGGCAGCACGGTGGATCAGCTGGTAGAGCTGCTGCTTCTCAGTGAGCAGGTTACCCTAGTTCAAGTTCTGGTCTGGGGGCCTTTCTGGGTGGGGTTTGCATGTTCTCTCTGTCCATGTGGGTTTTCTCCGGGTACTACAAATCAAAAACATGCATGTTAGACTGATTGGTGATTCTAATTGTCTCTAGGTGTGAGTGAGAGAGGTAATGATTGTTTGTCTCATTTGTCTCTGTGGCCCTGTGATGGACCTGTCCAGGGTGTCCCCCCACTCTTGCACAGTGACTGCTGGATATGGGCACCAGTGACCCCCGCAACCCCCAAAAAATATAAAAAAAAAAATATAGGAAGAAGCTGGTAAAGATAATGGATGGATGGTTTGGATTTTAGGTTCTGTTTATTGCATTTATGATCCAATGCAATAAAACAAACACATTTAAAAGGCAGCAGATTGTTGTAAACTTGGTTTATTTATTACATAATGAGTTTAATTGCTGGATGTCCAGCCCCTGAGCTGCTGACTTTCAGAAACTGTGGCCCCGATCAGTTTATATGAACAGCCCTGATGTAGATTTGATCAATTCATGGAGTGAACTCAATTCCAAAATGCAACTGTGAATCAGTCGCATCAAATAAAAAAGTTACTACAATTTAGTCAATTTTACTGAATTTGAGCCCAAAGTTTCTGTGGTAGTAACTGAGAGTCATCCCCAACTTGTATAGTTTGATTGTGAACTCATTGCACAAGATCTTTGCTTAAAAGTATGACATTAAATATTAGATTGAACTACAGTAGTTAACAAAAATGGTTAAATTGTGTCATTTATCGCAGGGGCTGTGTTTCAGACACCCCCACAGCAAGTGGAAGCCCACAACAATGTATTTACTGTATTTTAGTATTTATATTTATATTGACTTTATAAGCCCTCCCCACACTCTTGAAATGTTCTAAACTCTTAAACCTACATCATCTTAACAACATACAGTATATAGTTTATATGTACTGTACAATACTGCGAAATTGTAAAAGGGGACTCACCAGCCTTGGTCCGGTTCTGGTTGGCTCTCAGCAGCCGTTGAGCACCAGACGCTTTAGAAGAGATCCGGACCTTCATAGAACCAGCACAAAACCACACAATGGTCCCAACAGTGTCCTAATAATCTAGAGGGGTTTGGGTGAGCTCTGGAGAAGACACCAGACCTCCTAGCAACACCTCCCGTCTCGAGAGTGTCCATGGTCCAGCAAGCAGCTCTCAGATTGATCGATGAGGCTGGAAGTAGTTCTGGTCTGGTTCTGATCGGCTCTGCATCCACTGAGCGCTGAAGTCCTTGTGAATAAGGACCAAACTTTTAGATAGGTTCAGATCAAATCAAAACTTTCCCTCCATTTTTTTGTCAGAAAGCAGCGGCTGGAAGCACTGTTGACTTCTGGGTAATGTAGTTCTTTTGGACTGGTGATACAATGTAGGCTCACTGAAAGAAAACTACAAAATAGCTGTGCCTAGCCAAAGTTTTTTGTTGTTGTTGTTTGTTAACTTTTCATCTGTACCCTCCCAATCATGATAGTAATATTAAAGTTGACAATCGTTGATAAACTGCAAAAGAGCGAGTCCACGAAAGTCGAACCGCGAAGAAGCGAGGGACTGCTGTATTTCTGTCTGTTAGCAAAACATTTCAAGGAAGCACTGAAGAGATTTTAAAGAAACGCTCAGAAAGTAATCACTAGATGTACGTCTACAACTGATCCCCCACGTGGAGTCAACCAGATTCAAAATGGCCACCACAGGCTATTGAGCTTTGAAAACACAAAAGTGGCTACAAACCTGTCATTTTACAGCTAACAGGTTAAAACCTGACGTAGCAGAGGGAATCATTCCCAGTTACTGACTGTGTGACGCTTAAAAGAATTAAAAGTGTCACTCAATGAAGCTGAACCTCACATCAAGTCAAAACCAAATTTATTCCATCATGGAAATGTTCATGCATGAATTGTTTTTTTTGGGTTTTATTTTTTTTGCGTGATGGAGTGTCTAAAATAAAAACATAAACCACAAGCGAAACGGGGGTCTATTTAAGTAACCTCATCTGAAGAATTTCACAGCAACTTAAAGCCTCGTGCTGCAAGCGCCTCCTGAACAAGTATGAAATTGTGTGTGTGGAACGCGCCCTGCAGCCTGCTGGGTTTGAAGTTCGTTGATAAAGAGCTTTGCCACACCACGGCACAATAGTTGTGACAAAAGGCAGTGGGCATAATTCAGATAAAACACATCTATTTCATCTATCAGAACGCTGGTTATGGAAAATAGTCAAACAAAACATGAATTAGAGTCGGTGCATCGCAAATAACTCGCCTGGATTATTAAACGAACAAGTGTTTTATATTCACCCCCATCAGTCTTCAAGAGCCGTCCAGTTTGGGTGATCGTTATACATTCAAGCACATAGAACATCTTTCATGTCCCATCTGGCAATTTAACGCCTTATTGTAGATGTTTTGTGATGCATTTAACACAAACAAGAAAAGAAATGGGCAATTTCTTCTCATAAATCAGAGGCTTTTCACTCTTGAAGCTGAGATGTGGGGAAAAGGAGTGCAAATAATATGATTTTAATCTTTTTTTTTGGTTGTTGTTTGTTTCTTTTGGCTTTGGAGTGAGTCTACTTAACCTTGTGTAAAAAATAATAGCTGCTCCTATATAAGTTACAACTCCCGGTTACAAGTCTGAGAGCAACTGCTGATCATAAATAGATATTTAGGTGATAAACGTGCAGTCTGTTCCCTCCATCCGTGCATTCTTTTTTTTTTTTCTGTTTTTTATGAGTGCATTTTTGGGTGATAAAAATGTTTCCCATCAGCAACAAATTGAATTCGTAAATATTTTAAGGCATCTCATTCTCCCCTGAAATTATTTTAAAAAAAGTTTCATTCAGTTGATCACGCCCTCTCCTGGCCGGTTAGAGGAGTGCAGCTTCTCGGCACCAGCGAGGCCCTGGTCTCATCCAAACAGGGTCCAAACCCCCGGGATGCAAAGATCCTGTGAGCTTTTCCTCTTTTTTTTTTTCCCAGAAATTTCCTCATTGTAAGGAAGGAAAAAAAAAAAACTCACACTACTCCAGATCCTCGATCAGACCCGGAGAGGCCCGCGGAGCAATCACTTTCCCAGATTACTTGTATTTAATACACAATGCATCATAAAACAAATCCCTCATCCTGACAGGAAGAAAATAGAATAGCTCATTCGACTTGAGCTTTCCCAATTTATAGCTAAATTAAAAAAGGCTTCCAACAATGGACAAGTCGAGCCCAGGCAGGAAATCAATGACCAGGGCGGAGCAGGTTGGGCAGGAGGGGGTTCCTCTGGTTTTCAAGGAGTGCAGCTTGATGGGAATCAGTGCCGTGATTTTTACTGTCCTTCCTGTACATTTGCTCCACGATTCCATGAAAACAATGGGCCTTATATGGAAGGTCAGTGTCACAGAATGAGCAGTTATCCATCATCATTATCATTCTAAAGCCCCCCCACCCCCCCACCCTCTCCGGCTGTAAGAGCTGCTTAATAAACTCCACCATGTTCCAGTTTAGCGCTCCAGAGCTGAAGGAAAACACTCAGTGTGTGATGACTGTGTTGGAGCAGGTGCACGAAAACCTAAAAGTCATGAAAGGATTTCAACAGTTGGCTGTTTTTACCAATTACATTTTGTTTATGAAAAAAAAAAAAAAAAAAGAAGATGATTTTGTTAAAGAAAAATGCAGATTTGGCATTTTTTTTGTGAACAGTAAGACGAAATTATGGAGAAAATTCTTTATTTTTAATGATTAAAAAAAAGCAAAGGGCCAACGTCTTGTGTGTTTGAGTTTTTAGCGTCTTTTTACTTTGTTGACATTAAAACGGTTGAGATTATTAATTTTCTTCCAAATATTAGACATTTAATAAATTGCAAATTAAAGAATTTTTTTTAAGGCTTTGGATTCTCATTCATTTGAGAAAAGCATGTTTTTTTTTTTTTTTTGTTTGTTTTTTTGTTTTTTGTGG